>JAKOGI010000028.1:865000-1320000 GCA_029747015.1 Carnegiea gigantea | reverse complement strand
TTAGCTTCATCAATCTAAGAAATTCATTGTTAGCTATGAGGTGTGGCTAGTGTCATTGTTATGCCTAAAAAGTCGTATCCAAGAATGCAAGATCAACTCAATTAAAAAGAGATATTTAATTATTAAGACCACAACTATATGGCCTATCATAAATATGCATCTAAGTATAACACATTAGCACTTTAAGGCCTATACAAATAAAAGATATACGATGGTACGTAGTTAAGAGTGAAAACCGAGGTTTATACTTCAGGTAGCGCTTGCCAAAAAAAAGGGATTTTGGATCGAACAAATCGGACAATGTCAAAATTCAGACAAGAAATTGATGTCCAGTACCAAGTTTTTTTCAGGTCAAATAATTCGAACAAGATTAAATTCGGATCAAAATCGGACCGGGCAATAAAATTATGAAAAATATTGCATTCGGATTTAAAATTCGGATGAAAAATTCATGCCCGCACCCGATTTTTTCAAGTCGAACAAATTCGGATATTCACCTCGGACAAATTTTTACCAGTGCTGACTTCAAGTATAGTTTTGAAAATGCCTCACCGTCTATGTTTACAACAACATTATGCTAAGCTTTTTAAGCATTGTTATGAATTGGAGGGAAAGAAGCACATGTTGTGAATAACTACAAACTTTCAAAATTAATTGCCCAAATTGAACAGGCACTGGGTATACAACTCAAATTTACTGTCGCAAATTTAATTTCTTGGTTGGCCTTCAAATTTGCTGACAACAAAATGCCTCATCACTTCAAGGCTGTCCATTGAATAATAGCCTTGGATTTTAGCCCTAATTAATAACAATACTATTACGAGTCTGACACTTACCACTTAGCAATTTACTTGCCATTATTATTATTATTATTATTATTATTATTAGCTCTCTCTCTAAAACACACTACCCTCGTATCAGAGAGAGACGCCAAATTCCATTGGGAAACGGTTCCCTGGCAATCTCCATACACGACAAAACCACCTGGGCCATCCCTGCTTTGTCCATTTTATTATGTCTTATCTTGCAAATACTCAACTTTATAAGCCCTTTTTTGCAAAATATCCGCCTTTTCAAGAGCTATAAAGACCCCCCAACTCCTCCCAACATTTCATCATTCAAACAAACACTCACCCCTCTTTATCTTTCATTTATATATATAGACAAACATATTTATCTCCTTCTTCATTATTCACTACTCATCAAAAGCTTAAAGAAACATCTTGCTAGTGAAGTAAGTAGTATATTTATACTTAATGCAATGGCCATTGATTGCATGAGAAACGTACCTCCAATGCCATCAAAAACCACACAATACCCCAAAGAGGACCAAAACAAGTTGTCCCTTGTCTTTGATGCCTCATTTCTTAGCCATGAATCCAACATACCCCAGCAATTCGTCTGGCCTGATGATGAGAAGCCATGCTCGACTGACCCTCAAGAGCTGCGCGTCCCCTTCATTGACCTCCAGGGATTCCTGTCTGGGGACCCTGAGGCCACCTTGGAGGCCTCGAGGCTCATTGGCCAAGCTTGCATCAAGCACGGGTTCTTCCTAGTTGTGAATCATGGTGTTGATGCCGAGTTGATCAAGGATGCCCACAATCTCATGGATGACTTCTTTACCCAACCCTTGAGTCAGAAGCAAACGGCTCAAAGGAAACTTGGAGAGCATTGTGGCTATGCCAGTAGCTTCACTGGTAGATTCTCCTCTAAACTCCCTTGGAAAGAGACTCTTTCTTTCCAATACACTCCTTCCCACGATGGTCCATCATCATCCTCCTCCTCCTCCAAAATTGTCCGTGATTACTTCAGGAACAACTTAGGTGACAATTTTGACCACTTGGGGTAAGTGTACATACACAATCATTATCCTAGTTGATCACTTCCTATGGATAATTCAATGTTCGAGAATGATCTCATTTCCCTGTTGCCTTTTTGTTGTATAATTGATTAGGAGGGTATACCAGGAGTATTGCGACGCCATGAGCGCACTTTCACTAGGAATCATGGAGCTACTTGGTCTAAGCCTTGGGGTAGATCAACAGTATTTCAAGGACTTCTTTGAAGGGCACGACTCAGTGATGCGATTAAACTACTACCCACCATGCCAAAGACCCGATCTCACCCTTGGAACTGGCCCTCACTGCGATCCAACTTCATTAACCATCCTTCACCAAGACCAAGTAGGAGGGCTCCAAGTGTTTGTTGATGGGCAATGGCGTTCCATTAGCCCTAACTTCAATGCTTTCGTTATAAACATCGGCGACACATTCATGGTATCTACCTAACTACACTTTCTCTATATGTATCAGCCATGTCTACACTGCAGATATTTTTTCATCAGATGTATTCAGTCTTACCTCTACGTGATTTTGCAGGCTCTATCCAATGGAAGATACAAGAGCTGCTTACATAGAGCAGTGGTGAATAATGAGAAAGTGAGGAAGTCGCTAGCATTTTTCCTATGCCCAAGCAAGGATAAAGTGGTGAAGCCACCAAGAGAATTGGTGGACAATCAAAACCCAAGGATTTATCCAGATTTTACGTGGCCGATGCTATTGGAATTTACTCAAAAGCACTATAGAGCTGACATGAATACTTTGAAAGCCTTCTCAGATTGGGTTCGACAACAAAAAGTTTAAGTTGTGATGGACACCCCCCAAAAAAATCACTTATCTTTGGACTTTAGCACTCCGAATTGATTTATTGTCCTCTGCTTTTGAAGGCAAAAAGATTTCATGTCCCGTGATTTCTTTTCTTCTTCCTCCCCCTTTTTTGCTTGGGTTTTAGGGGGTCAGGTGTGTTTAGATTAAAAAGTCTACGGGCAGCGATAAGTTAATTAAGGTTGTCTATTTTTAGATCTTTTTAAATCTTGTTCGGGTGTTGTTGGCTTTTAGGGGGTGTGTAAGGGTATTGAAGAAGGGATACGAGTTTTTGAGGCAATTACAACACTCGGATGAAGGATTAGTAAGCTTAATTCTTTGTATTACAGGATAATCACCTAGAGTTTAGGTAACGTGAGTGATATAATGAGGAGCAAAAGAACCTTAAGTACTAATCTATTTCAGGGTTTTATGTATGTATGTACATGTAGGGTTATGGGTGAGTAATATGATTGTTGAATTTGATCTCAATTCTCAAGTGATGAGGTTATATATTGTCTTTCATATATATTGTCAAACACCAGCCGGGCCAACTTGTTTAACACACAAATGACCAAAATTAATGGATGGGAGAATTCCAAATTAAAGTCCATATTTGTTAGTTTGGTGATATACGACAGATTCCTACCCTCATCTAAAATATCAAGACAAATGCTAAACACTTTTTCGTCATTGAAATTGACCCACATCATGCGACAAAATTAAAGTTCTTTAAACTCTATATAGATGTATACTTTGGCAAACATTAAAAGTTTAGTGCAACATATAAGGTCCTATTCTTTTTATTGGTAAATCCTAATTTACCAATTTCAACGTACTTTACGAACTTTAATTAAAAAAAAAATCATTTCAACCCACTTCAACCTATTTCAGCTAACTTTAACCTACTTCAACTCACTTCAACCCGTTTCAATCTACTTCAATCAAACTTAACCCACTTCAGCCAACTATTTTAACCAACTTTTACCCATTATATAAAAAGTATATCAACTTCAACCCACTTCAACCTACTTCAACATATTTCAACCAAGTTAAAAAAAATACCAACTTCAACCCACTTCAACTAATTTCACCCATTCTCCAATGCCTATTTCGCAACCAAAAGAGCAGGCCCTAAAACGTGTCCCCCCTCCCCCCAATAAGCTATGAAGGTGGCTAGAGAACGACATGGAAACTTATTGTAGTTGTAATCCATCGTATTGTTCACAAAATGATATGTTTATACCTTGTCATTGAATACCAATTCACTTTCATATGGTGGAAGTTGTTTGAAATCTATATATTATGTAGATAAACTTATGCATATATAGGTCATTCTGTAATCAAAAGATAGAAATCTAAAGTCACTTATGGATCGAAAAAATTGTTTGAGATATTTAATATAAGATGATTCATATGAATTCCACCTTAAAAGGAATATTTACTAACAATATACACTTAAATTGCACCGTAAAGGTCACTAAAGAACAATAGGTTTAGAAAAAGGTTCCAAATTAAAGTTTTGCAATGATGGTAACTTCTCATGAAGGTAATAGGCACTTTGTCTCTAGAGAACATTATACATCTCAACATAATATGACCATAATATCCTCATTATTAAGATTAATTCAATTCTATACGGTGAAAGCTGATTGAACTATAATTACCTAAAATACTAAAATAAAGATATAACATACCACACAGACATTGTTTCATTCTAATCTTAGAAAATTCTAATTTACACACACACACAAAAAAAAAAATAGATCTTTTGTTTGATTTATATGGTTTTAATCTTCATTTTTAAGCTCTAGGAGAATGTCAAAAGGGGGGAAAAAACAAAAGAAATAGATCAAAAGGTTCCACTTAGTTTGGACAACTCTTAAGTGAGTTGATGAGGATTCCTTTAATTTCACCTTTTCAACAGTGTACTGCTCAATAAGTGATCATCAAAGACTCCTACTATGTACTAATTACTAGGGCTCCATATGCATGTTATATGGCTGAATCTGAATATCACTAACATCTGTCCAATTTATACATGTGCCCTCCTCTATGAGGGTCCAAAAAATCTTGGCATCCTTTTATATATATCCTCTATGTCAACCTATTTTTATACAAAAATAATATGCTTTTTTTATCCTTCTACCTAAAGCCACTACATTGCCAAAATATTGTCATTATATTTAGTTAAATAAAGTTATAATTAAGATGGAGATCACCAACTCATATGATTCTCAGCTCGCATAAAGTTACATTGAAATTGATGGATAATTACATAAAAGTTACTATATTGTATCCAAAATTGACTAGACCTAACAAATAGGTCATTCGATCGGGGTACAGATCAAGTCAAGTTTGGATCGGGTCATAGTCTAAATTCAATGAATTTTAGATCAATTCGTTTTAAGTTATGTCAACTTTGGGTCGGGTCAACTTCAGCTCAACACTTATCATGCAAATATAAGCAACTTTGTAGAAAATTTCATATCAGGTATAATTCAGTTTAGATCAATTTGAGTTTTAGGTCTACTTTCGGGTGATTCTATTTTGGATGTCAGGTCGGCTATGGGTCTGAGTCGTTCAATTTGAATTTCGGATCTTGGGTCAGTTTTGCCAAATCTAAAATTGATGTTCTTTATCGAATTCAAAAGCGAAATCAATTAAGGGCAAATTTTCCACATCTCGAGGATTTCTTTTATAATTGGGTTGAACATCCATGTAAAATACTTAGGGTCTATTTTTTTTCGTGATAAAACATAGCTGTAAGCTGTAAGAAAAGACAATAAGTTACAAAATGTTGTAAGAAACTGGAAGGAACTGTGAGAACCGTAATTGTAAGAAAATGTAAGGAGCTGTAAGGAGTTGTAAGAAGTTGTAAGGATGAATATAAGGAAATTTTAAATTATTACAAAGTTACAGTATAATTTTTAGATATGTATACATAATTTTTGATCTTTAATGTATAAATTGCGAAAAAAAAAATATTTCATTAAAGTAGATTACAGATATCACTTATATTTATGAAATAAATTTTGTAACATCACTAACAAATTGTATTTTAACATAACAAAACAATGTTGTTTCTCTACAATTATCATTTTAGATGATAAAAAGTAATATTAAAACAAGATAATTAATAAAAATAAATCTTTAAACAAATTAATTAAATAACAATAAAATAAATTCAAGTGGACAAATATGTAGAACCAATCATGTCTACACTTGAGGCGGTTTTGGTTAAATATTAGTTTTACCTCCCCATAATCAACAACAACAACAACAACAACTCCCAGTATGGGTCCCGCTTTCACGGGGTCTAGGGAAATCCAGCTGTAGGCAACCTTACCCTTATCGGTATTCCTACCCATGGAGAGGTTGATTCCTAAAGACCCACAAAATAGCTTTTTTTTTTGGGGGGGGGAACGGTTCACCTCCCCATAATCAAATATAAAAAATAATAGTTTTTCTCAATAAAATTGAATAGAACCCTACAAATAAAATCCTGTTTAAATTGAACATTTTGAAATTAAATTCAACCCAATGTCCAATTATACGATGACAACAACTAAGTTACAGTAGATAAACTTAAGGTTGAAGTAATTCAAATGCTTTCCTCACCTATAATTTGACTATTTTCATATATAATTCATGTAGAAACTCAAACATAAATGCGATTTTTATAGTATAATTTTAAAATATGTTTACTTCTTTTCTCTACAATGGCATGTATGTTTCATGTCAAAACTTAAATATTAATTCACATTTTTAAATTCTGTTTTTATGTTTATACAAATATTATTTTCAATAAAAAGGTTGTAAGATTTTTTATATTGGCAATATGTAAAAAAGTATATACATATTTCTATAAATATGAGAAAAAAATAAATGATAACTTGAATGTTATAGAAAATATATAAGAAAATATAAGAAGAAGAAAGAATATGTAAAGAGATGTAAGGAGCTGTAAGAATTTAGTTAAAGATGTAAGAAACTGTAAGAAGTTGTAAGAAGTTACAAGTAACATCTTTCAAGTCACAAAAAAGAATAAGATAGGAACAGTACATGAGTGACATGTACGAACGACATATATAATGACTATGTAAGATAGGAAATGTCATATAAATATGAATTATCACAAATATAAGATCCAATGTGTTTTTATTAAATGTTGTGTAGGAGCAACATATGAATGACGCATAGGATGCCATATATATATATATATATATATATATATATATATATATGGGGGTAACTCTGATAGGATGAGGTTTTGGGTATAATGATTTAGATGAGGTGATCAGTAGTGATCAGTAGCTATGGTGTCAGTGATCGTTAGTATTACCTTGATGATCAGCATATCTTGAACAAATTTTCAAAGATTGCCCTAAAGGTATATTAATCACCAAGGTAATACTAACGATTACTGAAATAATAGCTACTGATCACTACTAATCATATTACCTTAAAGGTATTTTGATCACCAAGGGAATATTAATGATAACTGGAACAATAGCTACTGATCACGTTACCTTAAAGGTATGTTGATCACCAAGATAATATTAACGATCACTGGAGCAATAGCTACTTATCACTACTGATCACCTCATCCTACCCAAAACCCCATCCTACCGGAGTCACCCCCTATCTATATATATATGTGTGTGTGTGTGTGTGTGTGTGTGTGTGTATATATATATATGTATGTATGTATATAAATGCGTATATATATATGTATATGTATATATATGTACATATATATATATATATATATATATATATATATATATATGTATGTATATATATATATGTATGTATGTATATATATATATATATATATATATATATATATATATATATATATATATATTATATATATATATATATATATATGCCACACAAAATAGGATATGTCTACATAACTTATAATTAGTGCAAACATAAGACTCAATTAAAAAGAAGGGGCTGTGTTACATACCTTGTGTAATAATGAGCAAGATTGTAGTATAGTTTTACTAGATTAAAGTTGAATAAGAAGACGATCCATTTAACTACCCAAATGTGTCCACTAAAAAAAAAATAAAAATTCAAAGTAGTCGTTTAGCATATTGGTGAAATTTGGAAAAAAAAAAAAAAGTAAGAAAGAGATTAATTAAAATATAAAATGGAATTGTGAACTGATTTAAGCGGAAAAAAAAGAAATAATAATAATTTCTTATATGTACAATAATTGGTCTGCTTGTAATCTTGACACTTTTTTTTTTTTTTTGCTTATGCATTGTACAAATGAATAAAAAATAAAAAATAACTTTAATTTTTGCATCGTAAAAATATTGCGCTAATTAATAAAGTACTTAAGTAAAATCTAAAGCACCGTACCTCATCTTTCTTGATTATTTGATTTCCATTTTATTATCTCCTAATCTATTAAATAAGTGAATCCGATACTACGATTGATATTATCAAAATTTCATATCTAATCCGTGGCTAGGTTTTGATGAATTTATAGAAATATATTTAAAAATTCATGTGGTAAGACAATTTTACTAACAATTTTCTAAAACTATCAATATGATGAAAATTTTTATATACTTTAATCAATCTATTATAAAATAAATCTTAGATAAGATGATTCGATCGGATCATTATTTAAAAAATCATAATGAAGTATGCAAAAACTATGAACTTTAGTAAAAAATTCCAATGAGGAATCCTGATTGGTGATTACATTGATGCAACATAGAGGCATGATGTGCGTCATAAATTTTGACATTTGTTTAACCAATCAGCTTTGTTTATTTTTTGTTGGATTTACATGGGCAGAATTTGAAACACAATCAAGTATATACTTCCAAGAAATAGGGATGGCCCTCAGCCAATATTTTGAATAACTCAAAAGAAAAGCTAGCTAGCTCGCTAGCTACTAGGTCTAATTTGCTAAAATCCATTCATTATGGATTAATAAAAAAAGTTATATTATTTAATTGATTTACAACCCAAAAAAAAAAAAATGGTGCTTTTTTGGTTCTATGTGTATTTTAAAAAAATATATCTGAAAGTTTGGAAGGTTGTGGGCATTTGAAAATGAGAAAGGAAGACTACCTTTGTAACATTTGTGATTGTACTTGTGTTTAAATACTGCGACATTCCTCTATTGATGTTAATGGGCCGTGCATAGCATGTAGTTTAGGGTCTGTTCTATTTCGCGTTTTAGATAGGTAGATAGATGTAAGGAGATGTAAGAAGCTATAAGGAGATATAAGAAGCTGTAAGGAGATGTAAGAAGTTGTAAGGAGCTGTAAGGATGGATGTAAGGAGTTGTTGAATTGTTGAAGACTTGTATAGTATAATTTGTTTTAAAATGAACGTTTTGAATGAAAAAAAATAATATTAAAATAATATACTTATTAAAAATAAACAATTAATTAAGTTAATTATACAACAATAAAATATATTAATCTCCATAAATTTAGTGAATAAAATTTCGTCCAAGATTTTTTATATGAACATTAGTTTGATCGAATAAGCAAAGTATAATCAAAAAAAAATTTTTTTTGACAAAATTGAATACAACTCTTCAAATAAATTCCTATTTTAAGTAAATAATGTGAAATATAAATAAATGTATGGTCATCTATAATAATATATATTTCATATTGAAACTCAAATATAATTTACGTCGTTATATTATGCTTTTATGTTTATGTCAATGTTGTGTTCATAAGATATTTATAAATTTTGTATATTGGTAGTATCATTAAAAAAATATACATATTTCTGTAACTAAAATAAATGAATGTTATAGAAAATCTATGAGATGTAAGAAGATGTATAAAGATGTAAGGAGATGTAAGAATATGTAAGGAGATGCAAGAAGATGTAAGGAGATGTAAGGAGATGCAAGCAGCTGTAAGGAGATGTAATATCTTAACTGAATCATAAAAAACGCAAAATAGAACAGGGCCTTAGTGAACGAGTCCCCACAAAAACACCCCATTATGCATCAGTTATCTTCTTCTCAAGCAAGGCTTTTACCACTGGAACTTTCAAGTTTCAAGTCTTTTGGGGGGAGGGGGAGGGGGAGGGGGAGTATTTATCTCCGGTCTTATAAACATCCTTTTTCGTTCAATAAGGTTTTACAGGATAGATGTAATATGTACTCTGCAACAATGAAAATTGAATTATACATTCAAGAATACAATGCCTTATATATACTTCCATTCACTTAGGTTTCACCCTCTCCCAAAGTCATCTTTTCATCTATGGGTTCATCTGATCCTTAAATTTTATGTATTTGAACTTAAGGTGTCTTTTCCTTCAATTTTTCGATGAAACTAGAGATTTTCCCCACAATCTTCACTGTAAGATAGGGTTGTGAAGATACTACTGAAAGTAATTTGTTTTTTTCACGGATATGTCCTAATTTTCAAATACTTCTTACTCATTCCCACTCCTTTCTAGAAAAAATTTCACTTCATTCCCCTCCTTGCCCATCCAATTTCCCAGTCTTCACCCTCCTAAAAAAAATAAAAACTCACTCATTTTAGAAAAATCTTACTCTATCCCACTCCTTCCCAGTTGTGTCCCCAAAAAAAAAAAAAAAAAAAAAAAAAAAAAAAAAACACACACTCACCTATCCGTTACTTTCCATTTTGAGCTCTCGTTCCCACTAACAAGAACATGCAATTTTTACTTGGTTTGATGGGTAAACCTTATTAATTAAGAGGAGTCACAAACCATACTAGAAGGTTGTAACATATTCCAGAGGGTTCTACAGTATTTTGAAATTAGGTTCCAGAACATTATAGTAATCTCTAGAAACTTCACCTGGAACACACGGGAGTAAGAGTCATTTTGTTGCACTTAGATTCTCTGATTACATAATGTGCATGGGACTAAAATGATATGTGATTACTCAATACATACATTATATTGTATCTAAGACTATGATTTATGTGTGGAAGATTAATTAAATCAACTATACAATATTTGAGGATACATTATTATTAGTAATCTAATTCAACTCATGCCTATATTTACCACTGTCCCTCCTTTTGCACCAAAATATTATGATTTACATATATAAAACACAAACACCAATAATGGGAAGTGCATGTGTTAAATTTTTTATATATAAATTGGGCCTTAATCAAATGAAACATGCGTATGAGCTCAAATGAGGTTCCAACCAAAAACTAATTGGTGATAAGTGGAGTAGCTCACAAACTTATATACATGCTCAAACCTTTTAATTTGATCAATGTGGGACAACACCCACTTTCACATTCTTTCATTTTACCAATGTGAGATAATACCCACTTTCATAGTCCAACAGCATGTTTTGTTTACTAGATTCTTTATACGCAAAGACTTAAGAACATTAATTAGAGATATACTGGTTATATTCAGTTTATATTATAATTTTCATGTTATCTATAAATTTTGTAAAACTTCTACTTAAAATGTTACAAATTATACAAAAAGTTTCATAATATCTACAAACTAAACTCAAGACTTTGAACAACTCCCATCGATCTCCTCAAGCATGCATGGAAAGGATTGATTTAGATTTTACACCTCTGGTACTTAGACAAGTGATTATTTGTCACTAATCATTGATAGGGCAAATAATTATTTAATTTACACAAGTGATGACAATGATAGCTAGTGGCTATGAGCTAGTTTTGGTAGACTTGAAATTCAATTCAATTCCAAAAGGCCCGCTTCACGTGGAAGTCCTTCTTGTTTATTCCCCCTCTTTTGGGGCCTGCCTATTCTCTCATTGATGACAAAAAGAATTGTCGTTTCTCCTACTTTCCCCTACACAAAACGACACTAGCTAAGATTGCACCAGCGATTTCACCAGCCTCATTTGACGTACGTCACCAACTCTTGTGTATGTATGCATACACACTTATGGCTTGCCACATTCCTCTCCCATAGCACAAAACTGAACGACTTCGTCTCAACGTGCACGATAGCGTCTGTATAACGTGACATGTTTAAATATTCTCATACTAAAAAAATATAGTCTTACTAACATTTAACGATACTCAAGTTAATGAGACTATCTTATACAAGACGAACCGTAATTTGAAACCCTTTAATTTATAATCTTTCATTACTGTTGCAGAAATTGAATGGTGAAATACTCACTGATTCATATCCTCTCCACCTAAAACAATTTGTCAATTGCAATCCAACCAAAAAAAAAGGGAAAGAAAGGGAGAGATAATTAGTGTTTTCGCAAAAGGAAGGTTTGGTGTGTTTTTTTTTTTTTGGGGGGGGGGGGGGGGGAGTGGTGTGGGGTAGCAGCAAAAGGAAGAAATGAAGAATGTTGGACGAAGGGTAACATTTTCATCAGGAGTAAGTTGACCCAGCATACCATATGGGACCACAACATTTATCTACATAGAATATCGATTTAAAATGAACAACACATCATATAATATATACTTATGGACCATAAGTAATTGGATTAAGACCCTTTTTTTGTTTTTTTTTTTTAAAAAAGGCAACATAATGTTGATGGCTAATCGTTTGATTTACATTCCTATTTTATCTTTTTTTCTTTTTCCTTTTTTTTTTAAAGAGCCAAACATTTAGGGCATGAAGTTGACCCTCGTAACCTCAAAAAAATGACTTGTTTTGTATCAATTATATTTATATCATAAATAAATCCTAAATTATTATTTTCTTAATCGTTCTACATTCTTTTTTAAAAATTTTTACTTTCTAATGTCCCTATTCCTCTTCTTTACTATCCTAAAACTATAATCCTAGCTATACATGTAATATACTTATTGTTTTTTTTTTATCCTCAAACTTTTGTTTTTTCAGAGCCGAGCTACAATTGACTTATAAAAGAATAGAGCACTCCTATAATAAATTTTCTCTATTAAAAAAATCTCGATTTAATTTTGAGAAGTTAACCCTCATCACCTTAAAAAAATGGCTAATCGTTTGATTTACACTCCTAATTTTTCTTTTTTTCCCCTTTTTTTTGAAAGAGCCAAACTTTGAGGGTATGAAGTTAACCCTTGTAACCTCAAAAAAAAATGGCTTGTTTTGTATCCATTATACATTTATATCATAAATAAATCCTAAATTATTACTTTCTTAATCGTTCTACTTTTTTTAAAAATACTTTCTAACATCCCTATTCCTCTTCTTTACTATCCTAAAACTATAATCCTATGTAATATAGTTATTGTCTTTTTTTATCCTCAAACTTTTGTTTTATCAGAGCCGAGCTACAATTTAATATCATCGAAAGTAAATATTGAACCACTAATCTAATAATATTCAGACTTATCAAGCCTTAGCACTCACATCATGAGATAGTAGAATCTACATAGTTTAAATTGGGGAATAATTGAGCAAAGATACGTAAGTTTTTCCTTTTAAGTTCTACATATCGATAACCAAACTTTCAACGTGTTATCAATTAAACAACAAAAAGCAAAATTGATATTAAATTTTAAATTTATCTGACTCAATCTTTATTCCACTTGTATAAGTGCAAAATGACTAAAAATTTTGATAGTTCTCTACCAACTTGAAGCAATTGAGAAGAGAACACACTCTCTCCTTCCATTTACTTTTCCCGATGCAATCTGCTAATCCAAACGCCTTCTTAAATCCAGGTTGGCTAATCTGTATTATAGGTGGTGATACAGCATATAATAATAACAATTATAGAAAACAGCCAAGATTTCATCTTGGAAGCTTTCTGGAGTAGATAGATTTGATTTTGCTCTGTATTTATGGGAATAAATGGGACCCTATTTTGTTGTAGTCGCCTAGCTAGTGCACATGTTAAGCCTCTCTACAATTTTTTCTTAAAAAAATTGGACTTTTTTTTTTTTTTTTGCTACTTGCATTTTGTAATTTTGTAGCACAAACTGCAAATCCTACTTGCAAACAGCAAAGGAATTTTTGGTTTTATTCATTATTGCCCACTATTGTATTCCTCATTACTGCCAATTATCTATCATTACATCTGTCTTTTTCCTAAAGAATATTGTAAATTACATACTAGTAGAGTAATTCTAAAAAAAGAGAGCTCTTCAAAGGGTGCTAAGGGGAATCTGCTTGGTAATCAAATTTTAGAGCATATTTAGACTAAAAATTTGCAATTGATTAAGATGAATGTTATGTAATACCTTCATCTGTAGAAGCATGGTTGTTAAAAGTGTGGCTTAAAGTATTTGAAATCAAATGGTGCATGCATGTTTCTCTCTAGTACTAGGGAGTTCAATTCTTAAGAATTTCAGAGCAAGGTATGTTTGTGTTAGGAAATAAAGGGGATAATAGGATGTGACAATGCAACAGAATTCAACCAAGAACACAACGCAACAATGAAAGAAACAAGAATAAAGGACACAGGGAAGTTTTACGTGGAAACCCGATGTGGGAAAAACCACGGACGGCGACAGCACACCGACAAATTTCACTATGAGCAGAGTAGTACACCACAATCACTTCAGTGATTAAGAGCAGAATTACAATACTCTCAATTGTATTCTCTCACAAATAACCTCACTCTCTCAATGTGTTTTCTATATTGGAGTATTTTGAAACAAGGCCCTAGACCCCCTTTATATAGGGTCTGTGAGGCAGGGTCTCCCCTTGAAAACCTTAACTGCCGCCTTCCAAAAACCGTCACCAAAGCGCAACCCTATCCGCCACTTTAAGGCGGCAGAAAATTTCCCCTGGCACGGTCGTGCCGTGCCACATGGCACGGGCACACCGTGTCACTTCTCTGTCTGCTCTGTTCTTCGGTCTTGTGTGTCGCGGCACGCCCGTGCCCATGCAGCATGGTCACCCCGTGCCTAAACCCGATATTTTGGGCCATAAAACCCAACAATCTCCACCTTGGACCAAAATCTCCAATCTTCAATTACCGTCGTCGTCATCACACCCCAAGGGGTGATGCCCCCTATGGGGCTATGCCCCGCAGGGCTTCTCAATGACTGTGAACTCCCACTAAGTCTAAGCAATGCTCGAACTTAGCTGTAGGTAGTGGCTTTGTAAGCATGTCAGCAGGATTCTCGGAGGTGTGAACTTTCTTCATCATTATTTCTCCTGCAACAACTGTGTCTCGTACATAATGATATTTGACGCTGATATGCTTGGTCTTCGAGTGGTAGGCATCATTCTTTGTCAGATGTATGGCACTCTGACTATCAGAATATACCACATTAGCAGATTGTGGTATTCCAAGCTCCATTACCAGTCCCCTTAGCCAGGTAGCTTCCTTCACTCCTTCCGTGGCAGCAATATACTTCTGTTGTGGACAGAGCTGCAATAGATTGTAAAGACGCTTTCCAAGAGATAGCGCCCCCACACATAGTAAAGATGTACCCAGATATGGACCTCCTCCTATCCAAATCACCAGCATAATCAGAATTAACATACCCTACTACATCAGATGTAGCAGCCTTGTTTCTATCAAATACCAGCCCTTTCCCCACAGTTCCCTTTACATACCGTAGGACCCATTTTACACCCTCCCAGTGGTCCTTTCCAGGATTATGCATATATCTACTTACCACACTCACAACATGTGATAAGTCTGGTCTGGTACAGACTATGACATACATCAAACTCCCTACCGCACTAGAGTATGGTACTTTGGACATTCTACCGATGTCCTCTTCTGTTTGCGAACAGCATTCCGCAGACAGTCTAAAATGTGCAGCAAGAGGGGTAGACACTGCCTTGCAGTCCCTCATATTGAACTTGCTTAATACCTTCTCAAGATATTTTTCTTGAGACAAGTATAATTTTCCCTCCTTTCGATCCCTGTGAATCTCCATGCCCAGTATCCTTTTAGCTGCACCTAAGTCTTTCATTTCGAATTCCTTACTGAGTTGAGATTTTAGCATGCTAATCAGGTTTTTATCTTTAAATGCAATTAGCATGTCATCAACATACAGTAGTAGATATATAAAGGACTCATCACCATATTGTCTAAAGTATACACAATTATCATATCTACTACGTATGTAACCATTATCAATCATAAACGTGTCAAAACGTTTATACCACTGCCTAGGAGCCTGCTTGAGTCCATACAAGGACTTTTTCAACTTACATACCATGTGTTCCTTATCAGGAACAGCAAACCCTTCAGGTTGCTTCATATATATCTCCTCTTCCAGCTCACCATGCAGGAAGGCTGTTTTTACATCAAGCTGCTCCAACTCCAAGTTAAACAATGTCACAATGGATAACAATAATCGAATAGAGGTGTGTCTGACTACAGGAGAGAAAACCTCATTGTAGTCTATACCTTCCCGTTGGTTGCAACCACGAACAACCAACCTTGCTTTCCACCTTGCATCCTCTACCCCAGGAATGCCCTCCTTCTTCTTGTATATCCATTTGGCAGTTAAGGCCCGTCGGCCTTTAGGCAGGTTACATAACTCCCAAGTCCCGTTTTTCTGCAGACTTTCCATTTCTTCTTGCATAGCCTGAACCCAGTTGGGTGAACTTGGGCAGGTGATGGCTTCAGTATAATTTGAAGGCTCAGTTCCTTCAGACACTTCCTCTGCAACTGAAAGTGCAAATGCTATCAGCCCTTCATCATCGTTGTACCGGGCCGGTCTCCTGATCTCCCTACGAGGACGATCACGTGCTATAGAGTGCTCAACCTCCTCCTGAGGTTGATTAGTGCTGATAGCCCCAGGCTCAGTGACCTGGAGTTCCCTCATAGTTTCCTCAACAGCTCCACCTTGAGCTGTAGCAGTCTCCAGCTCCACCTCCATGCTGGTGTCTTGCTGAGTTCCTGCACCAGTAGAAGGAACAGCAGCATTGTTTCCAGAAGATAATATATCAGACTCATTGAAAGTAACATCCCTACTTTATATTACTTTCTTAGAATCAGGACACCACATACGATACCCCTTAGATTCACTAGCATACCCCAAAAACATACATTTAACTGCTCTAGGTGCTAGTTTTCCCTCATTTACATGAGCATATACAGGACACCCAAATACCCTGAGATTAGAGTAGTCAACAAGATTACCTGACCATACTTCTTCTGGAATCTGAAACTCGATGGAGGAGTGTGGTGATCGATTCACCAGGTAGCAGGCCGTAGAAATGGCCTCAGCCCGAAACGCTTTGCGATCCCAAAGCCCAGCAGTTGAAAGCAAACACCGTGCTTTCTCTAACAATGTCCTGTTAATTCGTTCTGCGACCCCATTCTGTTGTGGTTTCCCGACCAAGGTTTTATGTCTGGCTATGCCGTTTGCTGTGCAGAACTCTTCAAACTCAGATTCAACAAACTCCAGGCCATTATCAGTCCTGAGTTTCTTGATCCTTTTGCCAGTCTGGTTCTCAACCAGAGCCTTGAATTTCTTGAACATTGAGAATGTCTCGTTTTTCTGTCTCAAGAAATACACCCAAACTTTTCGTGAGAAATCATCAACAAATGTTAACATGTAACGCTTACCTCCCATCGAAGGTACCTTAGAGGGACCCCACAAATCATAATGTATGTAGTCCAGGACCCCCTGAGTACGGTGACTAGCCTTTGAGAAACTTACCCTTTTCTGTTTCCCAAATACGCAGTGATCACAAAAATCCAACTTACCCGTACTAGCGTTACCAAGACAACCTTTCTTACCCAGAATGGTCATCCCTTTCTCACTCATATGGCCCAACCTCATGTGCCATAACATCGTCTCATCTGCTGTACCTACCGCAGCTACTCCTGTAACTGTGGCTCCCTGCAGGATGTAGAGACTGCCCTGCCTCAGTCCCTTCATCATCACCATGGCTCCTTTAGCCACCTTTAGAGCTCTATTCTTCATGACGATTCTGCAACCATTAGACTCAAGAGTTCCCAAGGAAATCAAGCAACGAGTCATATCAGGAATATGACGCACTTTAGACAATGTTCTAATAGTGCCATCATGGGTTCTGATCTGAACTGTACCTATCCCTGCAACCTTGCATTCAATATCATTGCCCATAAGTACCACCCCAGAATCCACAGACTCATAAGTAACGAACCAGTCCCTATGAGGACACATGTGGAATGTGCAACCAGAATCCAAGACCCAATTGTTATCCACCCCTTTCCCAGAGGTGGTAGCTAAAGAAGTAGCAAGCAGAACATCCCCATCTGACTCAGACTCTACCACATAGTCAGCAGTAGCAGTTTTACCCGTTTCCTCATTCTTGTTCTTTAGCTTCCAACAATTAGCCTTTATGTGACCCAATTTTTTTGCAAAAGTGGCAGGTTTTATTAGCATGAGGATTTCTTGATTTAGAACGGCTCTTCCTATTACCGTTTCCCTTCTTCTCAGTTGTCCTACCCCTAACAGCCAGCCCTTCACCCTGGTCAGCATGAATGTCATGGTCAAACTTTTCTTTTGAAAGAAGGTTAGCCTTGACATCTTCAAACGATATAGTATCCGTGTTACTATACAGCATGATTTCTTTAAAGTGTTTATATGAAGGGGGTAGTGAGACAACAAGCAAGATGGCTTTATCCTCATCATCAATTTTTACATCCAGACTTTCCAAATCAACTAGAATTGAATTGAAATCATTCAGATGTTTCTGGACAGGCGTACCTTCAGCCATACGACAGGTGTACAACCTTTCTTTTAGTCTGATCTTATTGGCTAGACTCTTTGTCATATATAGTTCTTCTAGCCTAGCCCAAAGGTCAACAGCAGTTACCTTATCAAGAACCTCGCGGAGCACGTGAGGTGCCAGACATAGTTGTATGGCTGAAACTGCCTTCAGCTCCGGTTCCTCCCATTCCTCATTTGTCAACTTCCCACGCCTTTTCTGCTGATCTTCAGCCCACTTTTCATCCGTTGTGCCTGTAGGTTTGACGTGAGGCCCCTGCAGGACCTTCCACAGCCCGTGCTGGATGAGGACCGCCCTCATCTGCACCTTCCAGAGATTAAAGCTAATCTCCCCGTCGAATTTCTGTATGTCCACCTTCATGATTGAAGACATCCTACAACCTCGCTCTGATACCACTTGTTAGGAAATAAAGGGGATAATAGGATGTGACAATGCAACAGAATTCAACCAAGAACACAACGCAACAATGAAAGAAACAAGAATAAAGGACACAGGGAATTTTACGTGGAAACCTGATGTGGGAAAAACCACGGACGGCGACAGCACACCGACAAATTTCACTATGAGCAGAGTAGTACACCACAATCACTCCAGTGATTCAGAGCAGAATTACAATACTCTCAATTGTATTCTCTCACAAATAACCTCACTCTCTCAATGTGTTTTCTATATTGGAGTATTTTGAAACAAGGCCCTAGACCCCCTTTATATAGGGTCTGTGAGGCAGGGTTTCCCCTTGAAAACCCTAGCTGCCGCCTTCCAAAAACCGTCACCAAAGCGCAACCCTAGCCGCCACTTTAAGGCGGCAGAAAATTTCCCCTGGCACGGTCGTGCCAGGGCGGCACGGGCACACCGTGTCACTTCTCTGTTTGCTCTGTTCTTCGGTCTTCTGTGTCGCGGCACGCCCGTGCCCATGCAGCATGGTCACCCCGTGCCTAAACCCGAGATTTTGGGCCATAAAACCCAACAGTTTGACGTGGAGCACTCTTAGAAAAGCCCGTATTCTGGAAAGCTCTTCCAAATACTTTTCGAACGAATACAAATTACGTTGGAAATGTTTGTGGTCACCTGTGAGAAGAGTTAGGAATATTTGAAGCATACTGAGTGATGGCTATCCACGGACTAGGACATTACTACTTGTTTTACTTCTTATGAAATTAAGTGGGATGTTCAAGTATTGCTTATGTAAATATCATATTCATATTATTGAACTTATGAATTCAACTTACAAAAAATAGTTTAATACTTTTTTTTTCTTTTTAATCGAAAGTTTAATACTTAGTAAATCATTGGTGAGTTGTTTAAAAAAAATTACTAAAAATTTGTCATTAGATTTATTACCAGATTTTTAAAATTTTTTTTTAAATGCTATAATTACGATGGAACTATTTTCTAGTAATTATCTATATGTGAATATGAGGAAGAATTTGTGAAGAGCTGACTCATGTCAGTTGGGGAGTCTGGGGTCATATTTATATTGATACATACAATTCACTACAATTCACCCCTTGGGGTGTGGCCCTTCCCCGGACCCTACGTGAACGCGGGATACTTGTGCATCGGACTGCTCTTAATTAAAATTTACAAATTATTTACATATTTAGGCTATACAATATCCTTCATTACACCCCTTCACTCCGGATGGGGAAATCCACATATATACTAGATATCAGCCAGTTGTAGTTGAGCAGAAACATAGGTGACAGTAACATCGCCATGAGAGATGTGTTCACGAATAAAGTGTAATCCACCTTGATTTTTTTACTTTAATCGTGAAGAATATGATCAGCAGTGATGTAAGAAGGGAAGATGTTGTCACAAAGAACATTAGCCACATTTATATGGTTACAAGGTAGGGGCTTAGGGCCGTATTTCGTGGTTAAAGCACAAAAGAGAAGACACTATCGCCAAGTTTTGATTTGGTAATAATCAGTAAATGACAAAAGTCGATATTTTTCTTTCTTTACCCTAAGTAAATTCTTTTCTTTCTTCTTTTTTTTCGGGATAGGGGGCTACATTAGTAAAAACATCCGTGGGTAGTTTACTACTTTCACAGCATTAATCATTGGGATGAAATTATTTAATGAGCAAGAATTATTTATAAAATTCCATTATAAGCTCCCTCTTTGTTTGGGAGTAGGGTAGGCAATGGAGGGCCATTATATAAACACGGATTCAAGCAAAGAAAGACAAAAAATAACATGCATAATATGATCCAAATTGCTTAGGACCCCAAAGTACCATATGCACCTCGTTTCTTTAATTAAGAAGATCATTCTTTAATTTTAATAGTTCCAAAAATCTTTTAAGTCATATTTCTCTCAACTTTAGATCGAATAAAAATTAAAATAAATATTTTTTACTATGTTTTTGTATAATCCTTGTAATATAAAAAGTATATATAATAAAATATTAACCTTAATTATAAATATGAGATTCAATATAGCTGATAGTCATATATATTCAAAAATCAAACCATTCAAAATTTCAAATTAAAATTTTACGTTATGTAATCTTTTGAAATAGAGTAAATTAAAACACTACGTGTCTAGATTATTGATGAAAAAGATGTATGCGCACGAATATGCAACCTTACATCCCCAGGCACAATCCAAGAGTGTTAGTTTGATTTTTGCACTATTCCTATAATCTAAGATCCCAAATGCCCTAAAATAAATTACGTGCCAGCATGTCAAACAAGAACATAGTGACATATATAGATAAGAAATGTTGTCTCTTAATTAACCAATTCTGATGCTTTTGTCTTTTCCTTTGTTTGGTTAACTTGACACTGATCCACACCCCACTTTACACATGGAAATATAAATACGGAATTAATAATAAGACAAGCTTGGTGCTCTTTTATCTCTTAGTAAATGCCCTTCTTGTTTATGGAAAAATGGACTACATTAAATAGAAACTTTTTTGTCTTTTTCTTACCCTAATTTCTATTGGTCGAGAGAGCACCATCAACTTGTTCTATATATTCTGGAAATAAGAGATCTATTGCTTGCTTTCTTGTCCTTAAATTAGCCATACTTAATTTTTATATTATATATTTTTAAAAGATAAATTTTACGCACCTACACAACTTAAAATGATAATTATGCTGCAAATTTCACTGGAAATAACGATGTCGATGTAATTTAATTCAGTTGATAAAATTTTTAAATTATAATTATGTGGAATTTATATTTGAAGTTTTGATCATTATTTTATTTTTCTACCTAGGTTGTACCAAGAAAATAAAGCTTTGAGTATAGTCATATTAATGATAATTGAGTTGTTTGCATATACGTCGAGAATGTTATAGCTTTGCTTTAGTAATTAAAATCAATCAAATCCAAGATAACTCTAAGTTTTAGATTACTTTAGCTCTTCATGGTATTTTTTGTATTATGCTAATTAACTTTCATGCTTCTTCATGAACTCACCAAAAAACAAAACTGAATTTTCTTATCATATTACGACATTTGAGGTGATAGAGAACATTACGGATCAAACTCCTTCACCTTGTTCGTACCATCTTTTCACATTTTCAATAATCATTATTAGACCCTACTTTCTTTAATGTTTTCTGAAGAATAAGTTCAGTTCAGTTTTATTTATCAACAAAATAATACAATTTAGTTTAGTACAGTTCAGCAAAATTCAATTAAAAAGAATGAGGTAAGTTCTTAAAAAATTGATTTAGGCCAAAAAAATTCAAATAAGTTATAAAGAAACTCGATCTTGTAAATATTTGGTGCAGTGCTATCAATCGTCTTCCTGTACGTATTTATTTATAATTTTAAGTTAGGTTTCATTTAGTTTTCTATTTATTAATCTATAATTTTAAGTTAGGTTTTATTTAGTTTTTCTATTTAATTATTAATTTATAATTTTAAGTTAGGTTTGATTTACTTTGTAGATCTACAGTGGACCACAAAAATGGCATGGGCAGGCTTACAGCATAGTCTTATCAAGACTCAACTAATTCTCTTGGTATCAACTTCTTGTTTTTTAGGCCATTTTTAGTTTAGTTTTGTCAATTATTTTTCATGCATAAAAAACGACAATTTTTTGGGAACTGACAATTTAAAGTGGAACTCATCTCATCTGATCTCATCTCATGCTATGGATAAATGCGACGTCTATTTTTCACTTTAATTTAATTATTATTACTCCATCCTCTGCCTTTATTTTAGTCCATTAATTTCATTTCCTCCCATCATATCTTTTGTCATTTTCGACTTTCCACTTTTATTCTTATGCTTTTTTTTCCAAACAAAAAAAGAAAATAATTTGTGAGTGCCATGTGTACGTTCTGAATTTTGATACTTAATAAATCAATTGCTTCTTGAATTGCCACTTGAAAAATCATTTTGCTATATTCGTATTATGAAAATTACTTCTGGTAGAATTTACGGGGTGAGATTCTGTCTGCTTAAAAATTTCGATGTAACATTACCATTATACGCTTAGATATGTCAGTTTTTGTCTTTTTTCATAAATATTCTACTTTCTTTATTTCGTGGCATTTTGTTTGGCTATTGTAGTTAGGGAAAAAACATATTCTGTTTGATTAATTTACATTTAAAAAAGAAATAAAGGAGTGGAAAATTTTGCCCATTTTATCCCAAAAAGACGCATTTAATTTATACAAATAACGATAATTCTTAGCTTAGATTTTGTTTTTACAAAATCTAATAAGATTCATATATAAATAATCTTACTTCTATATATACTGGTAAGAATGCGCAAAAACATGCGTTCATCAGATATGAAAATACATTAGCCCAACTTCTCCAAGCAACGAAAGTGACTAACTACATCTATTTGCCATAGCAAAAGGCTGTCCACTTGACCTGTCATACTGGCTTTTGCTGTCCAATAATAAATGGCATTATTTGGGCTTTCTCTTGGGCCACTCTTTGCCAAACTATATCCAATTATTTATGCAGAAAGCGAAGATTTGTCAATAGAGTTGGCCCAACCCACCGGCAGCCCAAAATGAACTGATTATGATTGTTGTCACCAAAATTCAATCCATAAATAAGTTGAACTTTTACACTCTATACCTCAAAGGAGGCTTGGTGAAACATGTACCATTGCTCCGAGAAGAGTTTGATATGAGTCGGTGAAATATGTGAAGACTAAGGCTCCGGTTGGACCTAAAAAAGTTTGGTAGAAAGGAAAAAAATTTAAAAAAGTTACTTTTTTTCTTATGTTTGGTTTAAAAAAAATCACAAAGAAAAAAAAAATATGAAGGAAAGTTAGGTGGAAAAATTGTTAGAAACAAGTGATAACATTTTCCTCATACAATTTTGAGGAAAGTTTGAGGAAAGTTCCCAACCTCCTCTAACCTTGCATTGCTTAGATGATATCAACATGATTCAAGTAGTTCATCAACATTCAAATTTCTCATCCAAATTCTTGTATTTTTTTCTCAATCCAAACAAGAGGAAAAAACTCATTTTCTTCCTACTTTTTTCTTTCATTTTTTTTTTTCCCTCAACTTTTCTTTCCACTAAATTTTCTAAGGACCAAACGGATCCTAAAGAGTTGTCTTCGGTTTTCTTTCTTTTTTCCTTTTTTTCGAAAGGGGGGTGCACAAGAAGCATTTTCACTATTTATATTGTTAATATTTAAGGTTATTTTCAAAGAAGGCGTCATTTTATTAAGGGAAAACTGACGCCAATAATGTAAACTATTTGAGGTATCGACGCGAGTACTCTGACATGAGAAAATTTACAACGAACATTCTGACCTTCGATCCCATTTCTTGTAATTATACTAGCAACGAGTTTAGGTAGACTTGACTCGGTTGCGCATTGATATGGGTTTTTTCAGATTAGATTATTTACAAAAAATAAGGTTAAAGGTTAGCCTATTTGCTGTAATTTTCTCAGGTCAGATTATTTGTGTCGATCCCCCCTATAATTCATATTATTAGCATCAATTTTCCCTTTTATTAACATTTATATAGGTTATTTAATAGAGCTAAACTAGTTAAGGTCCCCAATCCCTATCTAAGTACAACGTTTTGACTTTTGAGGAGCTGAAGCACATGTAACTTTATCTCACTTATATAGGATTTACTTAAGAGTAGATCTCAGATTTAGAAAATGTTCATTAATTGTATATTAGTTTGCAGTGGAAAAGAATCAGACTCATTAAAGAAGGGGTGAAACGGTGGATTTTGTTTGTAAGCTGGCCTGTTGTTTGTTGGGATCAGTCTAACCAGCACTTGACCAATTTTTTTGTACTGTTTTGCTACTCTTTTGCCTTTATTGACTTAATAATAATCTGAAAAAAAGACGCGTTGGATATTACTACAATTTGGATTGAAGAACTTTTCAAGGTAACTTTATGAAATTTATGAAAAGTCACATAAAGTTTTCAAGGTAATTTTATCAAATTTTATATAAAAAAAGTTATCCAACCTGTATATGTTAAATATGAACAGATATAAGTTGCTTGAATTAATTTGATACTTATTTTTCTTAAAGTATAGCATTCAAGTCGTATACACGAATAAAAGAAAAGTCAACGCTAGAAGAGTTACATATCATATATAGCACAAATCTACCTAGCAAAGGATCAAAACCAACCAAAAGAAACGACAAAAGAATTAGACCAAATGTGTTCAAGAACCATATCAATCAAAAATTTAAACTAATGGTTGAAGGCTCGGCAATAAACTTTATATATACTAACAAAATGTAAGAATCATTCTCAGCTAAATCCATAAATTACAGATCAGACAAGGCCAAATAACACCATCAAAAAAGCACAATTATTATTTATTGCTATCAAGCATACGACAAAAGTTTCAAGTTAAATAGACAACAAACACGCAGCTCGGATGTGCCCAAATCATGAGCTGGATATGAAAATGGAATATAATCTTGATTTATTACTTAGTACTTACCATTTTAAGCATTCAAACAAAAACCCAAAAAAATTTTAATCACTCCAAAAAGTAATTCACTCTTTTCGGGCTCCACGAGATCCACCCCATGATAATCACCCTCAGTAAAATGCTCCTCCACTTCTACTCCTTTCCTCTTCAACATCTTCACAAATTCCTTTAACCGGTCCACAAGCGGGTCGCCACTACAGCCCGTCACCAAGACCCGCCAGCCCAACTCCTTCGCTCTCTCCAACCGACCCGGGCCGCCGTCCAGAAGCGGGTTGCAGAACTCGTGGTCCCGACCGGACCCGACTGGCAAGGAGAGCTCCCAGAACATGTCGCTGCCGGACAAGGGCAGCCACGGGTCGTTCAAAAGTCTCAGCTCCGACTCGGTCCGACCCGACCCGCCGAAGAAGGGCTGGTGTAGGATTAGCCCTTTTAATCTCACCGGCTGAAGATCGTCCATGTGGTCTGAGGCCCGGAGTGCAGCGTGGTAAGCGATGTTCCCTCCCGCACTGGATCCCATCAGATAACAATTAGAGGAATCCCCATACTTGGTCAACCACTCGTTTTTATCGGTTACAGCGGCGGCAGTCCAATGCAGTGCCTCTACTGCATCCTCGTATGCAGCCGGAAGCCGGTGCTCCGGCGCAAGGCGGTACTCGACGGAGATGACGATCACCGCCGCGTGGCTAGCAAGCGCCGAGCAGAAGACGTCGTGTAAGGCGGAGTCGGCGTGGAGGAGGACGAAGCCGCCACCGTGGTAGTAGATGATGATGGGGAGCTTCTTGGAGGAGAGAGAACCAGAAAGGGCGAGTTTGGGGACGTAAACTCGGACGAAGGTGTTGTGAGTTGGGTTAAGGGGGAAATCGTTGGTGAGAACAGGGGAAGGGGAGGCGGGATCAGGTGTGGCCGGGATTGATGGAAATTCTATCAATCGAGTGATTGTGCCATCTGGGTTGGGCTTGATTTGGAGGTATTCGTAGGGATCAACGGTGCAGATTGGGGTTGAGTTCTGATCATCATCACTTGACATGATTGATTGATTGATTTTTCTTGGTTGTTCTATTTTACTCTCTTTGGGTTGTTGATTGCTTTTGTGGGGGAACGAGAATTGAATTTCGTTGGCTCCTTGAGGGAGGACCAGTTATATGAGCTTGCAGCCCACCACATGCAAGAAGTCAACAATACTACACTTTTTTAGTACTGATAGCGGTCTTCAATAATGATTTTTATTCACAAAATTAGTTGGCATTTGCAGGACAAATATTTGACCATACATCTATATATATATATATATATATATGATAAACATTGGTAATAATTGCTAAGTTGATACGTGATACGAGGAGAGGAAGCTTGCAGGCTAATAAAAGGGCGTAATGGATCATTTGGTCTACGATTATCGAAGGACGGTACACATGGACAAAACTTATATCATACATCTGAGAGTACATACTTTCGAAAGGCGCGTAAGTAAAATATATATTGATAACCGCTCATATGACAAATACACATTGAAAAAATACATATATGTAGTAATAAAAGTACATGCTCCCGAGAATATATAATAATTTGCTTGTATGGATAGCAAGTAAGAGGGATTTGATTAGTCTATAATATTTTGATTGGGCAGGAAGGAAGCATCGTTAGTTAACAACGTATGATTTATAGTAGATTAATTTTATTAGAAGCTGGTTAGTTGGGCGCGTTTGGTGGGTCCAAATTAAAAATAAAATGTCAAAACGTTGAAATTAGTTGGCACCTCTTGTGACTTTAGAGTGTGTTATGGGGGCATTATAATACATAAGCAAATAAGCCATCTTTAGGAGGCCAGTAGCTTGGAATTAAAAGCAAGAATGCATGCACGTAGCAATTATAAAGCCCCTCTTTTTATTCTTTTTTTTTTTAATGCGATTGAGTTTGAAAATGTGAGGAGTCTATAGAAAGGAGGTAATTAGGCAAAGAGAACGAGTCTTACAAGAGGAGGGTGACCAATGTTGGAATTTGAAGCCCAAGTGATGGTTCTTCATCACGTCATATTCGGACTACATATCACATTATATATATATATATATATATATATATATATATATATATATATTAATATATATATATATATATGTATGTATGTATAAATATATATATATATATATATATATATATTATATATATAGATATATATATATATATATATGTATGTATGTATGTATGTATGTATGTAAATATATATATATATATATATATATATATATATATATATATATAGATATATATATATATATATATATATATATATATATATATAATAACACTTAAGAATATGTGCTTTTATGTATATGATTTGTTTTATATACATGTGCACCGCATATTGTCCCATCATGAGGATTTACCTACCCTGAATTTATCGGTGATGCTCCTCAGTCCTCACATCTAACTTGGTGAAATACCCTGCATCCTCAAGTTGCTCAGAAAGATCATCGGTGGCAGGAATGAGATATTTTTTTCTTAATGGTGATCTTGTTGAGTCCCCGATAGTCTATGCATAGTCGGAGGGAACTATTGTGCTTCTTTTGGAACAAGATTGACGCACCATAAGCTGACTTGGAGGGACAGATGTAATCAATGTCAAATAACTCCTTTAATTAACTTCTCAGCTCCTCAACTTCTGAAGGTGTCATGCGGTAAGGGGCAAATGTGGGTTGCTTAGCCCTCGCCTCGACTATAGCATGATTTACTTCACTCCTCGGGGAAAATATCATAGGTAAATTAGGGGGCATGACATCCTTGAACTCGTCTAGAAGCCCTTGGATGGCATTGCGTGCTTATACCTCCTTGGCCTCCTCCTTTAGTTTGAGGGTAGCAATGAAAGTTGACTCATTCTTCTTAATCCTCTTGAACATCTTACCTTCATCAATCTCCATTTTCATGGGACAACACAAGGTTACCCCCATTTCTCCATAATGCACATAGTGTTGGTGTAAGGCACCAAAGAGTGCTTTCACTGTGTTGAGGAAGTCGATGCCTAAATAAAACTTCTTGTCATCTAAGAGAGCAATGGTGATATGGGCCTTACCTTTCCACTAGATGACTTGGATGTGACACTTGACCAACACCTTCGATCAGGTGACTCTGAGCATTTACTCCCTTCACAAAGCCTTTCTCCTTGGTATAGGAAAGGCCTACCTCGTCGGTAAGTTTCTTGGCCATGTAAACCATGCCAGCTCCCGTATTTGACATTGCTTGTAGTAGCTTGGCAATGATGATGCTTTCCACGGATATGCATCCACGAGATTATCCCCCACCTTGGCTTGTATGACATTGAGTAGCTTCATAAAGCTATCTTCTTTTTCTCTTCCTACATAGATGTACCGCGAGTAGAAGATCATTGACTAGCTTAGTTACTGCATATTTCTTGGCAATCGAATGGTGTTCTAGAAAACCAAGAAGCGAAAGACTATGTTTAAATCATCTACTGAATCAAAGTGTAGAGCAATGCTAGGTACTCCAAGTGAGTGATATGAATTGTTGTTCTTTCTTAGGAACTTGCAACTTGCAAGTGGCTGTTGATGTCCATATTACTCTTAATTGTAGCAATGAAATTACTGAATGTATTATAGCTAATCATGTTATTCACAACATGATCAAAGACTTGGACATTAATATAACGTTTGGTTAGATATAATTAATCTTCTAATGCAAGCAAGTTTCTAATTGTGTTTTCATTACCTTGTTTGGTTGTATGGGAGTATTGCAATGAAAGAACTATCTTGTAATTATGAGTACCATAAACATAGTAATCATAATTACATGGCAAAGTTAATTGTATTACATTTTCATTACATTATATCCAACCAAATATTATATAATTGTCATTATATGATAGACAAAATTCAAAGAGGCGTCATGCAAATCTCCTATATAAGGGTCTGTTCTTTTTGTGGGTAAATTCCAAAATACCAACATCAACCAATTTCAACCAATTTCAACCCACGTCAGCCCACTTTCACTATTTTAATCAAGTTTAACTTATTACATAAAAAAATTCAATCTAGTTCAACCTATTTCAATCCAATTCAACTTATTTAATCTATTTTATCTTTTTATCTATTCCAATTTATCTACGAAAAGTACAGGCTTTAAAAGTTGCAAGGATCTGTTCGCTACGATCCTATCGAAGACACTATTTGCCAAGCATCATTACCATCGTGTTGTCAAGTTCCGCCTTCTGTCGTCCCGAAGTCCAACTGGGGAAGGGGGGGGGTGTTGTAGATTGTCCACTATGATCATTAGGTCATTATTATAGGAAAATATTTGAGAAAATACACATGAGGATAATTTTGTCACTTGGACAACTTAGTTATCTTAGTTAGCACAAATAGGTTGACTAGCTGTTAATTTTAAGTTTATCTATAACTCTATATAGAGATTATGTAATTTTTATTCATAGCTTCATAATAACAAATCACAATTGCTCACAAGTTCAATTCTGTATCTTAGCTTCAACAACTAAGGTTGTGTTTAGTAATAATGTTCTGAGCAGCATTTATCAGTTAATTTTTAATATTTAGCTATCTAGTATTTTGACTAGCATTTTAAATAATGTTTAGCATTTTAACCATAGTTTCTAAAAAGTTAATAGTATTAGCTTTGACATTCAAAAGTAATATTTCATATTTTTTGGCCAAAAAAATTTTCTTTGAAAATTATTTATATCATTTTATATCAATTTACATTCATTAGCTAACCTAACAGCTAAATTTTGCAAACACATTTGTTTCAACCGCTCATCGAAATAGCTATCCGCTAACAACTAATTAAATTAGAAATACTATCTGCTAGTTAAACTATTATCTGCTACCTAAATTACTAATTACTACCTAATCTATATCATGTACCTAGGAGTGTGTACTCCCATTTGCCATATATATATATATATATATATATATATATATATATATATATATATATATATATATATATATTCTCAATGTGTATTTGTCATATAGATAATTTTGAATATATGATGCTGACGTACCTTACGAGAGTATATACTCCTAATAATATAATATAGACTTTGCACCTAAATAATTAATTTTATTTTACTAAACAAGATCAAAAAAACAAAAACAACAAACTAGAAAATTATTTACTAACGGTTCTTGATTAAACGGCTCATGAGAGGGTGGATTAATAATTGGGCTCCATATGGGTCATGCCCGATGCGTCCAAATTAGTAGGCCCTACGTTTCGCTCGTGTATGTGATAAAATTGAGGTCGTTGTCATTTCCTTTTTTTCAGATTTGGTTTGCAATGAACATTTTGGATTTTATATGTATAATAATTAATAACTCTCAATAATCAACATTTTTGCCTTACCTAAACAAGTCCTTGTCATTTCCTCTTTTACCATTCTTTAAATCTTCTAATTTGTACAGTGAATATATTAGTCGCATATGTATTATATAAACGTTAACACATTTAGAAATCTTAAATATAAACATACCATTTTAGATTTTACCAATGTGACTAGCATCAATTAAGCTTTATGAATATTTTTAAAAAATTTAACTAGTTTGTGTCTGATACTTCATGCTACTAAAATGAATATGTTTTATGTAGAGGCTATAATATTAAAGTGAGTTTAGTTTATCCAATGTAAAAAGGGTTATGTATAATACATGAAGTGCATGATAGATCTGTGATTCTCTTTCCTAAGTTGTAATCATGAAAAACAACGCTACAAGCGAACACAAGCGTTCAGTTGGTTTCAATTCAAGTTAGATTTGTTGGAGTCATATTTTATTCTGACATTCAAGTTGCATTTCTTTCTGTCATATTCGTATTGTAGATGTCGGATAGCTACTTTGACGTTATTTTTTCCAAGGAAAGAAAGAAATTATTTTTATTTGTTCAAGTAACTGTGAATGCCATTATTCCAAGGAGAGAATTTTCTATGTTCATTGATCTTCTGTCTCACGTACATATATACAAAGCAAGAAATATATGCAATAGAACTCTACCTCCCATAAATTACTTCAACCTAGCGGCCTAACCCTTACTTGGCAAGTTAATCAATCACAAAGATTACAAGATATATTATGATACATATTTCCTTATCCTAACAATCTTAGAGCATGTACAGCGGCAACTACTTTGAGGCTCGCTCTCATCGAGACATGAGTTGAGCGGCTCACAACTCTTGCATCAACGTGAGTCCACAAACAACTCGCAGGCCGGCTCGTGGCCATGAGCCGACTCGCAGCTATTTTTCTTGCTTTTTTGTTCGTTTAATCATTTTCAATTAATTTCTCCTTTTTTTGGATTATGAAAATAAAGTTGTGTAGTATAAGGTGGGACCATGAGTATTATTTCATTTAATTAATCAAAGTTATGAGTCTTTCATTGTAGGAAGAAAAACTTAAGAATCGAAAAATTGGCTCACAGAATAATGTGAAGGGAATATACCCCCACTTGTAAACTACAATTTTAGCTCACAAAGTTATGTGCTTTTAATTAACCTACTTGGTATAGTGCATTGTTCTTTGAAGTATCACTAGTGTGAAAAACAAAGAAAACTTAAAAATGAAAAAGGCCCCTTGATTAGGACCTACAAATAGACGTGATGAAGAAGTACACATCACTAGCGTTTAAAAAATCAAAAGTTCTTTGGTTAGGACCTAATAATTTGACCAAGTCTAAACAGATAGGCCAAGTCTCACGCACTTATCAACAATTATTACAGTCATCACTTGCCAAATTTGACCTTATTGCGTCCTTTTCCATTGAGATTTGTTGTCCATAATTCACAAAAAAGGAAGGCCGATTAGCATGTATGGACAAATTATCATCGAATGGGTGGCATGTGTTTTCCAAATTTTGTGAAGTGTCTATATATTGTGATTTAGAACTTAGGTTTATATATACTCTATTTTGATCGATGTCTATTTCAAAAAACTAGAATAGAATAGGACAAGAAAATGAAATAAAGAAATATGAGGATCAATTTCTAATTTTTAATATCACTTAGTTCGTTCATCTAATAAAAACGAGAAAATTTTATTTAAATATACGGTGTGAATTTAATATAGACTTGTGGGGAGGAATACGTTTACTCAACCTCATGTATGTAATTCCAAACTTTCAAAAGGAAGAAAAAAAGGAACCAAACATCAAATACAATAATTACTTTTTTTAAATTCCCATATTAAGATCAAAAAAAAGGGGGTGAACCAAACAACTTGCTAATTAAATACATGATAGTGAATATGACAGCCCATATATAGTTGGTTCTTCATGAGCCAAAAGGTGGCCCAAGACTATTTAGGCTAAGGATCCAAATTTAATGGAGCCTTTTTTGAGTTTGCAATCACATACTGTAGTAAGAGAGGTCCATGAAAGGCTCTCACAAAACTAGACTTGGGCATGGAAAGTTATGATTAATTATTTGGTGGTATAATAACTTTTTTTTAACCAAAATATTTGATGTCAGAACTTCATGGTTGTGATTTTCTTTCTTTTTTTTTTTTGATGATTGGTCGGTTGTGAATTAGCTTAGGGGAAGATATTATTTGTGATATGAGTTGATCTAAATCAATGAAATTAAACTACAAAATCTGCAGCTCAAGATGATATCATTTGGAAATAAGAGCAAACATTCTCTGTTGAAGCCGAGTCAAATCAATGCATGTACTTTCTCTGCTTACCTGCAAATTAAACATAAAATGGAATTATTTTCTTACAATATGATCACAAAAGATCATCAACAAAATATATATGCTAATAATTTGTATGTTTATTAATTAAAAGCTAGATATACAATGTAACTTTAATTTGAGATTGGGGAACTCGGCATATGCTTAGCAATAGCACGACAATGGAGATGGTGGAGGTCCATAGACATGACGCAATTAACCACTAAAGTTTGTTAATAATGTTGCAGCATCGCTGGGATTCGATCTGTCTAAATCTTTAGGAGATTAGGGTGAGTGAGACAGCATTTTGAATACTACTATTTTTCAAAATATATTTTTACAGTATAGTATATATAATTATAAGAGTATTATAAGAATTTAGTACGTACTCTAAAATAGAAAAATGTTCTTATCAAAAAGGTGTAATTAGAACACATAAGTTTGGAGTAATTATGTCTAAGAGATGTATCTCATACGTAAGACTGTGTCGAAAACATGTCTCCTGATGCCTATGTGGTATTATGTATTTGGAAAGTCGCATATGTAAGACACTTCTGTCTCACGAATTAAAACGAGTACACGAGTGACTGAATGGCTGCAAACACAAACACGTACCCTCGTAACAAGTATCTTATGGGATCTTCTACACTTCTAGGTCCTTTTTTCGATTATTGGTAGAACCTGTAATAACAGGTAATGCAACGAATATGCTTTCAGTCCTTAACACTCCTTCCAACAAGAAAACTTGCATACCTAGCACCTGAATTAGACTAAAATAGTTGCACCCTTACTGCAAACACCCTTCTAGTACATAAATCTTCATATCACCTAATAATAGAACACCTCCCCCATCAAATTAATGCTTTGATGATCAATGCTCGAAAGTACCAAACAAGCACCAAATAAGTACTCCCTACACTAGACGTAAACAACCTTGTAATGCAGACAGATTAGTAATTATGTTTTCATTTTTTTGTTTGATTGCAAGAAAGTATTACAAATAACAACTACCTTATAATCATGATTATCACATACTATGAGATGGCATTACATTACATTCAACCAAACATCACATTAGGTCTTAACCATTGACTAGTCTGTGAACTAACAGATCGCAAGATGCATATGAGATTGTTTAACTCTTACCAATATGAGGCAGTTGGTGCACTCATGTATGATACATGTAATTGAATGATATGGCCTGCGAGAATCAATTGCTATATATGGAACCAGAAAGGATGTAATTATATCCACTAATTGTACTTATGTTTGCATATTAAATATGCTATTAATTAGTAGTCGAAATAGGTAATTCAGACATACTGAAGTATACATGTATATCCATCCCCACAACTGAAGTACCTTGCAAGACGAAATAAAGGCATTATACAAAGAGAAAATGTGGCATATATGGAGTATACACCAAAAATATGGTATTGCCATTAACCTTAAGTGTGCTAAATGGCTTCCTACATGTCATCAAGAAGTGAATAGGAGGGATGACATTAGGAGATCAAAACCATATATATGACAATGAACGTAGAATATTGATCAATGGTGGCTCTTTTTTCAGTTTTAAGGAGACTGTATTTATAACTCTGCATGAATCTTGTGAACTAATTTCCAATATTTGCAACTCCAGAATGAAGTTTTGAGTCCTCAAGTTTGTGTGGATGGGGATTTTGGCTATTCTGCAAATTTGCAATTCAATGGCTTGCTAGGAACTACTTGTTTGTGTATTTGAGCGTCCTCAAGTTTGTAAGACTGCCTATATCTGGATCTCCCCAAACCCCACGAAAGCGGGACCTACACTGGGAGATGGTGTTATTGTTGTTTCTCTTGTTATGTACATATTGTGTATGATCATAGTGCACCGCGGGTTTTCCTCAAATGCGTTGCAAAAAATCCCCATTGTATAACAATTAAATCCTAGTATTAAGGGAATGATGCTACTCAAAGGGAAGAAGTGTGTGTTTGGGATGCATGGAGGACAACTTGCTTGCGTCTACATGATTGAAGATAGATCAAATTTCATGTAAGGAGCCAATTATAGCATGAAACACCAACATAGAGGGAGAATCACAAGGCCAAGATTGTAGCTAATTAACGCCGGAGACAGTCCAAATCTATAACAACACTTTATGATGAATACGATGAAGCATTCTTATCTGATCGATGGTGTTCGATCCCTTGAAAGGACAGACAAGGGCAGATTAAACTACAAAGTGTAATTTGGTCTTATGAACTGATTGCATGAACCCTTGGATCTCTAGATATATGTTTAATTGACCAAGAGTATAATGGTTAATTTTTGGTCACTTGACTTATTTCTCAAGACGGATTGAAAGGTTGAGAAAGGATCACATAACCTTGTGTAAGGTCTTGTCGCCCCAATGCTATGGAGCTTTAGGACATATACTCTATATATGAAGTTAAATAAAACCTCAGATATGAGTTCAAAATTTAAGGATATATAGTTCGATTTTACCTCACATAGCAAATTGTGAATGAATCTGTCACTAACTTTGGTTGAGGAGTAACTCTCAACACAAAGTCCTTCTTCATAAGCAATTTGGAGAGCAGTTGCAAGAGAAAATCTCATGTCTTCACAGTCAACATTGATCTCTATTTCCAAACCCCCTCCAAACTGACGAATACTCACAGCACTTTCTGGTGAAAAACTGCTCGACGAGCCGCCTCCTTCAATGGAGTTTCTGAGCTGATCTCTTCTTTCCCCCAGCTCCTTCACATTCCTCTCCAAATCTTTGATGTAATTCGCTGCTTCTGCAACATGGTCACTTACTGCTCTCTTTCCCTGAAGTTACCCCATTACTAATTTAATCATCAAGAGTTTAACCATATTCCTCAAAAATCACAAACCCTAAGCGAAAACCCTAAAATTATACCCAATATGCAGTACACTTTACACTAAAATTAGGCAAACCCGTTTGCAAATAAACCAAGAAAAAGTGGAGGAAAAAACCCTAAGTGCAGGCACAAGTGAAAGCAAAGTGTAGATCTAGATGTACGCATCTGAATCTCTGCAAGCACAAGTGCAAGCAAAGAGACCAATTTCGAGAGACTTACGCTGAAAATTATTGTTTTTCCAGTTTGGAAAGAGGAAGGATGGTTTACCTTAATATACTCAGCAGGGAGGACATCGCGAAGAGATGCATAGAGATTAGACATTTCTTGCCTTCTTTGTCTTTCGATTTCTCTATGGATAATCTTCTTCTCAGAATCATCTTGAGTATTACTTGATGATGGTTTTCGGCCCCGTCCCCTTCCTCTATTATTGCTGTTGAAGGGGTTCATGCTTCTTGCTCCAACTGAAGCTCAGTATTATTATTACTACTACAACTATTGATAATATTAAAATTTTGAAGCAAAATCAGATCTTCTAATTTGCTTTTTGCTTGGTCCCCAACAGCAATATTTCCCTGTTATGACGAAATCTGGGGCAAAGAGGATTAGATTGTGTTTTGTTGCTGGATGATTAGTGGTAATTGCGGGGAGGGGCTTTTAATAAGGGTAGAAAAAGGAAATTAAAAAAACATGGGAAAATGGGGAATTTTACTAATGTGGTCTCGTATGCACCATTATTCGTATGGACAGTTTGATTGATTTGAGGGCTCCACATATTTGGTGGGATAATCTCTTTAGTAGGGTCTGCAATTATGGTAATCTTTCCTGTCCCTTTGATGATATGGTGATGATGGGTGATGCATCAGTATCATGATCAAGGACAAGATATCCAATATTTAAGCTAGGTATTGTGGCTTTTGAAATATAAAAAATGAAAAAGTATTTTGGCTTATAGTCTCATGCCCCATAAGGACATTGTTATTTTAGTTCGGAAGAAATAGCATACTTACATATTTTTATAAATGTTTTCAATGCAATAAGTCTGTACTCATTTTTATTTTTAAATTCACATGGGTTTCCTATTATATTCCACTAATTAAAGTTTCCTATTCTATGTAAATAAGTGAAAGATCAAATAATTATAAGGTAGTGTTATAAAGATTTCGCCATGTAGTATTATTATTATTATTATTATTATTATTATTATTATTATTATTATTATTATAATATTTGTCACATCTGAGCCCTGTTTAACATTTAAACCAATATCTTAGTGTTCTATGGTATCAGAACTATGACATTATAAATTAAACTAATTGGGACAATTTTTTGGAGGGGGGTCAAAGTAATTGGTTGGGGCAGTAAATTCATAAAACCATTCAACTATGTGAAAATCATTCTATAACTTGTCGAAATTTTAGAAAAATTTATTAACATTGAAGGGTAAGATTTATGTTTAGAATGGTGCTATAATTTTATTATCGGTTAGTATGATATAAACTATTAGATTTTTTTCTCCTTAAAATAAACATTTTACTTTGCAAGTGTAAATTTATTTTTTTTAGATGATCATCAACTTAGATGGTGTATAACTTTTTAATTAAGAGGACTTTATCTATTAATCAAAGTAAAATTATAAGCGGAGGAAGAGGGCTTATGTGAATATGACTCAGTCTTAGATGCAATTTCTTTGACGTAATTACGTTTTACTTTAAATTTTCGATGGAAGTGTTCATCTTCCATCCTTGTTATGATTAGAACTAATATGTATCAGATATTATGTATGAAAAATATGTATTCGATTTATTGAAAGTGAGTACTCAAACAGAGTATTTATTTCAATTTCTATTTATGTGTTTCTCCAAATAATTATATTTCGTGTTGTAGACACTATGTAGGCTTTCAAACCTAAACGTAGCGAAGGTCTTGTTTTTTAAATACCATCCCTTTTTTTGAGGTAGAATTTAAACCTAAATATTTTAGAACAATTTCTAAAGACTTTACTAATTAAATTATAAAGAAATGGACAAATTAGGAGGCTATTTTGTCGAGAAAATAAAATAAAAAATTCATCATTTCTATAGAAGCATAGAATTACAAATACTGCCAAAAACTATGCCAAGTATTTTAGGAATAAGTTTATTCACCCACTATTAAAAATTCGTCTTATTCCAACGTAATTTTCCAATGGAAAATAGGTCCATTGGAATCTGGCGAAATTTCGATGGATTCTGACAAATTCGCTGGAATTCCGGTGGATTTTCCGACGGGCTTTTTTCCAACAGAATACGACGAGATTCCAACGGAATTTCTGTCAGAAAATATTAAAAAATTTTTAAAAAGTTTTTTTGACCCCGACTTGAATGAAGGAAAAATTCAAAATTTTTTGAGTATTCTGTCGGAAAAATCCGTCAGAATTCCGTCGGAATTTCTCCTATAAATTTTGCCCCATGCTTCATTTCTCGGTGCTCATTTTATAAAATAAAGAGAGATAGAGAGAGCAAGGGAGCACCACCGCTTGCCGCTGCCACCTCCTCCGACCGTCATTCATCGTCGACTTTTTGAAAAAGTTTTCTTGTGTATAATTTGTACAAATTTATAGTGAATTAAGTATATATGTTGAATTTAATAATTTGTATAATTAATTTGAATGTAATTATGTAAATTTAATTGTCTACATAGTTAGTTTGTTACGTTGATATTAGCCTGTTAGGAAGATAATTTGTTTTCAATTTTGTAGTTTGTTATTAAATAATATAATTTTTTATTAATTAAGCATAATTAATGCTAATATCAATTTACCATCAATGACAAGAATTTATTAGATATTAGAAATATTAGAAAATGTTTTTGTAGTTGGTGTTAGGCGATAATTTGTCGCATTTTACGTGCCCTTTTTCACCTGATCTTAGCTCGTATAATAACGTAATCTTTAGAGTTTTTCTTGTTTTATTAAGTATTCTTTGAGATTTTTACTTGTTTTGTTTATTCTTACAGGTAATAAGTTGAACCAAGCAAATGTCGCGAAAAAGGGCAGAAAAGGATCAAAACAGGCGAAAAGCCAGGAAAAACGGGAGCCAGCCGGGACGACCGGCCAGCAAGGTGGCACGGTGCAGCCGTGCCACCTAGGCACGGTCGTGCCCCCCTTCGTTTCTTTCGGTTCTTCGCGGCCCGCTTTGTCTTCTATTTAATCCTCTTTTCTCGACCTTGTTCGGGGCTTGCTTCTTCGACTTCCTTAGGGTAGTTTAGTTTAGGTTTTTAACCAATAAAAACCCCTTTGAAGGGATTAGATTAGGATTTTAGTTGTTTGTATTTTGGGGATTCAAGCTTGTGGATTTCAAGTTCTTCAATCAATTCAAGCATAAGTTTCCCTCTTCTTTCTCTTTTTATTTCATCGTTGTTCTTATTTATATTTTGTTGTTTTAATTCTTGTAATTGCTTTTGTTTGGTTTATATGTTTAGTTTTTGTCGTTAATTCATGTTATTTAGCTGTTTAGATTCGTTTTATTTCATTCCCTTTGTTTCGTTCTTCATGTTCATGTTCTTATTTGTTAGTTTAGGTTTTCATTCGTTTTTGATGTTTAGTTGGTAGATTGTGTTGACTTGGATTGTGATTAGCCTCTGGATGGCTAATTAATCTTGTAATTAGCCTAACCATACCCAATCTATACCTAGAACCTAGAGTTTTCCTTCACGCCCGCCAAGTGTTCGATGAAATGCCTGAGAGGGTTTTCATCCATATTTTTGGGCGATTGACTTATGCTGAGAGGTGAGGTCAATTGGCTAGTGTGGGAGAGGGAATGGCCGAGTTCGGGACACGAAAGTAGTATCCGAATCGAGTTAGGTCTGGGGTTATTAGTTTTGTGGTCTATTTCGACTAACCCCACGAAAGTAGGTGGCTACGCGAGTTAGACTAGCTCATGACCCTTGAGAGAGGGCTTGGGTGGTCTTTGATGATGCAACCGACCATCTCTAGTTCGTAGTGTGGTTTGGGTAGGTTAGGACTCATCTTGGTTAGTTAGTTTATCCATTGGTAAAATCACAACTCCAAGTCGTTTGTTTCTGTGTTTATAACGTAGTTTAGTTCCCCCTTTTCACCCTTCGATCCTGCCTAGCTTGAGACGCTTTAGTTAGCTCTGGTAGTTGAAAACACAATTCCCTGCGGACGACACCCCAAGTACTCAACGATACACCTTGCACTTGGGGTTTATAAATATTAAAACTCTGTTTTTCTTGCAACAGTTGGGTATTGTATTTTTTATTTTTTAAAATAAAATTTAAAATAACGACGGAATTTCCGACGGAATCGGCGGGTTTCGATGGAAATTTCAACGGAATCCGACGGGTTCCGATGGAATTTCTGACGGAATCCATATGTTTTTTCTATTTGTTAAATAAAATTTAAAACTGCCGATGGAATCCCCAAATTTTTTGAAAATTTTTCTGAACCTTTTTCCATCCGACGGATGAGCCCGTTGCCGCCTTAATTCCGTCGGTATGCGGTCCGATGGACTTGTAATTTCCGCTGGAACGTATTCCCGACCGGCCTTACTTCAACGAACGGTATCGGCCGGAATATCCATCAGAATTTTGTTTTTCCAACGGAAAATATCGCTTTTTCGTCGGAAAATCCATCGAAAAAATTGATTTTTTAGTAGTGGTACTGTTTTTTAGTAGTGACTTGTCTAAACGAATAGATAAAGGTTCACGTACACCGCACAAAAAAAGGAAAAAAAAAGAAAAGAAAAGGCAAAGATGATTGAATATATAGAATTATGAGTTGGTCAGATTCATGTTCGTATCGAACTTAAAAGATGAAAATTTCTTCAACCTAAATCTGACTTATTTGTTAAATGGACCGGAAAACCTTAACATCTACCCATTCAATTTTTAAATCGATTGATCTAATTTTGACCCATTTATCCATTTGAGACAAATGGGTCAAGTTACGTCACATAAGTGTCCATTTACTCAGCTATATTTTCAACTAGTACATAACTATATAACACCAAAAATTAGATTCACAAACCAATTCAAGCAATTACTGTCTAAAACTCCATCGATTCATCATAATTCACATTTTTATATTAATTTTAAATTTTTGTGTCATTAATTATCAAATAAAAAGCAAACGTGTAAAACTATAAACAGTAAACAAGTTGGCATGTTTATCCAATTTAATTAAATAGATTAAATATGTATTCTTTTGTATCAGGACTTTTGACGTGGACGTAAGTAATTTCATTAAACCGGTTGAAAATCTATACCTAATCCACTTAACTTCATGCAATTTCAAATCAATAATCGTATTGGATCAGCTTTATTCAAATTTAGAATTATTTAACCTATATCCTATGTTTTTCTTTCCACAAAAAAAAAAAAAAATGTGCCACAATGACATGAACAAGTAAGCTAAAATGAATCTTAAAGTTGGCTGAAGCACTTTAGTGACTTTATTTTGGAATTTTGGCTTTGCACAAATCATCTGGGGGCTGTCCATTGAATTACCACAACATATAATCAATAACTCAACGAATTAAGGAGCTAATTCAAACTTTACGGCATGCATCCACTATTTACCATGTTTTGAGGCACATTGACGGTGGCTTTGTTCCATCTCTTTCTCCTAACTCTAGGTTAAACAGGATTCTGATTAATTAGTAATTTATTATCAATTAATCAATTAATTATCTGCACTTTTTCTCTTTGAGCATGTGATTCATGTGCGTTGTTAAATTTGTGGTAGGTACAATGTTGTTTGTCTCTTAGATTATCTGCATTCTTTGAATTAACCTTTATGATTTGTCGTCTCTACTAGTATTTTTGCAAAGGGACAGAGAAAGATACACAACAAGATCATAAGAAAGCCATGATACGTAAACTTAGCAAGGTAAACCTATTGACGATAACCCCAATGGAATAAAATATAACAATTTTTAAGGTCAGGAGATTAAATAATAATTTCAAAATAATAAATTACAAATTAAGTAAAATTTATCTAAATGTAAAAAGGACATGTGATAATTATTCATTGATAATACTAGTACGCTTAAGTTCAAAATAACAAAAATTGGGTTCGAGTTTAGATTCAGATCAAACAAATCATACAATGTCGAAACTCAAACAAAAAAATTGATAACTGGTGTCTACTGTTTCTCGGGTTGGCCTATTTGGATTAGTTTAAATTAAGGTCAAATTTGGCTTCAGGCAATCGAAATAAGAAAATTATTGTATCTAAATTTAAAATTCCGATGAAAAATTCATAAAAAATATCTAATTTTGTTAACATCGGACAAATTCTAGTATGCATGTTGGATAAATTTGTATCAACGATAGGATAAATAGACCTTTAGTATCAATTTTGAAGGTCATGTTCATTTCAAGATTAGCATATCATTTATTATTCCTTATTGCTTCCAACCACTTCAAACTAATTCTTACAACTTCTCATCATTTTCAATCACTTCTTATTACTTCTTACTGCTACTAAATACTACTCAAAAGAACATGCCTTAAAAAAAATCACTGTAACCATGTTTGGCAAGCAGCTATTAGTTATTTGTATTAGCTGTTAGCTATTTGAATTAGCTGTTTGTAGAAAAACTATTTGATGAAATTAGCTGTTTGTAACAAAATTGAGAGACAAAAAGCTAATTCTCCAAAAAGCTTTTTCAAAAAGCTAATCAAATTAGTTTTTCAAATTTACTTTTTGGACCCAAAAAGCCTCTCTGAAAAGACTATTCTTCCAAACACCCAAATTAACTCTTTGATTAGGTCAAACAGTATTTTGGTCCAAATAACTCTTTTTAGCCAAAAAAAATTATTCAAAAAACTATTTACTAAACAATTCCTATATGTGGGTGCCATTAGCCCACCAACCTGTGAATTTGGGTTTAAAAACATTATTTTTTAAAAAGAATATTATTTTACTACTAAAATTTTAGATTCAACAAACGCCTATTGTACCCTTCGCCTCCTTTTACACCTTTATTTATGTTGCATTATTTAATATTTGTTTGAAAGTGTGAAACGAAATTGCGCAGCAAAATCTACAGGAAGGCCCTTATTAACAATGCAAAAAGATTCGTCAACAAATTAATTAAATAATAATTAATTAAGAATGTAGCCAGCCAGGTGGAGTGTATATTGGAAAATGGACGGCATCGTATCCTATTCCTGCCTTGACCTAAATCCTAAGCATTTGCTGACCATGATCTTTCATTTGGAAGCGGACAATTTTATTAGTTAACTATCAGTATTATTAACACATAGTGGCCCTTTGAAAAACACACGGTGGACACAATTTCACGTAAGCTTCCAAATTAAATTATGAATCATCTAATTCAAAGCAGCTAACACATCTGTGATTGTTGGTCCACAAAAGGTTGACAGTTTGACACCGTAGCAATATGTAATTATTTTTCATTTTTTATTTTAATTATTGTAATTTCACTTCACATTGAATTAACGGTGTCACTATTGACAATTGTGCCAATAGGACGCCTTAATATTTTCAAATATTAAGTTATTGTTGGTGATTTTTCTTATATTAAACGTTGTAAGAGCTGTGTGAACTGATAGTACGGCCTTTTTCTTGTGGAGAGTTTCGATATATTCAATTTTTTATCGATCAGATTTTATATCAAAGTATTGATTGATTGTACTGCGGGTTTTTAGAGGATATTAACTCTTCACATGTATAAGGCCTATGACAAGAAGAATGTTTTTTTTTACTAGAAAGTTATATTAGATCTATGGATCTCTCTTTCAAATACTAAAACGATAAATAATGAGTGAGTGAAAAATAAATGATCGGTGTGTTGACAATTAATTTTCTTAAATAAGAGATTTGTTTTATTATTTTAAATTTGTATTCAGTTGAATTCAATATCCATTATGAGTTTCATCTATTTATTAATCAATAAATTTATCCTTTTATTTACAACAACATTTAAAAAGGAGGTGAGTTAATTTTTTTAAAAACATGCCTCATATCTAAAATGATTTTCTCATATGAAATGTGCAATAATATGTAAACCTTTTTTGAAAGACAAGATTATGTCTCAATTTGTTGGTTCCTGTTAAAATGATAATCGAAAATTGGTTAGAGATTATGTTTACCTCACGGATTTGAAAATATTTCTAAAAAGTGCCAGTCAAAAAGACGATTTTACTGTCGGTTTATTTAGGGTATGTGACAATTAAACCCTTCCTTCTCACTTCATCTCTTCTTTACAGCCTTTTTAAAATTTTTTTTTTTTAAAAAAACTTTGGGCGTGGATACAATCGATCTCTGCTTTAGAGTTGGCAAAAAAGAATAGATTCTGCGTTTTATAGAATTAAAAAAACTATGTGATATTTGAAATTTGAATAAGCTTTCTTTGTTTAATACCACTTTATTACGTTAACATAAAAAATAAATTCGAATCAAAATCAGATTAATTAGAATCATGCAAAATTTTTTCCAACATTTATTATTACTCGCATTTTCTTTAGTAAGATTCGATCTTGATCAGATTCATGATATTGTGAAATCTTCACTTCACTATAGGCTACATAAATAATTATTATTAGTTCCAAATTTTTTGCTTCTTTTTTTTAATTCTTAATTTATATTTTAAAATGACATTGACAGCATGACATTTATTCTTATACTGTGAGTGTAATAGTATATGTGGGGTATTGCATGTCATCATGTACATTTTATAGAATCTTCCACTTGGTAAGTAAGTGTTAACATGTTGCTCAGGTGACAAGATTCTAACGTAACTATGTCTTTTTTTTTAATATTTAAATGTGAATATATGACCATGAATTGAGACCTTTTTCTTTGATACCCTACATTAAATAACTTAGCCCAAGTACTCTTGTTACTTTAGGACCTAAAAATGTCGCAAATTTAGATCTTATGTGTGGCTTGGCCTCGAATAGTTAGGCCTTAATTTTTTTTTTTTTAGGGGCTTTGGCCCCTCAAAAGAAAAATGTCGCATAATTTATCACATATCACTTCGCACCAAAAAAAAAAGTAAAAATATTTAAACAATAATTGAAAATTCGTTTGGATTACTATTAAATATGTCTCCACGACCTTTTAGGGCCTGCTTTTTTCGTGAATCAATTCTTAAATATCAATTTTAATTCACTTCAACTCATTTCAAACTACTTCAATCCACTTCAACCTACTTTAACTCACTTCGACCCACTTCTAATATTTTAACCAAGTTTAATTTATCACATAAAAAATTCAACCCACTCCAACTCACTTCAATCCACCTCAACCTACTTTAACCTATTTCAATCTACTTTATATTTTTATCCACCTCAATTTACTTATGAAAAGAACAGACCCTTAAAGATGAAGAAAATTTATGGATTTGTCATTAGACATAAGATTTTGGATACTTGAAGGGCATCTGAACCTTTTTTTTTTTTTTTTTGGGTTGAGAAAAATATGCTGAGCTTATCAAACAAGAATGCAGTCAAAGGAACGGAAGTGGATAGAATTTTCTTTATGTCAAAAATTATTTAATTTGGTGAAATGTCATATCACATATCCATGCATGCAAAGAGGAATTAATGGCCGCAATTATTTTAATTTTTTTGGAGTTCTTACAAAAATTAATTAATTTAATTTGTTTTTTTCAATAATTTTAGGTATTCGACAATTGTAATGGGCCGCAAGTTTAATTGGCTATTGGCATCTTAATTATTCTTATACCCCATGCCTGCTGATTAAAAGGATTTAATGGCCACAATTTAATTTTATTTGATTTTTCAGTGAGTTCAGTTGGTTGACATTCTGACGGGCAGCAATTTTAATTTCCTGTGGGTAGTCAATATTTTGGAAACCAACCCTCAGGGAAATTAATAAAAAAAAGAAGCCGCAATAAATTATTCGTGTGTTAGATTTCCATTTTATTATTTTTAAATTGGACCATTTTTTAGTCATCACAGCTGTGTCATTTAATTTTATTTTGTGTGTGCCAAATTACTCCTTTACAATTGCAAGAGTTAAATTCCAAAACTTGACAACGTTTTAAAACGGGAGAAATTACAACTTTCTGAGTCATTAGTATGCTCATATCACCATGAGAATTTGCTTCATTAGCGAAAGAAAAATAAAGAGCAAAATTAAAAACACTATCCAAAGTAGTTTAGCAATCAAATTTAGAGACAAGTTTGGAACGTGTTTAGTTGAGACTCGATTCAGAGACCGAAAGTGAATCACGTCTCGATTGAGACATTTTTGACTGACTGCCGGTTTTGGACTCGATCAAGAGGAGACCATTTTTGGAGACCAACCATTAATTGTGTTGCTTTACGAGAACAAAATCACACCCCATTTCTAAATTTTGGTCACAAACTGGAGTACTTTTAATTATTTAGTCACTGCTTGCTCAGCTCACATCCGTGTATATGTGAAATTAGGGTTTTCAGTGTCATGGTCAGTTGAGCAACCACGCGCCAGGCGAGTGGTTTTGGTGACCTAATTGGGCATTTGTAAATTGTAAGTGTGAGGCAAGTGCAAAATTTAAGCCCCTAAATTTGTTTCTTTCTTATTTGATTTAATAGTTTTCTGAGTTATATTTTTGGTCATGTTTTGCATCTGATATTTCTGTATTTATTTTTGTTAAGTAGCGTATTTTTATAATTGAGTTCCTCCGATTGATTGTGCTGTACGTGTTTTGTTCCCAGTTGATCAAGCAAGTGACATTTGTCTGTCGTTTAGTTTAAATGGGAAAGTAAGTTATGCCAAGTAAATAATTTATTTGATAAAAAAAAGTAATTTAATTTGCTTTTCTTTCGGCAGTTTTAGTTGTTGGACAATTTTAATGGGCGGCAAGTTTGATCACCTATTAGCATCTTGTACCCGATGCCTGCCAAAAGGAATCAATGGCCGCAATTTGTAGTCAATATTTTGAAAATCAATCCTTAAGGAAATTAACAAAATAAAGGAGCCGTAATTAATTATTCATGTGTCAAAATACTCTTTTGTTTATTATTTTCAAATTTCAAATTGGGTCATTTCCTGGGCTTCAATTTTTGTGTGTCATCACAGCGGTATAATTTTAAATTTATTTCGGCAGAAAGATCAATGTAGATGAAATTTAAGCTCAAAATCTTACAATAAATTTTAAAGACTTTTCTAATTGAGGGTTTGTACTCTTTAATTTACTATTAGTACTTATAATAAATATTTAGCAATAATTAACATTCATCAGTACATTGTCTGTTCTTTTTAACTTATTATAAGTACTTATTATCAGCATTCAGCACTAATCAGCACTCATTGGCACCAATAAGCATTTAAGCTTATTTTCCACTCACAATTTCAGCCCTGATCGACACTCATCAACACTCGTCAGCACTAATAAGCAAGAGGTATTTATAGTAAGTTAAAAAGAACATACACCATATTTCCCACTCACAATAAATTACTACTATGTTAAGATGGAGGGAGCATAATATAAGACAATCAACTCTTAATACCAAATGATTAAAACGGCTTTCCCCCACTTAAGACTTAATTAAGAGAGTGTTACCTTTAATTATGCTCACGGCAGCATTAAGAAGCTCCGTCCACTCCATACGGTTCCCTTGCCCTACATGTTTGACGCTTTTCAATTTTGTGCGTACTTTCTCCCTTAGCCTCCAAATGAACATGATAATCTTTAGTAACTTTTTAAAAAGTCAAACAAAAAGATACAACAACCTACATTGCCATACTTTGAATAATGTGTAGGGAACTTTCCCCTTCATTACATGGTGGCACATTATATTGGCATACTTGCAAGAGGATTTGGCAACATATTTTATATTCAACTTTTTATCTTAATTAATCTTTTCCTAAACTAATGAAACCCCCAACTAGTAGTCAAGATTGGAATCAAAATGTAATATATTTAAATTAGGTTTTAAATTTTGTCTTCTCCTCTTCTATTCTGTTCTAGTACTTTTTCTAAATTACAACCATAATAACACATAGGCTTCCCACAAGGAAGGAAAAGTGAATGATTAATAGTAACATAGTTTCGTATCTACATAACACTAATTTTATGGCAGTAAGTAAATGTGAGATATTGCAGGTGTACTAACCTTGTTGTTGCTTTTTGTGTTTTTTGAAACACTTACTGAAGGCTTGTTGTTTTCAACATATTATAAGTAATTTAATATTTATTAGTGTTCATGATTATTGCAGATAAATGTTAACAGCTGTTGATGAGTGCTGATCAATGCTGATGGGTACTGATGATTATTAATAAGTACTTATGATAAGTTGAAAATAACATATCTGATCCTGAAGTGTGGGAAAGTGGTTATACTTTTTTCAATTATACCTCTACCTAATTTCTTATCGTTTAAATTTAAATTAGTGGTCCATATATGGCCATATATAGTTGGCTAAAATTAACGGTGATGAAGGTCATTATCGCCCCAAAAAAAAAAAAAAAAAAGTTATGATATGAGGACAATACCATACAGCACTAGTGAGGACAACAACACAATCAAGGCCGCCTTGAATACAAGTGCTCCATCCATATATAGTTAGCTCAGTAAATACAATGAACTAAACTAATACAATCCCAAACACCGCATTTTCAAAAATCTTGAGAATTTAACTAATTAGTACAAATTAAAGAAGAAAAACATTATATATATTAATTAGCTAGTAATTATTGCAATTAATTGAGTTACGATTACAATTCAATTAAGTTTCCTGCTAGGAACTTTCGGATATCGTATAAGAGGGATGGCCTTAAGCATGCATGATCACGTATCAGGAAGTCGGAGTGGACTTGATCAGGTGAATGCTAGCTAGCTATCTAGTCCTGAAAAACAATTAAGCAATAATTTAGGTATTAATTCGATCATCATTTCATCATTTTGATAGAAACTAGTGACAAAATCATATCCAAGTCAGGGAAATTTCTTGTCAAGCTAGAGTCACCAACCCATTGCCAATACATCAAATGATGTAATAAAAATCAAAATGCATCAAATGATAATCTCTAGTTATGTGTCTGTCTACTCTCCTTGAGATTAAGGAACTACTCTTTCTCTTTCTGTTTTTTTTTTTTTGGGGGGGGGGGGGGGGGAAGGACGTTATGGTCGAAATTTATCCAATAATGCCAAAGAAATGCGTAAAAACTGATAACATACATACTAAATAGCTAGTAAGTCTTGTATAGGATGGTAGCATTAGACAAAAATGTCTAGGTGACTTCTAATAGTCATGCAGATAACTAATGATAATATCACCTTTAAATGATTAATTAGTCACTGTTAAACTTAAAATTTTTCTTAATATAAGCCTTTAGTCATCCTAATGCTTCTAAAAAGTCAATTCTTAAAAAGTCTGTTTCACTATAATATTTATGTAGGATGGCGTCGCTTAAAAATTTGTATCCAATGACAACCCTTATTAAAAGCATGTAACATCTGCACTCGCTAGACCAAGTTTGTTATGATATACAGGATAGAACTCCTTTACATCGATGTTTTTTCAGTAGTATAATGCAGTAGAGATACTAGTATTTAGATACGACACACCAATAATTATGTCTCTATGATTTCGCAAGGTAATATAATCGAATATCACACACATATATATGAGCACTAGTGTATAATAATAATAATAATAATAATAATAATAATAATAATAATAATAATAATAATAATAATAATAATAATAGGGTCCCCAGATGTCTTGGGAGATTACTACAAAAGAATAAACAACAAATTAGCCAGTGTGGCTTTCATTCGAATTGGGATTCCAGCAATACAGAGGCCCGGGGTTGCTGAATCAACTCCACCTTTCAAACAAGTATTATTTAACCTCAGCTCACTCACCATGTGCCATGTCTCTATCATTTTTAATTATACATATATATATATATATAGTATATATATACACTAACTGGTTATGCATACCTACATTGTGTCTGTGCAATAACTACTCTACAACTGATAACGGTGTCAACTAGTACAATTGATAAAGTTTCTAAAAAGACTTAAATCTAAATTCATTTGCATCAGCTATTGTGCCTCCCGTGCAACCCCCCCCCCCAAAAAAAAGCTACAATTAATAGATATCTCTACGGTTGCTCAAATAGAAAGAAGATCATAAGATCACTATGTTCATACTCGACGAGTTTTATGACTCACTGAACTTATGAAATAGATTGTCAAGACAATAAGACTTATGCATGCATCAATCTAAACATAAGACCATCTATAATAACTAATTAGTTATTGGAAGTTTCTAAATTCATCTATATATCAAAATGCACGGCTCACCACAGGCTTCATGCATTGCCATATTGGCCACCCTCAGGCTCAGAATGTGGACCTACATATTGAGCATATACAGTCGTTAAATTAGCTCAAACAACCCCAATTAATCTTAAGTGGCTAGGTTTCAAAGACAATTCAAAGACACTAATCCTTAGCGTGGGGGCCTCGAAAGCACCAACATGTGAGTACACAGTGTTAACTTACTGTTGCCTTGTAGAGAGCCATGATACATTTGTAGGTTTTTAGCTAGCATTGTCAAAAATGTAGACAGCCCTTAGATAATACTATAATAATATAAAATCCTGTTTTTGTCATCGTACCGTTTGTTAGTCTTTTAGTCGAATTGACTTCCTATAGTGATAGAGTACTTGTAGTCGATATATGAACTCTAAATTTGAAATTCAGTATAGTATTAGACTATTGTATAAGATATCAGAGAAATTTACAAACGTATATATGCAACATGAGATAATATAACGTGCATATTGCACAAAATATATAAAAAGCTATCAATTCCAGCTCGAGATGGTAGGGATTTTGGCATTGGAAGGAAGCCAAGCATATCTAGAAGATTCTGTGGCTATTGTGCATCGGTTTAGAGGTCCATTCTCAGCTTGAAGCACAAGATAAGGTTCAACAGGTGAAGATGAACAAGCTAATTAAGCTTTAAAAAGGTGTGTATGGAGACCTTTTTTAATCTTTTTTTTTTTTTTTTTTGAGAAGGAGGTTGGGGAGCCCGATCATAACTTAATCAGGCTTGGAGGATAGGGTACGGTGCAATTGCATGGGGTGGGGGCATATATATCGCAGGGCTCAAACTCACAATCTCACAATTAGAAGGTATCCTATTACTATATAACGATGTTTGTTTGGATAAGGTACTAAAAAAGACATGGTTATAACCTCCTCTGGTTCGGACCCTAGCATCCAAAGTAGGTGTAAGAGTTTGTATCTAACTAGGCGTGATTCAAACTCAACTCCATCACGGTAAAACTCATAAACTCTAGCAACTAACAAGCCTGGCCACATATGTTGATGCTTCATAATAATGAAGACTTTTATGCTTCTTTTTTTTTTTTTGAGATAATTAGTAATATGCAGAAAGACTTTTATGTTTGAAAGACATGGGGACATGAAGTGTTTTTTCCCATTAACTCAATACATATATCGCCAGGAAATATGTGGGATACACCCCAAAAAAGAACCACTTCTTATCTTTTTGCTCAAATATTATGCACAAATGTATATACAATGCTTCCTAATAATAGGAAACATGATATGGCTAGAAAGACAAGGTAAGAACATTTCATATAAGGGCCATAGTTTGCCCACCATAGACATAGACTCAGAGATCTACACTCTGATACCTCCTCTAAAAATCCAAGCTCTAAGTAGCTACATCATTGCAGTTTTGCATCAATTAACCAGATACTGTCTAACTTTTTGTTAGCATCAAGTACTTGCACCGAAATCTTACAAGGTTCTCCACTGTAACTACAAACTTGCATATGCGCAATATGCTTGCTGTTGATATAAAACTCACACAGGACAAGAAACTTATAACCTTGTGAAGCAAATGAAAGAAAGCTGCACCTGGAAGAGATATGTAGTTAGCTCGAATGATGGCTTACGATTCATATGAATGAATTTCACTTGTCAACCTCCATTCCAATCGATTGGAATCAATTAAGGTCCCATCATTAACCTGTGAAGTCAGAATCATCCCAAAATTTAGGGGCGTCCTCATGAAACTTCCACTCTCAAGTTGTTAGAAGAATAACATAACACATATGTATGTACACCTTGCAATATATATATATATAAAAGATTGATAGCTATTTGGTATGGATCCCGTTGAAGCAAGGTATTAGGGAGATCCCGATGTACCCAACTTTACCCTTGATATGAAGAGGGGTACGGTACGGTTGTGTACATGGAAAACCCCATAAAGAGTTTTTTAAAGAGAGGTTTGAAAGAGTTCAAAATTGCAATTGTAATTTGTACCTCACAATGAATGACATGTATCCATCTTTGATTCACTTTAGAGGAAACACAGCTAACAACACTAAGCCCTTCTTCAATTAACAGGGCGAGCACTCGTGAAAGAGGGAAAGCATCTCCATCTCTAACATGAGAACCGATCTCGATCTCAATTGAAGAGGAAAATGAGTGGATGCTCACACAATCACTTCCTGAAGAAGAAGAAGTGCATGATGAAGAGCATCCAACATTTCTAGCTTCAGATAACTTGATATCTAATGAAGAAGAAGAAGATGAGTCTTTGAGCTTGTCCCTCTTTTCTCCTAGCTCCTTGACATTCTTTTCTAAGTCTTTGATGTACCTTGCAGCCTCTGTTATGTGATCACATATCGACCGCTTTCCCTGAAAACCCCATCCATCACCTCATCAACATAAAACCTAACATCCCATTCGAGGGGAAAAATCCAACAAAATGAGACAAGCTTCTCAAATTAAAGGGTTAAGTTTTTCAAAAATCTTAGGCAAAGTTACATTTACAAATTAAACTAAACTAATCTACCTTAATATACTCAATCGGAAGGAGGGACCGAAGGGAAGAGTAAAGATTTGCCAACTCATGCCTCCTTTGTCGCTCGATTTCTCTGTGCATAGTCCTCTTCCTAGCAGCAGCATCTTCAGTAATAAACTCATCCTCTTTGGTTTTAATATTACTTATTTCCTCACTAATGCTAGGTATTGAACTTCTCAGCCTCCCTTTTCTTGTATTTTGGTAATTTCCCACAAGATAATTATTGTGGTTAAGTTCCTCAGGAGGAGAAATAGGAGCACTACTTGAAGCATTAGCATCTTGCTCGATTTTTTGGTGATTTATGTATGTTTGACTAGTATTAGTAGTTGGATTCTCCCCATTATTGGTGACTTGGAATGACACCAAACCTCTTTGATGGAATGGAAACATCAAAGAAGGAGGGAGAGAGAGAGAGAGAGAGAGAGAGAGAGAGAGAGAAGAGGTGGGAGAGAAGAAGATAGGGTGGTTAGGGTTAGGGATTTGAAGAGATATTAGATGAAGTGGAGATTCCAAGCAAATCTCTCTTTACGAGCAAATTAAAGCATATCTGAATAATTGGGACTGATTACTTTAATGGATTTCAGATTAAGAAATGAAGCAAATGTCTTACAAAAGGACTTGAACATTATAATGGAGGAAGAGAAAAGGAGGAAGACGAGGAGGAAAGAGAAGAAGGTATATGGTGGAAAATTCTTAGATACAAACGTATGTGTCTAGCATGGTACACACCCTGAAGTCGTGTAGTGTACGCGCGCTCGATATTTTGCAATGTATCTTTTTTTTCCCCGCAGTAGTATCTTTTCTGTTCTACGATATACCTTTTCCTTCCTATACTTTTGTTTTCTACAATGTATCTTTTCTTATCTGTAGTGTATCTGTTCTTGTTTGTAGTGTACTTTTTATTCCCTACAATGTATCTTTTTCTACCCAGTTAGGCTGGAAGAATTACGAAAATACTTGTTAGGTCGGGGGAAATTGAATAGAAACTTAGCTCAATTATATGATGCCTCTTATATATATGTACCTGAGCATGGTATAAATAGGTATGTACCTTAGAATTACTCGCATATGATGACATAGCGTAGCTTGTATAATAATTAATGTAATACATGTAAGGATATAGTATATAAAGGTATAAATATAAATTAATTATACGATCATATCAAGGATAATTTTATGTAGGGTGGACCAATTGCTGTCTGAACAAGGGCACCATCTCCAATGGTCCTTTTCTTCTAAATTGGTCCGTGATAATAATTGACTTATTATATTTTTTAATCATGATCAGATCTGCTATGATCATGCAAAAGATATCCCTTGTTGTTCTAATTATTGTTAACTCGTTGTCCATCTAGGTTATTAGTTATTAGTTGAGTTTAATCAAATTAATAATACATAAAATATTTGAAATTTGGTGAGTTTTGTTAGTTCCTCAATAAACAAATGAGTAAACCCATACATTATTAGGTTGGTAAAGTGAGGATTGAATAGCCAGGAAGGTTGGAGGAAACTGTTCGCTCCTTTTCTTTGTTTTTTTTTTTTTTAATAATAAATATAGTTACTTTTGTATTTTAATCACTAAACCAAGTTCGTCACTTAAGCTACATCAAGTTCAATGTATTTCACTATTGAAAAATATTATTATTCTAATGAAATTTCCGACTGAAAAAGCATATTGTTCTGTACCTTCTGTCATAATATGAATTTTTCGATGGAATTTTCGACTGGTGTAGGACGTCGAAATATGGCCCGTCGGAACCCTTTCCAACGCAATAACACAATCTATCAGAAGTTTTTCTGACGGAAAGCTTTCAATGGAAACATTCTGTCTGCCTCCGACGGATTCACACTATCCATCGGAATTTCAAAATTTTAATTTTTCGTAAAAATTCGTAGGAATTTCCGTCAAAAATAGACGGAATTCCGTCGGAATATAAGTCCGTTAGAATTTTGGGAAATTGTCCGAATCCGTCAGAATTCTGTCGGAGTTTCCGATGGACTTATTTTCGGTCAGAATACTTCGTCGAAATAAGGCGAATTTTTAATAGTGATTAAAAAATTAATTTTAAAACTTAAAGTGCTTAAAACATCAAATTTTAACCGCTATGTGTAAGTTTTATCAATCATTTTTTAGATGAAAGGAGGAGTAATATTCAATGACGGTGATTTCTGAATTTAAACTCTTAATGCAAAAGTAAGTTTAGTTAATTTAATTGGTAAAATTTTAGAGATTTGAGCCAACTATTTGAATTCATATTCTTTGTGTGCCAAGACTTATATAACACCATACATATATTTGCCACAATGACTAGGTTACCACTTTTAAAGTGAGAGTTCCCTAATTCAAATCCTTAAAGCAATCGTTAAGTGATTTCTTTGTGTGTTGGTCATTAAGGAAGTTGCGCTTTGATAGAGTTTGGTTGTGTATTGTCCCTTAACCTATGAGACTCCACATTAATTTATTCATTGTCTTGTCCAAATATATAGGAGGTTACATGCTAGTCTAAAAAAATAAATTCCGAAAATAAGTCGTCTCAAAAATATTGTAAAAAAATTATCATGACATATAACATATAGGTTAAACTAACATGATATTGTCATCCCATGAAAAAACATTTGTAGCACTGGCTATCTCATCCATGATACACTAATCTACTCACTATGTGAACATTCATGCTCTTCACCAAGTGATATAATTCATAATAACAGCTAGCATGGTGAGACACATTATAATGAACAGCATCGATCCATCACTGAGTCCCATATGTGATAGTTAAGAGGGACTAAAAGTGGTCTTGGTAAATTAAACATATAACTGGTTGAAGGAAAACCTACGTGGCCACATCTTCCCCCACAACCCCACCTTGCGTTGGACTTTAATCTTGAGTGGCAGCTCTAACCCTGATTAACTTACACCCTTTGTCTCCTTTTTCCTCTTTCCTCCGACTTCTAGCTTTTTCTAGAAAAATCTGAGGGATAAAGACGATATTTCAATATCATTAGTTAAGAACGTTTAACGGCTAATTTAAGTAAAAGTTCAAAATAATGGTTGAAGGTATAAAAATAGGTTTTACATAAATTGTGGAATAAGATTGTGTTACACTAACAGTTTTGTAAGATGGATCCCTTCAATGCTTTAATGATAACTTTCTAAAACATGTAAGATGACTAATAATATATTTTATAGTGTCTTTTAATTTTTGAAATAACTAATAGTTCATCTATGGGTGATTTTTTTTTACAGTCACCTCTGAATGCACTATTAGACATCTCAATCATTATTAAAAGTTGCCATACAAATATTTATCTCATGATATGTCTTATGTGAAATGGTTTTACACAAGGCTTACTATATGTTTTATACTGTAATGCATTTCCTTGAGTAAAAAGGTTCTGCTTACCTTGCACGATATTCAATATGAGTATCATTGATATTTGAAACTAAGACATCTTACTCATAAAGACTTTAATTTCACGTTCAAATTTAAATTGATAGTTGAAAACACACAAATAAATTTTTTTTATCTCTAACAAATTAAAAATTCAGAATGATATAAGATGACCACAATGATAAAACTAACTACAGCCCCTATAGTGAACTTCCACTGCCAACCAAACTCCCTATGGTGAACTTACAATTCTAGTTTTCTTGCAATTTCTACTTGCTTTTTCATTGAGGCTCTATAGTGTATAGTGTATATATACATACATACATACATATATATATATATATATATATATATATATATATATATATATATATATATATATATATATATATATATATATATATATATACATATACTACATACATACATACCTACTATATATATATATATATATATATATATATATATATATATATATATATATATATATATATATATATATATAGATATAATATATATATATATATATATATATATATATATATATATATATATATATATATATATATATATATATATATATATATGGGAAAACCGTATATTAAGTTAAGAATGAAGGTGTAAAAAAATATAATATTCACTTAGGTTTTTGACCATTGCATTTGCTCTATTTGAAAATTGAAATATGATTCAATGAAAGATTGTTCAACATCGTGAGCAATGCTTTAACCAATATTTTCAGGTTGCCATTCATAATGTCAAAAAATATATATGCATTTAGGATGTTATAAAACAATTATCAACATTTCATAAAATAACCAATACTGCTACGAACTTTTCTCCCCAAATGTACCCTCTTATGGGATAATTTATTTGTAGTAAATATATCCTTTCACTATTTGATTATACTATTTATTTTTAATTAGATATATGAGAACATAATTTTTAAATTGAGACAAAATACATAGAAAGTAGCAAGATATTTATTATTTTACTTTTTGTAACTGATTAAATTAAAATTCTTACATCTTACAAGACTGTCAACTTCAGTTGTCTTTATAAATGTCACATTTAAGTGCAACTTGGTAGTTGTCAAAGGCAAACAGATCACAAATTGTACTTTGAATTCGAATAAGATTGACATTTATAGTTAACTACCCGATGTGTTCTTCAATAATAGAAATTTAAGTGTCATTTTTGACAGATAATCAAGTAGGGAATGAAGCATTCATTTCTGTTTTCTTCTGCCCCCCCCCCCTTTTTTTTTTTTTTTGACTTTTATACTTTTCATGCATTAAGATTAGGACTTCCTTCCCACACGTTCCGACAAAGACATGACTTGAAGAGGAAATGACTAATTCATTTGGGGTCTAATAATATCACATCTCTCTCTCTCAACGAAAATAAAAAACCTTTTGGAGATAAGATATGTTCATGTAAGTTTAAAAATGTCATCTCAAATGCTATTCTGTTGATAATTATGTTTTTGAATTTAAAAATAAAGATAATTTGAAAAAATTAATAAATGTCAATTTTAAATAAGAAAGAGATTTTTTTTTTTTTAACATTTTGGGTGGAAACATCAATGTAGATAGGATCTCGACGTCTTTCTATTCTAGTTTAGAAAATTTTGTTTATTAAGCATAAAATAATGTAGTAATATGTACTTGTAAGATGGAATATTTGTGGTTTACTTTAATTGAAGCGTTTATGGATGGGAGTTTGTAGATTCGAGAATGATGATAGAAGAGATGTTCGATCCCCCACCCTCCGCATACCGTGTAAAGCTGTACGTGAGACAAGGTTGATGTATGCGAAATTCAATTTTGTACCTCTATTGTCAATTCTTAAGTATTTTATCGGATAATTAAGTTAATATAGCTGACCCACACATATGCGAGGAACTGATGTGTTATTCTGGCATTTATAATTTTCTTATGTTGGGTCCTTTTTTTCATTAATAAATACTCTTCAATTAAACATTGATGATGTTGAGCACTATTAAAGAAATGGGGGTGACAAGTCAGGCCGTAGTGTAAAGGAAATGAGGATCAAAAGATATGGATCAGAGGTGCAAAAGACAGACAAAGAGAAGTGGATTAGAGCAAGAAAAATAAATAGATAGGTTGAAGATATGGTTCGCCTGGGTTTGCGTTGGGATTGTGATTGAGATCTTCTTTCTCCCATTATTTTTTTCATCTCCAAATCTTCTGCCCTGAATAAACGTAATGTATGCACTGTCTATGCACTACTACATGACCGTATTATCACGTATTTGCATGCGCAATGTGCTGTATTATATATCGTTATTTATGTACTTTATGAACTCATATGATTCTATTTATCTTATTCTATAATACGAGAGAATTCATATGCGAATTGGCTTCTACCTTTGTAGTATGTTTAATCAGTGCGGGGTGAGTTCTCCTTTTTATCCACTAATAATAGCTCAACTCTAATAAAATATATGCCCGAAAACCTATATATATATATATATATATATATATATATATATATATATATATATATATTATGACATTTGAAAACACCAACATAGGCACTATTCAACATCGAACTTATTTTAATCAGAGTCATATTAATTTATAATGGAAAACCCGATGTGTTGGTCGATAATAGAAATTTGAATGTTATTTGTTAACCTAATCATATTTTTACATCTTAAAAAATTATTAATAGATAACCAACACATGTTGGTTCAAGCAGTTTAGCATTTACTCTACTCAAGTTCAAATATTGTGAATAGAAAAATCTGTAATGGACGAATTCTACCTCTTTATCTACCAACAATAACTCGACTCTCGTAAAATGGACGCCCAATGTCCAAACAAATATTTATATTAGTAGATAATGCGAATATCACTATGCCATTTGAAAAAGAACTATAACATTGGCACCATCCAACACCTAACTTATTTTAAACAGGGTCTTATTAACTTATAATGGATACTCCTTCCCCGTCTATAATATTGGTGGGGGCAATGTCACTGATTAAAACATACATGGAGCTCTTTGAGCATCAAACGGCCCAATCCAGAGTCCAGACCCATAAAAACAAGAATCGCAGAGGCCCAGAATATTGGCCATAGGAAAAACCTATAGACGAAAATGACATCAGAGTAAGCTTCCCGCAGATCAGAGCAACAGCTTCCTCTTTTCCTGTTTTCCACCTTATTTTTAGATTAGGTAACAACCAGCTTAAGCAGTGCATTTGGTAGGATGATCCAACGCCATGAAAAAGTGAGGAGCAAGAGCTTTCGATGTCTGACAAATATCAACTGATGATGTTACATTTGGTAGGATGCAATGCCATGAAAGGCACTGCAGTCAATTTGATCAAATTACTTCTATTGATCAACTTTGCATTGCATCTTACCCATAAATAGTGGAACCCTAATGTACACCCCTGCCAACATCCATTTTTGATGGTCAGTACTGACCACTGGGCGGACTCGAGCCAGTCTCGGGTATCCTCAAGTGCCTACCTTAGTTGACCACTGGGCGGATTCTATTCTGTCTTGGTTACACTGACCCGTGACAGAAACAAAGCGCCTCTTCTTTCCAGCGCAGGAATAGTTATAGGACTAGCTCAATCTCTTTCGATTTCGCTTGCGAACAAAGTATCAATAGGTTGGACTAGTCCCGGTTGGGCTGAGTTGCTCTACTAAGCCAAGTTCGATCTGGTTCATGGAACCGGGGAACAAAGCCGTAAACCCAATAACCCACATGTAAACTCATTTACTTTGGGCTTGGCGGACTGGGCCAAGTTGCTGACCCCGGGTCAACACAAGCTTGACGCCTGTCGATTTGGCCGCTACTAATGACAATTCCTTCAAGTACAACAGTGTGCCACTCACTCGAAAGCATGCACAAGTATAACCAACAGGCAGCAGCAGGCACAACTCAATGTGAAGGTATCTAAATCCCATACCCAAAGAGTCTTGCATCACTTGGATCAGTCAAATACAATACAACAGCAGCTACCCTGATTCTAACCGTCATACTCTATTCTTTGATTGTATGCTCAAGCAATAAATAAGAACACAAAAACATCAACAAGCACTAGCAGGCAGTAGCAGCCACCACCACTAAGCAAGTATCAGCAAGAAAACAATCCTGGGCCAAATATGCAGCAAGAAGTGTTTTTGACGTTTTATTCACGTGCTATGATTTCTCACTGAACAGGAAAACCTTCTGGCCTGATCAGTTATACAGTAATATAGTTTTACATTGAGATTCCCTAGTTACAATACATGGAGGGAAAATATACGTCTTAAACCAAAAAAAGGCAATATGGTTCATAAACATGGTTAGAAGAATATGTGATCTCCAAGTATCACTTCCAAGGTATCCATCCACTAACAACCTATGCAGTATCGACCTATGACCTATGACCTATGACCTATGACCTATGACCAATGTCAAAATGAACAAATAACAGCTCACCGAAGCTTCTTTCGAGACTTGAATGAACGATACTCCATTGGTAGCTGAGGAGGATCTAGTTCTCCAGTCAGCATCCCTACAACTTCTTTCATAGAGGGACGGCGGGCTGGTGACTTCTGCAAGCAAATGAGGGCAACTACAATGCAGAGTTGAGCTTCCTCTTTATTCAAAGAATGTATGTTCCTGTCAACCAGGTCAAGAAGTTTCCTAGAACGAGCAAGTTGACGTGCCCATGATATGAGGTTTGCACGGTGGAATTCAGACATGGGTGATCCAGTCACTTGCAAGGGACGCCGCCCTGAAATAAGAACTAGAAGCAGCACACCAAAACTATATACATCGCATTTCTCTGAGAGATCGCCACCCATGCTATACTCAGGAGCAACATAGAACACAGTTCCCCTCATGCTTGGCGTACTACTAATCCCACCACTCTTTGGAATCTCCCCACTCATCGAATCGTCGTTAGTTTGGTTAACCTTACAAAGCTCACCGCTCCACCCATCCAACCACCAATCTACACTACTCTTGCTACTCAACCTATTCCTGTTCCTCTTCTTTTTCTGGTCAATATACATTTCATCACCTCTAGGCCACCAATTCTCTTCATCAGCACTCATTGCCCCTTGAAGCTTCTTGTTCCTCTTCTTCTTCTTCCTCGATAATTCCTCACAATACTCCTCCTTCCACCATTCCCTCACGGGTTTTCTCCTCTCTCTCTTCGATACTTTCCTGTCTTCCATCGACCCCCACCACTCCAACTTCTTCTTGCCCTTCTTTTTTTCAGCTCTCCCAGTCACTACAGAGCTCGAAGAAGTAGCTCCTCCAATCCAATCACCATTTGGCCTCTCTTTTCCAACCTCTTTTCCTATCCACTCCATCACATAGTCCTTCACCCTCCCTGACCCCAATACTCCTCCACTCTCTTGTTTTTGCAATAATTCCTTACCCAAAACAGCCTTTTGGTTCCCATTCCGATCCCCATTGCCAGCCTTTGTCATATCTTTCCCACTATTCTCAACACTATCAAATTGACCCTCTAAATCACTCCTCCTGTCGAAAAAATCCGATGGGGAAGCTTCCGCATTGACCATCTCCGGTGAAGTCTCCACCTGCAACACTATCCTCACGGGCGATTGATCCACACCGGCACTCCCCTCCTCCAATCCAACAGTGGTAGACAGACTCTCTGTCTCCATCACCGAGCCAACATCCTCAACCCCTGCCCCAACATTACTGCTGTGATCAACAACTAGCCCATTCTCAGCAATATGAACAACTACCTCATTATTGTTGTTACCATCATCATCATTCTTATGATGGACCAATTTCAACCTAGCAAGTCCAAAATCCGCAATCTTGGCAGAAAAATTAGCATCCAACAACACATTACTAGGCTTAACATCACCATGAATTACCGGGGAACTGCATTGATGATGAAGATAAGCCAGAGCTTCAGCAACTTCAACGGCGATCCGAAATCGATTACTCCAATCCATCAATTCCTCGCATTTCTTATGCAGCAAGCAATCCTGCAAGTTTCCATGAGGCATGAGCTCGTAGACGAGGCACATACGGCGTCGTTTCCGGGAAGAAGCGAAACCTAAGAGCTTAACGACTCGGTCCGAGTCAACCAGCTTGTCGGCGAGGAACAACTCGTTCTGGAATTCGCGCTCGCTTTGCAACGATCCAGCATCCATGACCTTGACAGCAACCGGGAAGTTCTTATTTGCAGAAGTTAGGGTTGTTAGGGTTAGGGTTCCGGAGTAGACGGCGCCAGAGCCGCCCTGGCCGATCCGGCGGGCCGGTGAGAATGAGGCTGTGGCGCGCCGGACGGCGGAGTAGGAGAACCGCCGGGGGAAGGTGGCGGAGGAGGAGAGAGATGGGTGGCGGAGGGGAAGGAGGCGGCGCCAGAGGAAGAAGAAGAGGAAGAGGAGGAAAGAGACGGTGGCGGTGGCGGCAGCGAGGGGAGGGAGGAGTTGGGTAGCCGTGAGATCGTGTCGGTGACGCGGCGGAGGGTGCGGCGGCGGTGGTGGAAGAAGGGAGGAAGACATGGTTGAGGAGAGGTGGAGGAAGTGACTTTAACCCTTTTTTTTGGGGGGCGGGGGGGTTGATCTTAGGAAGGATTAGTTGGAGTAGAAGAAGTGGCAGTTAAGAAAGAAGAAGGCACGATTAGCAGTGAATTAGTAGATTAGATTAGAATATCAAATCAAATTCAGAAAAGCTGCCACATTTTACTCTCTCTCTCTCTCTCTCTCTCTCTGATGGGGAGAAGAAGGAGGTTGGTGGCAGTTGATGAGAGGAAATGGGGGGACTTGGGGTGACGTAATAAAGCAAAAGCTTTTTTCTTGTATACTTCTTGCTGTATGAACGATGTTGATATCTCTCTCTTTTTCACTTTCCCTTGTTAGCTTTTAGGACTTTCCCAAGGCAATTGGATTTCAGATCAACCTCACCCCACACATTAACAAATGTGAGGGTGTAATTGAGTTTGAGCAAGTTCCAACCAGTCAAAGCTCGGAATTTATTAAGACTCGAGTTCAAATTAGGATGCACATTATACGACTTAGGTTTGACTCATTATTTTTATTTTTATTTTTTGGAAAAAGTTTTCCAAATTTACTGATACAGTCAAAGTTTCTTTATATAAAAGTCTCAAAATAAAATTATCTTAATTACTATTAGTATTAAAGTTTCTTTCTTCTTTTAAATTGATAGAAACATTTCAACATGAAGTCCTTAAAGATTTTTATTATTTAGATGGAGCCCTCATTTTGGCACAGAAGCATTTTATACAAATTTTTTGGGGGGGGGGTTGAGAGACATTATCATTTCACATTTTGTTCTTTCGTAAGATAATAACTTTTCATTTCCTTTGTATAATAGAGTTGTAGTAATTGAAGGTAGAGTTTATCATATAGTGTTCATACTAATTTTGTTATACAGCTCAGAGTGTGGATCTATCAAAAAGATTCAAATTCAGATGTTGATAGTAGTAAAGATGAGGATGATTAGATAGATGTCTAGCAGCTAGAGATTGCATAAAATTAGAAATATAGTGATTAGAAACAGAGTAGGAGTTGCACCCATAGAAAATATGATGAGAGATAATATAGGTAGATGGCCCGGCCATATGAGGAGGACTAGTATGGATGCATCTGTGAGGAGATGTGAAATTATTAACTTTCTGCATTATAGGAGAGGCAAAGGTCTACCAAAAGAGTGATGGAAGAAAGTGATCAAACAAGATTTGAATTATTTGTGACTTACCGAAGACATAGTTCATGATAAGAGTCAATGGAAATCTAAAATTAAGGTAGCATATCTTTAGTTAGATTGCTTCGTGCCCTTCTTTTGCGTTCTTTAGGCGCAGCGAGTGCTACTGTATTGTATTGAGTATTATTTTTCCTATTGTTTGGTACAGTTTGGCTTGTTAGTTGTAGACTACTTTTGATCATATTAGTATTGAATTGTGTTGCCGCTTGATGCGAAAGGTGCATACAACTCTTACCCCTCTTTTGTTGTTTATTTACGTATAATTAATGTTACTTAATTACATCATTTATTTCTTGTGTTACTTGTGTATATTATCTTTTATCTGTCAAACGATTTCCACCATTTATTATATTTTCTCAAAGAATTTTGTGTGGCATTTTAGAGTTGTCTTTCTACAGGTAGTGATGTTTGTAGAGATAAAGTTATCTATATCTAAATCTCCCCCAAACTCCGTAAAAATCAAACTCATATTAAAAATCATTGTTGTTATAATTTGTATAAAATTATGAACAGTCATACCGATCAAACAATAAAGCACTGTAGGAACTCTTGTTTAACTTATAACAACCTAAAAACTATTGCTTCAGAGCTAAAATAGCTTCAAAAGACTTATATATGGAAAAATTCATCAAGTGCCTGTTTTCAGAAGTTGCACAAAGATCTAACATTAAAATTATATAAAATATGACCAATTGTGGGGTGATATTTTATGCCTCTTAAATTACTTAGTATATAAGCATCTATATTTTTTAAATTCTTGTAACTCTACTTTCAACATATAAAGTCATGCAATAAGTACAAATGTCTTTATTAAAACTATTAAGTCTCGTATGAGACGATCTCACTTAAGATATATCATGAGATGGATATTTTTATGGTAATTTTTAATAATCATTGAGGTGACTATAATTCATTTAGAAGTGACTGTAATAAAAGTCACTGACAGATGAACTATTAATCATTCTTAAATTAAAAAGTCACTCAAAAATCTATTACTAATCATCGCCGAATATACGAAAAGTCACCCCAAAAGAAGATCGTCTCATATTAACTTTTATGTAAGTGGTTCCACAAATTTGTGTATTAAAAATCATGTTTACTCCAATTCCTTCAACAACCCCCACTCGACTGCCCCCAATACAGATCATTCTGCACGAATGCTCAACATTCCGTTACTGCTACTAATTTTTTTCTCTGAGTGTGTGCGATTGTGGCACCAACATTAACATATTAGGCGTCATTAACAACTACCACTGTTCCTTTACATCGGAATTATGTATTCTTATGAACGCTAATAAGCTCATTGATAAAGTCTTTAAAAATTATTACTAGATATTCGAATTTAAGTTCCACGTCCATCAACTTTCAAGTCTCATTCACAATTTTTTTTTTAAAAAAATTGACTATCCTTTACTTTGCTTATAATTAGCATTCATTCTCATGGTGGTTAACCAGAAACTTCTGGGCCATGCATGCCAAGTAGAGTTTTGCCATATGTCTTCCTTGCCTTTTGGGTATGTATATGTGAAAATGGATTGCGAAAATAGCAAAGAATTGGGCGTGAAGTTGATAGAATCGGTTGTTTGCTTGTTGATTTTGCCAAAGTGTTTATCTATTTGTTTGTGCAGTCAACACATGATGGTATGAGTAACCACGCCAAGTAAACACCCACAAACAATCCTAACTTTTTGGTGGTCTTCCCCTGTTTGACAATTCCTTTTTCCTTTTTCCTTTTTCTTTCTACTTGGGTTTCATTTCGTTGGAGATCTTTTTAATGTGTAATTCCTAATTAGTGCCATCTAAGGCTATGTTCTCTTTATCTTATTTTACCTGAACTTATTTCGAATTGAACTTATCTGAACTTATTATGAACTTATTTACTGAACTTATTCTGAACTTTTTGGAAACAAATTTATGAACTTACTTGCTAAACTTATTTACCGAACTTATTCTAAACAGAACTTATCTGGACTTATTCTTCAGAAAATAAGTTAAAGAGCACTTATCTATTGTTGCGTAGGTTTGGTTGAAATCAAAAAATTTGACACAACACGTTAAAATTACATTGTAACCATTATAGTTAGATGTTTCAAACTAGACCCTTCATATATTGTGTTAAAATGCTTGAACATTTGACACTTGATCTTGCAAATTCATCATTTTTTATTTTTCAAATTGACTTTCAAATAAAAAAACTTACGAGTATTATAACTAAAATAGATAACCAGACTTCAACAAAGTTACTCCACTGGCAGACACATTAGTGTCAATCAATAAATGTCATTCTATTTGTTAAATACAGCATATTAGACTCAATACTTTAATTCAGTCTATTAATTTTTACAAATTTTTAATGAAATGCATAAACATGATCTAATTATTGGTTTTTTTTTTTTTCCCCTGACTCTACCATGAATCAACCGTGGCAACTACTCTTTCTAGAATTCCAAATTTCTACTCCAATACCATTTTTTTTTTTTTTTTAAAAAAAGGAACAGGTAGTTGTTCTAGACCGTCTAATTTAGCGACAGATATGGCATCCACAGCTACAGGAGTTGGGCATCGCGCCATCAATTGACATCAAAGGAGCGTTGAATTCCAAGTGCTTTGCATAAGCAGAAACTAGCCAGAAATGGGTCTTTGTCACATTATTGGATATGATTGAGATCTGAAGCAGGGTGGGTTAGGCGTGGGGTTTACCGTGCGATATTCCTGTCAAGTGCTAGCACTGGAATGTGCTTTCTATGTGACCTTTTTCATTTTCCTTTAGTTGTTATAAATGTTATTTTGATCAATATACTAGTATATATAGTATATGTGTCAGTTATATTGTTATATTGATACAAGATATTGAGAATAAAATAAGTTTAACAACAAATTACGGAAGGAAAGCCTACTTGAAATTATCTATTTCCCTATTTTTCAATACGGTGTGACTGTTATAGGCTAGACTCATATTACCATTCTAGTGCTATTTATCATTTACGTTTTGGATTTTCTATAAAAATTAGTATATGCGCATATAAGGTATTTGGGATGCATTCACATGAATCATTATGTGTTTTGCCAAGCTAGAATCTAAGTGATGCAATGAAAATACAATTATATTTTAAATGTAACAAGTCATATATTTCTGTACTTATATTGTATATTTGATGAACAACATTCATAATGCACTCAACTCAAATTATACAGCGTTGAAATTTTTAGAAAATTAGAACTGACATCTTTAAAGAAACCTAAAATTTAGAATTATAAACCAATTACAATGATATATTTTTGGATTTATTTTTGACAAATAAATGATACAATAATAATTCTATAGAGTAAATGACCTTAAATTAACATATATCAATAAAGCCTTTAAAACTCTTACCAACTAATTTTTGCTGATTCGAATTATCTATACTGCATCTTTGTCCTATTCCAAATGTCGCATTTTTCTCAAGCCCACTAGAGTACACCAACGGCGCTAAATGTGAATGAAAAAGTAGGAATATGTGGGTTGACTAAATGCTAAAGAGACTAGACAATGTGGGGTTAGCATTGTTGTCCGGACAACTTCTAGTATGGCTAACCAAACAAGGATGTGGCTTCTTTTTTATCTCAATTTCTTGGACATAATCACCATTAAAATTATGAGCAAGTGGTGTCATTTACAAAGCCTGCTTGCGTTTCTTTTTAATGAACTATTACAATAAGAAATATAAAAGTCACTATGGATAATATCTTTATCTAGTCTGTATTACTAACTTCAAAGGACTTGTTGGTTTACTATAATTATGCCCATATCGTCACGTGATTTATGCTTTTTAAAAGTTAAAAGTCTTCACATGAAATTAAGAGTACATGTAAAATTTCAACAAATGAAAAATGCATTTTAATAGCCAATTCCTCTACATAGGACTTTGCATAATTCATAATCTAAAATCATATGTATTGACCTGTAACTCTTGCACACATAAATCTATGTTATGATACTGACAATCAACCAAAGCAAATCAAAACCCATGTCTATTGGCCCAAACCCCAATGCATGATCCAAATTTTGGATCCCAATGCAGATTGCAGAGCTTACTTTGCAATGGCATCACCCCATAATCTAACTTTGTACTTCTCACCCCCCTGCCCACCTCCAGAATACAAGGATCACCACCTTCAATCAGTCAATAAAACATTTGTCATGCATTTACTTGATAGTATACAACTCTTTTTTCCTAAGAGAGAGAAAAAAAAAACCCAAAATTTATAGCCAAAAAAAAAGGAAAAACTAAAAAGGCTATTGCTCTTATGTATATCGTTGAGGTGCTTGAAACTCGAGAAGTATGGGCTTTTGGCTCAACGTTTGGGGTCAGAGGCCATCCAGAAACCCAGACAACTTCAACACTCTTCTGACAACCAATTCAAGCTCAAAGCCAAAGATTAAGGGCACTCAAACGAAAAGAAAATATGATTCTTAAAGGTTTGGTAACCCAAAATTTGGAGCACCCAGCTATACGTTTAGGGAAGGGGAATCACGTCAATGTTTAAATGGCAATCTCCAGTCTATAGTTTTGGCCCTCCAAATCCGAGAGATTGATTTTTTTTTTTGGGGGGGGGGGGTGTGGTAAGATGCAATTTCACAGATAAAAAAGGGCAACAGGGAGGATATTGAGACCATAATCTTGGATCTATAGCCACGAAACTATCATATGCAATAAGGCTGGGTGCCCAACCCGATCACCATGTCTTCTCAGCCACGTACACATATGGATTGGAATTTGTGTGCCCAAAACAAGCCTGTCAAAAACAAAACTCGAATGCCTAAGACAACAAACATGCGCACCTTACCTTCTCAAGGCGCTGATTCTTCTTATACACCCGCCAACACTGAGATCAACCCTTTCACAGGATGCCTGTGAAAAGAAACTAAAGCTGCCATTTAAACTGAAACTACTTTACAGACCAGAACACAGCATTATATTTAGGAGACAGACGAGGTTCCAATCCAAATTGTTCTTGCAATGCCGGTGTGAAGTTTTCTTTAACTGGAGTATTAACTCTCTAGTAGTCTAGTGTTCTAGACCCTACTCGTTTTTTTTCCCCCCGAAAATAAACAGAGTTTTTAGTTATGGTTTCCTAAATTGTCAATGGTTATAGGTGTATACCCAAGGCGGTATCTGTACGCCCAATTTCCCCACCTGTTAGTCTCCTCTCTCTATCTATGCTTTTAAGTCAACAACTATCACGCTGATGTTGTCAGAGCTTTCTCGTCCCAAGGCAAGACGGGTCAGGAGGGCAGCTGCTAGGGAGCTTTGAGACAGGGATGTAGAATTGGGATCCGCATCATCCTGTTCTGTGTTGGTAGGATTTCCTGGGGCAACAGGAGGAGAGCGGCTTCCTTCACGAAGACACTGGCAGGCCACCTTGCAGGCCAACTCGTTTGAAATAACATCCCACAGACCGTCACTTGCAAGGATTAAACACTCATCTTCCTGGTGTCTTCTGGTGATGGTGATCTCAGGTTCTGATATCACTACGGGCTTCAGAAACTTGTCTCCTGCTCAGAAGAGAACCCAAGAGAGGACATTATAAAATTGAGTGAGAGAAGGTGAAAATAGGAATTTCAATGCTAAACCAGATAGGATCAGCATCAACAATTCTGTTTCAGTACTGAAACAGCTATGCTTATCATATGCAGTATACACAGGCACACAGCATAATGTGAACTGCAGAGGCACGGTGTGCAGGACATAGCCACATCATTAAATCATTACACAAGAAACTGAAACCACACAGTTCAATTTTCATCCTACTTGCAGGAATCTATCCACATTACCATGAAGCATGCACCAATAGAACGCAGTGAAAAGAACACAGAGATATGATCTTAAGTCTCAACTACAATCATGGCTTCTGCCTGACAATGTCTAATGTTATGGCACACATTTTCAGAAAATGCAATGACTTTGCTCTACAATAGAATAGCAATTTAGAAAAAACCTGAAAATCCTTACTTCTGTATCATCCATCGGATTCCATTCTACCCACACTATGATCGCTGAAAAGGGACTCAGCTGGTAAATCCTTAAACAACTAGTCGCTAGACTACCTTTCAGCAGCATATAAGAATGCCAACTTCAGCCTGGAATGTGAACCTCAAAGGACCAGATCACTATTTTGCAATTCATTGGGGTTAACATGATTCAAGCTCAAGTCAACATGGTTTAGATACCCCCTCTCATGCAATTGCACAACAGATCCACAGTGCCCCCAACTATTATGGTTTAGATGAAGGGCCGGAAAATGTTTTTATGTTGTAACCCCCCCCCCCAAAAAAAAAAAAAAAATCTTCAGGTGTCTCAAAGAAATACTAGTCAGCGCAAAATCTTCTCGAATATTTGCCCACATAAAGATGACACCTGCACATTTATCTTCCGAACATCTCAGAAAATTCCATGCCTCTAGATTCACAAGTAAACATGATATATAATGCTTGTTTTCACTTTTCATTCCCCCTCCTTATGGTAACTAAGATGACAAAAAGTGCTTCTCTAGATGGACTCAGGTGCAGAAAGCCAAACTTCAGATGCAACAGAATACACACTTGATGTTTACATTTAATCAAAATTAAAAGAAACCATGTCAACTTAAGACACAAAACAGAGTAAGACAGCAAAATTTCCACAATGCCGAACAGAAAAAATTAGAACGTTCTTCATACCACAGTGCAGAACACTACGTTGACGGAACACCTTGCTATAGTGCCAGAGTATAGCAAGGATCATAAAGAAGCAAGGATAAAAGCATTTAGACCCTTGACATGATAACTCACCTCAACATGACTGTGGATTATGGAATCCAAGAGTAAATCAGCATGAGTGGCAGACTTGACTAAAAAGCCATAGAATTTAGGTGGATAGGACTTCAACTGCCATGAAGTCCAGAAAGACATGAAAGTGTACAAAAAGTACAGTAGATTGAACTGAAACATCAGACATCAGGCACTCCTAAAAATAAACTAAACCAGACGAGCTAATGCCTGCAACAGCAAGAAGATAACAGGAAAGGGCACCCCTTGGCCCGTAAACTTGATTATCTAGAACCATCAATGCCAGATAACACCATTACTATGGGCATCTGAGAAAGCCAATCCTGCACACAGATATTAAGCACCACCAAGTCACCAACCCAATAATGGTCACATTTCAGAAAAATCTTTAGTACAGACACTAGCTACACAAGTCTAAAGGTCTAGTCATGAGATTTTCTGTGAAATGATCATACCCAATCCACAACTGTGCATGCCTGCCAGCGAATTGCAAATTCAACCTCGAGTATGTATATGAAAGACGAAATTGGAATCTAATCCAACTGCTGAAAAGTTTTACAGCATGTGCAATACAAGAAACACTACCGAGATTGATCATGTTTAACACTAGTCTAGAGGCCACTTCATCCTTTTATAAACAATTATAAAGCAATCAAAATTAGGCAATCGAGGTTTTCAATAGGAAATACGAAACAAATCAGATAAATGTCATCTCTATCAAGAAATATGTATAAAGAAACTTGGCCTGAGATCCGATAAAAGGGCAATGAGAAAAACGACAAATAAGCCTAAGCAAATACACATCAGGTTGACATTATTCATATCCAGCCACAAAAATCAAATCGTAATCCATACATGTTAATGCACAAGAACAACAAACTTTACCTATAGCGCGGGACATTGCAAGGATTCCTTGAACACGTGCCCCATTCATAAAAATGACACGTCCACCAGCAGCTTCAATCCTTGCAAGCTCATCAGCTCTATCCGGCTGCCACGCAAACACATTCAATTTTTCTACACTCCCAATACTCTAATAAACATGAAAACTATAAAAGACAGTAATACAAACAGAAGTCTTTTGATCTCATTGTTCCCTCAAATATCTTAAAAGAAAAGCAGATGCGATACTAAAAGTCAAATATTGCCAGAAATTCCCGCTATTCGGGTGAAAAAAACGAATTAAAAGAAGCCAAAACAAAACAGCCAGTCTAATTATCTCAATATTTACATGAACCCATATAAGGAAAAGTAGACAGGGCACTCAGCAACCCAGCATAAAAACCAGCTAGCGCAAGATTTCCCTCAATTGAGATGAAACAATTTTGAGACATGGTTACAGCAAAGTTTAGAGGTCAAACCCTTTGAGAGGATAATTACACAACAGAAAAGACCAAAAGAGGAGAAAAAGAACAAGCAAGAAGTAACCCAAAAGGGGGAGGGGGTCGTCCAATCTCATCCTCCCTCTGGTAATGCCTAAAAAATGCAGACGTTACCACTGACTAGCAGAGCAAGAGGCTTTTCTCAAAAGCCTTGCATGAATATCTCCTAAGGTGGAAAATAGTATAAGAGTTAGATGAGAGGGGTAACCTACTATTAGCACTTTTTTAATGCACACAACCAATAGATCAGTGCAGTTCAACTCCAATTACATGGAGATGTACAAGAGTTACCGATGCTTATTAAACCATCTGAACGTCAGATTACTAACGCAAACAAAGTGTAGATCCCACCGAAGTAGGTCTGGGAGATCCAAACGTATGCACCGCTACACCTAGAAGCATATTGATAGTTTCCTTCATCACCTCATAGACAACAATAATTACTTTTTACTCTATCGTATTATACACTCACACCAAAACACTGTCACAATTAATCGCTATAATTAGAACATTTAGGGTATGTGAAACAAAATCAAAGTATCAAACTAGACATGCTTCTATATATGGCCCTTCAGTGGACAAGTTTAGACCACCAAATGTTTCCATGGAGGCTTAGTTTTGGGAGGGGGGGGGATCTATTACAATATTGGTGACCAAAGCAGAATATTTTAAAAAAAAAAAACTGAAAAAACATAAATAAAAAATTTATTACCAACACAGTTTGCTTCGAGTGGTTTGGCACTTGTTTCTCTTAAGCAAGGTCTCATGTTTGAATCTTGTAAAAGGAGAAAATATGTGATGAAAGAACTTTACCCCTTATGGGCCAATAGTGCTATAATACAGAGGCTCAAGACCCCAAAAAGGGGGGGGGGGGAAATCAAGTAATAAAGCAAAACTAGCCCAAATGAGAAGACAACAAAGACTTGCTACCTAATAAAGTAATATTTGCTTCATACTTCATTAGGGATGCTGTGTTCCTAATTCAGCAAACAGCATACCACAATCCGAGCACAAATGTCCAAATAAGACTCAATTAGTAAATGAAAATTAGTAATGGCATTCTCATCCCCTGGTTACCACTTGGCACCCCCCAAACCTGGTAACTAATGTGTTATCTGTACATCATCTACTACTTCCATCTACCAAATACGAGAGACCCTCTATTATTTTCCCCCACAGATTTGTTTATCGTGAAGTTTTTAGAACTTTAACTCGAACCGGAAGAATTATTTCGCCCAAGCAATTCCACACAAAGTCATCCACGGATATGTTACAAAGACATCATTCACAAATTTAAAATGATTGCCAACCTACCTATTTGCCACGTATCAATTCATTATACATGATAGCAGCGAGTTTATGTTACCATAATAATAACTTCTTTATATTTTTCTTGGCAAGTTCCACAACAGAATACCTATCGCACATTGCTCAAAGAGTTCAACCATCCTAATATGTCAACAGTCCCCTTGAATGCTATCCTTTGATTTCTTATTCTAATTATATTTTAAGTTGAGAAAGTGCGAAATGATGTAGGTAAGTCAGTGAGTGTAAACTGACTTGTATTAGTCTAGCCATTTTACACGTGGGCTATGGGATTGTGGAAAATGGTCCACACTCCCATGTAGAAATCCTCCTCTTATCAGCCTTGAGGATGAAATGATCCAGCGTTGATCCCATTAAAGGTGAAGTTTGAGAAGGTCCAGGTAGATAGAATCTAGCATGCTAAGGGGCCAATATAAATTGCAATACGAAGTAGGAAGGTAAAAAAGGGGAAGCGCATATAAAATCATCACTAAAAGGGAAGCAAATGTAAAATCACGCTCTTAAAATTTTAAGTCAGCGAAATAAGTTGAAAATGGCCCTTCTCAAATGCTAGGTGCATGACGCAAGGCCCCAATGATTCAGGAATGTTCTGACACACCAATGAGGAGATGCAAGAAAATTAATTTACGAGATTACAAGAGACACAAATGAAGACTTTAAGCAGATAGGCGAGAAGGCATCAGAGAAGATTTAGCCGACCCGTCTTCTACCTCTAGGACATTGCAATTTATCAGAGTTAAGGGAGCTTGGATTCCTCACAAGGGAATTAGTCGTCTATTGGGACATTATACCACATACTTGTTCTCAACACTATGTTTGGCACATCTTCAACTTATCAGTAGGAGTTGAGAGCAGTCGTACAAGCCTAGTTGAGGTTCTTAACCTCTTTCTTCATTACAAGGCATTCAGTCATCTCTTATGAATATGTATCACCTAATTATTCTTAACTCTAAGTTTACATGCATAATCTCTATTATGCCTTCACTGTTACTTTTTCACTCGTTAATGTTGTATTAAAGCTTTTACCATATGTTTATTTCCTCGAAGTATCCTCCATGTCCATGACTACACCATCTAAGCGTATTTGATTTGAATACTAGTACAAGTTTATGTCTTCACTGCTTTCTTAATCTTATCTCTCTCATGTCTATCATTTCATGTTTCTACTTCCAATCTTCTTCGAGCTTCTTTGCAATTTACTTCCAAAATGTTCTAATAAAAAATAGTAGTCAACTCCACCATTAACCGATATGGCTAGTAACAAACCTACATGCAAGAAGGAAAGTAATAGGCTCTTTATGAAAACTTTGTTCTTCCTTCAATGAGTGTGTGGGATTCCTAATAGGGAGTGTGACAAGCTACTGGTCAATATCCCGTAACACTTTCCATTCAAGATTACCTATTCTTTTCTTGTTATACCCCTTCTCTGGGATTCATAGGAAGGAATGTAACAAGCTACTGGTAGATATCCAATAACACTTTCTATTTTACCTATCCTTCTATTGTTATACCTATTCTTTTCTTGTTATACCCCTTCGGTGGGATTCATAAGGAGTGTAACAAGCTACTGGTAGATATCCAATAACACTTTCTATTTTGCCTATCCTTCTATTGTTATACCCTGCAGGCCGTACCAATGAATTGTAGCTATAGCAGGCCACAGTAGACTATGATTACAGTCTTACAGAGCTTAAGCATAACTGAACATTGATTTACTTCGTTATTCTTGCTGTAGAATAATCAATACACAAACCCACTCAAGCTTTACTAGGTACATCCTTCCACTCTATTAGGAGCAAAATTTTGCGTAGCACATAACCAACCCCAAATTTATTGAACAAATATTTTATCACGGGTTATTCAATTGCAAACCTAACATTTGTACGTCATGTAATTGAACTATGATCGTAGCTTGAAAAGAAGTGACAGACTTGATGAATATTGTGTGATGGAACCAATCATCTGATACAATAATGACAAGACCTGACTCATCGGACAACACATTTTGGACAGTAGAAACAAGAGAAAAAACATATCAAAGTTTTGTAGGGTTAGAAGATCCTGGTTATACTGAAGGCATGTACTACCAGGAGGTAATTAGACATTGAGATGTGAACCTCAAATTCTCTGCAAGTCTGAAATACGTGGCATGCATAAATATGCTTCAATTTATGTGCCATCTTGCTACGAAGGATAATACAATGAAAAACAAGGTGTTTTGAGGTAAACAAAAGTGATCCCCATGCGAAACATGGTTAAGGAGAAAGTTAACTGCTTGAACATAATAAAAAAGCAAACAACTATACCTCCAACAAGAAGGTACAGGAGGCTTACAATAAGGGATGCGATATTCTAACAGAAACGGAAGGCGGCCAAGAAGGGACTAGGGAGGGTTGATGAAACAAAGCTGAAGTAGACATCTCCAGGGATAACCCTTCTGACAAGGATGTCACTCTATAAGATTCAAGTGGCAGACATAGAAAAGGCGTGATATATTGCTTTTAGATTTGCTCGTCCTATTCCCAATTGTTTTTCGTTTCTCTCTTCCTCCCTTTTATGTGCCTCGTTCATGTTAATTTTGCTCCTTTTGTTGCTGGCAGTAATTTGCAATCTCATATCTCACTCTGTGTTCATGATGTTTTTCCCTTTTTCTTTTTTTAACTATTACACTTGAGTTCAAGCATCATCTTCACTACTAATGCTCTTGTATATTTGCTATTGTCAGCTCTTGCTAACTTATTCTCCAAAAGCCAATTCAAAATATTTCTCTATGGGTCACTGGGAAAAAAATCCCCCAATAGGGCTATCTTTATATACCTAGACCAATACCCCAATGTCGTGTTGAACTTGTACTAGGTTGTTGGGCAGAGGTCGTCACTATATTAATGCTGATGTTAGATCTATCATATGCTCCATGACTTCAATAGGACAATAGCATAGTATACAGTACTACCATATATAAAACTTCCACCAAATCAAGCCCACTATAGCTTCAGCTTAATTTGATCAAAAATCTCATGTTTGAATGACTGAATCTAAAACCTAGTTCCATTTTGCTTCACAGCACTATGGCATATCACTAGTTAATGAACCAACATCATTAATAATTCCATCTCAACCATTCTCAAACGAATGAATAACAAGAAATTAAAAATGTCTTCGTCAATTACTCAATGGTTGTCATTGCACACACCAAAAGATCTAGGATTTCCATTCCCTCCCTACTTCAGGAGTCAGTTTTCAAATGACAACACTCTAGAATGCCTTAAAAACCTTCCCAAAATAAGGCAACATGGAATGTTGTTCCCTTCAAGAAAACACACATTTTACATACCCAAAAAGTGTGCTTTTTCCCCTTCAACATTAGCTGAAGTCAGTAAAGAAATATTATGTTCAATGCTTCCACTACACAACACACCTATGTTCCTTGTACCTTTTTTCAAAATTTTTGGATGACAAGCAGAATCCACTGGGTTGTACAAGCCAAGGATTCAAAATGCGGTTTCGGTCGCGATTTCGGTTTCGGTCGCGGAACGGTAAAATCGCTCTAATATGGCAATTGCGTTCCATATCGCGGCTATCGCGGCATGAAAACGCGGATCGCCCAACTCCAAAACCTTTCCAATGCAGCCGTTTCGGCGCGGTTCAGCCACATTTTGAATCCATGGTACAAGCCTAGACCTAATGGGCTGGTAGGGGTTAGGCAGGAAGGGATCACAAGGACCACACCAGGAAAGCCTGCTGGCACCCGGTCGACATGGGAACCTATGCGCAACCCCCACATTTTCGCCCAAACTAGAGAAAATATGGCCCTTTCTCGGATTGGAACCTGGTAGGGGAGATTCCCAAAAGTAGCCACACTAAACATTATGCAACAGGCACTTTGATTATGTAGTATTTGGACAGACAGTTAGACATACATTCAATATTTCGAAGTCACACAATTTTATTTTATTTTTTGATACACAATTTTAAATGCCAAATTTTATACCCATGCCCAGGTATTGGGCTTCCGACATGGCTTTGAGCAAAATGAAATCGTAGCAACATAGATGTACACTAATCCTAGCCATAACGGAGCTTGTCGTACTAGAAAGAAACAAGAATAAACAAGCAATTAGCCAGGGATGGAAATGCCGCGCTGGATATCTAATGAGAGAAACATAGGACAGTTTTTCTTTTAGCGTCGTCGCAACGTACCACTCTTTTCAATCCCCTAACAATATTTGATCTTAAGATATGAGCGCCAAACAAAATTATTTTAATTGAAGAAGCACAACATGATGAAGCTTGTTGTAATAGCCCAAAAAAAAGGATAAAAAAGGGATTAGCTGGAGATGAATCTCCAAGCTACATATTTAACTAAAGAAATATAAACATAGGATATCTTTTCCTTCAGCTCCATACCAATGTATGAGTCTAATGAATCCCAAGTCAATACTTCCTCTTAAGACATGAGCAAAGGAAACATTATTTTAAACTATACAAGACTTCATCACAAAAGCACACTTTGACCATCTCATATCTAAAACCCTACAGAGCTCTAAGAGCAAACTATAAGTGACCAATTAGAAAGATATTCAAAGAAACAATAGTAAGAAAGTACAACTGAAAGTTCAAAAGTGTGTGGCCTAAACTCCTCCCCAAACGGACAAATAAACACCAAATCAAAATGAATCCTATCCCCTACGAGGAAAACAAATATTCATTAATCATAGAATCCAGATTCAACCAATGATTACAAATTTCCAAATGATGAACTAATAAAAAATTAAAATGCTAAATAAACAATTGTAGGGTTTGCCACTCGCTAAAAAGACCTGGACCACACTTTGAACAGTAGAAACAGAAATTCTTTTCACTAAATTATAGAATCAAACCGGAGAAACGATGAACAAATTAAACGAACCTTATGATCAACAGAAAGAGCAATAGCGCGGCCGCGGCGGTAGAGAACAGCTCGAGAGTCGCCGCAATTGGCGACGATGATGTGACGCGGCGTAACGACGGCGACGGTGGCGGTGGATCCGGTGAGAGAAAACGACGCCGGATGATAGCCGCAGCCGCAGGTGCGCATGTCGCCGCCGCAAAGGCAAGCATTGAGAGCCACCTCGTCCATCTTCTCGAATGTTCTCTTCAACACGGCTCTCCACGCAGCCTCCACATCGACACTGGCATTTTCTCTGTCCACGGTAACTGGTCGGAGGTCCTGGCCCTCCCCGCCACTGCTGCCGCCTGAGGAGGATGGGGCCGGTGGCGGTGGCGGTGGCGGTGGCGGTGGTGGCATGAGTTCCTCCTGCAAGAACACATGGAACCTTTCCTTGCACAGCGCAGCCACCTGCACACTCAGAAAATTAGTTCTTTGATTTTATTTTTTTTTTCCATTTTCAATTGACCCGCGTTTTCCCTTTGTATCGAAAAAGAAAAAAGGAAAAGCAAAAAAGTGAGAGGGTGAAAGCGAAATGACGTGAAGGCCCTTGGTGGTGGGGCCAAGAAGAAGTACAGCTAATGTCTACCTCACCTGCCAAAAACGTGACCGACTACGTGCACCTTTTCATGAAATTCTCCAAACCCAAACCCGCGCCCCCCCAAAAAAGGAAAGAGTGCAGAAAACACTAATTTTTTTTTTAAGTCACTAATTAAAATAGACTGATATTTTCTTAAAAACAATTGTAGCATCACCCCATTTACATAGATTCCTCATATAAATGAACTTGAAAAAAAGAAATCCACTTATTTTTATCTTACTTGATCAGTTGATATAATGTTGCTTATTTTTTTCCAAAATATTTTATGCCTTTTAAGATTAAAAGGAAATATGACAGTATAAATCGATATAAGAATATTGTGTTACTTCAAGTGTTTATATATATCTTTTTAAAATTGAAAAGAATGACAAAGATGATAGTAATATAACATAAAAATAGTTCTATTTACGGTAAAAACATTACTTTAAATATAAAGAGATATTTTGATACCCACATTGAACTTTTTATGACAAAATTACTTCAAGATAATATTCAAAAAACCAACTTCAGGTAGTGACTAAAAACTTTCAAACTTAAACTACTTTAGTAATCCACCCATTTTAAAAAAAAAAAAAAGCTTAATTTAAAGTGAAACACTTGTCAAATTCTATATTCAAAACTAGTCATGATAAAACTATTTTCCAAGTATTTCCAAACAGATTTTTATAAAAAATAAAAATAAAAATAAAAATGATGGTGAGCGAGTGAAGACTGAACTTGAAGCGTGGTGGGTGAAAAGAAAAAAAGAAAAAAAGAAAAGAGGGGAGCACTGAAACTGAAAGGAGGTAGGTAACACTGTACGTGGGACCCGCCGTGTCCGTCAAAAACACCAAAGAAATGAACGGGTTTACACCCAGCGATGTCGGGTCGGCACAGCTCCATACACACTCTCACCGCATCCTCCATCTCTCTCATCCGTCCTGCCACCGCCACCGACCCGTACTCGGGCGCGACCACGAACTCCACCGCCGCATCCTCTCCGGATGACGCCGAGGAAGCGGACGACCTCCTTCCGCCGCCGGCGGCTATCGTCCTCCTCCTCCTGCTCTCGATCCTCCGTCTCCGCCTCTCCCTACACTTCTCGGGGTCGTCGTCGCCGCGGTTCGCCGCCGTCGACTTGCGATGTGAGTCCACCATTTTCGATTCAATTGGCGGAGTTGGTATCAATTGTAAGAAGAAGAGGAGCAGTGAACATGAATGAGGTTGGTTTGGTACTCGTATTGGTATTGGAATTTGGGGGAATTTTCAGAAGTGATGGAAATAAGAGAGAGAGAGAGAGAGAGAGGGAAAATAGTGACACAGAAGAAAAACGTTACGAGAGGAGTAGAAGGCGCAAGCGAGGTGCAAGAGAGAGGAGTGCAACGTGTACGGTTTGAGTGTGTGCGGGGTGGAACGTACTTCTCAAAGACTGGAAAAACAAAAGGGAAAAAGGCCGGCCATTCTTCTTCTTCTTCTTCTCTCTCTATCTCTATGCTTGATAGTGTGAGAGTGGTGAGTCTTTGCTCGACTGTTACTTCCTCGGAAATTATTTCTTGTCAAAATCACTAAGGATTTCAGATTTCTTCGCAAAAAAAGAAATAAATAAATGCATAAAACAATCACTTGGGATATATCTTTTAAAAAAATGTGAATCCCTTGAGATTTTGTTCAATTAATAAGAAAATTGTAAATCCATTGAGAATTTTTTTTAAATGTAAATCTCTTGAGAGTTTCTCCAAATAATTGTATTTTTTGAATTTATAGATACAAGATAGTCTCGAAGTTATACACCTAATTACTGCAAATAGTAATTTTCTTTACTTTCAAGTTTATTTTCGCCCAATTCTCATCAGAAAGTTAATTTTCATCCCAAAAAAATTTCAAAAAAACAGTGAATCATTCTCGTGTAAATTTAGGTGTATCGTATAAGACTATAAAGATCTGTAGTTATAAGAAGTTTAAGAAATTGTAATTAAGAAGCTGTAATTATAAGGAGTTATAGCTTCATAGGAGTTGTGACAAATTATAAAAAGGTCCAAGAAGTTGTTAGAGGTTATAGTCCTTAAATTAACTATACTTAATAAAGCTAAAAATATTGAACTTAACGTGATGTTTGATTGAATGTAATGAAATGGAATCAACCTTATAATGTAGTATTCTTTTACGACCAGATAAGAAAATGAAAACACGACTACAAACTTGTTTACATTATAAGTTTGTTTACATCTAGCTAAATATTACTTAAATATTATTTAAGGTGAAAATGAATACAAATGATGAACCGATTATACATTAGCAAGGCTTATACTTCTAGTCCGACAAATTAATAAATATTATCAATGAAATTCTCATTTATAAAGGAACTAATTTTCAATGTGAATTTTGTTTTTATAAACAATCTGATCCCTACGAATATTCAATTTTTTTAAAAAAAAAAAGACTCTTTAAATTTGACTCTCAACCTATGAGAATTTGGTGGGTGGTTGCCACTTGTCTAGCTATGTATGACACTCCTACATCACTACTTTTCCTCTTCCATCCCCTACCCTCAGCCTGTTTAGTCTCGTAGGCTACCAATGGAGAAATCAGGCCATCTTTTAAAGCCGGCCTTCTTTTTAAGAGCAAGCAAACAAAACCCATAGACTCAGCACTTCTCAGGCTTCACATGAGAAACATTTAGAGAATCAAACACAATCCATGGAATTCTGGGAAAAAAGAAAGCGGGTTCATAAATTACATGATAAGGCTCACCAAATAAATCCAAAAATTCTCAACCATTTTATTTAAGGAGGAATTTTTTTAGGACATTCCGAGCAATTGCTTACAGATCTGAAATTGAAAGTAGGAATGATCAACCTAACAAAAGATACATTTATTTCGCAGGTTAAATTAGATGATAGTATCTGTCAAATCAATCGGATAGTTTATCTATCGGATGCATACATTTGACAAGGACATCTTTCATATAAACACATATGCTTAACAAATACGTAAACTCAACAATTAATTGATAATGATGAGTAATTCACTAAATTATATTATGATCATGTCATAATCTCTTAACGTTGGATCCTACTCATGTGTAACATCTATACAATATCCTTTATACATGGTTTGTTTTTTTTTCATGGGAACCACATCGGCATCCCCAACTTTTGCATTGGAGTAGACGCCTTCCCATTTGACCAACTTTTGCATCTCATATCACTATAATCCAATCATCCATGAGGTCCACCGGTCTGCATCTTTCACTGATGCTAATAGTATCACTTACTCTAATACTTTTTTGTTAGGAAAATTCGAGGATGAAGTCCAATTAATCCAAAGTTCGTGTACAACAACCCCGAATAATGTCTAAATCCTTAATTTAATTTCAACTTTTATTTCGAAAGTAAATATTTTAAATAATTATTTTTTAATATCTGAAATCGGAATGTACCTAATTTTTTTACTATGTAATAAATTACACAAAATTCTTGAAATAATAAAGATATGAAGATATAAGAAACTTAAATTTAGTACTCAGAAATCTTTTCCTATCATTGGATTCAACATTGGAACCAGGTCACGTGACGTGGCCCCAACATATTTTGCTGGCAAACGGCAAAGAGGTTTTGGCCATGGCTGGTGGCTTTGAGTTCTCACCACAGCTTCTAGCTTGGCCCTTGCACTTGCCAATGTATACTCTTACTCACTGAGCTCATCACGCCCGCTTGTCCACACTTCTCTCCCCTTTCATTTTGCGGCTTGTTCCGTTGGTCGCTTGGATGCCTTCCCCTTACTACACGTGTTATCATTCCTATATTTCTTTCAAAATTTAATATTTTTGAGGGAAAAGATCTTCTTATTTTTATTATTTTTAATTGCTTGATAGTAGTAGTATCTATCAAGACAAAATATCTTCTTTATTTTACTTCTTGAAACTGGAAAAAAAAAAAAAAGGCGAGCATTTATGTGTAAGACATGTTTTTAATTGAGAATTAGTATTCTTGAACCCGTCTGATATATAGATGGATTTTTTTAAACCTTGGATTTCAGGTTGTTATTACTCCCCAAATTCTTGATGTTGATGATTTTTTCCCCCCTTTGGATGAAGAACACACAAAGCTCATAGGATTGCCAAATTTTACTAAGTTTGAGTTTCCTTAAATCTTGAAGGGAGATTAGTATGCTTGGATCAAGGGTTAACATTCAATTTGACATTAACTAAACAAATACTTCATTTTGGAGGGAGATTATTATGTTCGGATCATCTATGGGATTCATCAGTATGAGTCTTTCACTGAGACCAACGATGTCACTTGACTTTAATACTATTTGTTAGGAAGATTCAAAGATGAAATCTAATTAATCAAAAGTTCATGTACAATAATCCCAAATGATGTCTGAATTCATAATTTAATTTCACCTTTTATTTCCAAAGTAAATATTTCAAATGATTTTTTTAATATCTGAAATTGAAATGTACTATTTTTTTATACGTAATAAATTATACAAAACTCTTAATAATAATATATAAGGAACTTAAAAAACTCGATTTTTGTTCCATTTAAGTGAAGAATTTTAACAAAATGTAAACATAGGATCAGATGACTCAGATTTAACAAACCTCAAATCTCTTATATATATATTTTTTAAACAATACTTAAATTTAGTACTAAGAAATCTTTTCCTAACGTTTGATTCGAACATTGGATCCACGTCACGTGACGTGACCCCAACATATTTTGCGGGCAAACAACGAAACGCTTTCGCCATGGCTCTTGGCTTATGAGTTCACCACTACTTGCAGCAGCTTGGCCCTTGCAGTAGCCGATGTATGCTCGCACTCACTCAGCTCATTTTGCGACTTGCATGGATGCCTTCTCCTCACTACACATGTTATCATTCCTTTATTTGTTTCAATTTTTTAAATATTTTTGAGGGAAAAAATCTTCTTATTTTTATTATTTTTGCTTGGTAGGAGTGGTATCTATCCAGACCATGAATTGCTAACATAATATCTTCTTTATTTTACCTTTTTTAAACCACGAAAAAAATAGAGCAGCTATATATAAGAAGTGTATTTTTGATTGAAAATGACAAGATTACGTAGCATATTTTTGAGTACGAATAAGACGTAAATGTTGATATAAGCGGAATTCAAATACAAGTCTCTAGTAATAATTTTCAAAGACTTAACCAGTTGAGATAGCTGACACTCATGCAAAAATATGCAGCATTGAAAGAGTGTCAGGAAATTTTTTATTGTAAATTTATAAACCTTCTACGTTAGTAATTTAGACTTGAAAAAAAACTAACCTAACTCAAAAATTCAACTCAAATCCACGAAAATCGACTTGAATATTATGTCCTCGTTCTTTTATTAGAAGAATTGCACCTCGAGCCATCGCACTTTGGTGTAATCATTTGTGGACCCGACCAGTTTGGAAATGCAGTTACGGACCCATTCAAGTTTGGGTATAATAATTTCTGGAACCCCAAAGTTTGGGTATAATAATTTACAGACCCTTTTAAATTGCAAAAAGACCCCTAAACTTTTAAAAATTTGCATTTTAATCCCAATATTTAAAAACTTACTTTCAAAAATTCTAAAATTGTGTTTGTGATTTTTTGCTCACTAATAGATATCGACGTTCTCTTTCATCTAGTATTAGAGCCACTTGGACAATAATAATTAAGATTATTAAGCTAATTAATGATTAATTAAGTCAATTAATCGTGATTAAGTATGACTAATTACGTTTAATGCTGAAAGCATCACCTACTTGTCCTGGTCCAAATTATTCACATATTGTTCACTCACTGGAAGGTAATATCTCAGTAGCACAATTAAACTATATTACTGATATAGTTTTAGAACTAAAAGCGGAATTAGCTAAAATCAAGATTGAACTAAAAGATCTTAAGAATCAGTTAACAGTTGTTCATCTTTTTCTTATTAACGAAATTAGATATAGCGAAAAAGCTACTCCTAAAATTAGCCAGCGTGGTGAGAAGGTAATGCCTGCACAACGTGAAGTAGCACTAACAATCTCATTACTCGAGTTATCTGTTAAAGAGCAGATAATTGAACAACAAGAAAAATTATGCAAAGAACTCTATTCTGACAATCCTCTGAAATTTTGGGATAAAGACAAAACATTTGCTAAAATCACTTTATTAAATCCCAACACTATCATCCGAGTTAAACAAATGGTGTATACCCACCAGAACATTCAAGAGTTTAATAAACAAATCAAAGAACTTCTGGATAAAGGATTAATTAGAAACAGTAAGAGTCCTCACACCAGTCCCGCTTTCATGGTAAGAAATCATGCTGAGGAAAAAAGAGGAAAAGCCAGAATGGTAATCAATTACAAAAAGCTTAATGATAACACTGTCTTTGATGGTTATTATATTCCTAACAAAACAGTCCTTTTCAACAGAATTCAAGGAGCCTCTTGGTTCTCGAAAATAATTGCAAGAGTGGTTATTGGCAGATAAAAATGGAAGAGGAAAGTATTCCTTTAACTGCATTTAGTGCCCCACAAGGACATTATGAATGGATAGTAATGCCATTTGATCTTAAAAATGCACCTCAAATATTCCAGAGAAGAATGGATAACATCTTCAAAGACCTTAATCATTGTTGTCTAGTTTACATTGATGATATCCTTATCTTTTCTAAAACCATAGAGCAACATAAAAATGATGTTCTGGCTGTCACCAAAGATGCATTGATCACGGTATTATACTTGGAAAAAAACAAGTGCATTTATGCTGAACAAGAAATCGAGTTCTTAGGTCTAGAAATAAAAGTTGGACAGATTATTCTACAAAAATATATTCTGAAAAAATAGAAAATTTTTCTGAAAAAATTGAAGATAGGAAGTAATTAGAAAGGTTTCTAGGGTGTCTTACCTATGCTTCTGATTTCATTAAAGATTTAGCTAAATTAAGAAAACCATTACAGCAAAAACTCAAGAAAGATGTTAGCTGGACGTGGACTATTAACGATACAAAGATTGTGCAAAATTTTAAGAAGATGTGTAAAAATCTTCCTGTCCTTAATTTGCCTAACGAAGAAGATGATTTAATTCTTGAGACAGATGCCAACAATGAGCACTGGAGTGCGGTTCTCAAAATCAAAGAAGGAGAAAAACTCTGCAAATATTGTAGTGGAAGCTTTAATAAAGCAGAATGCAATTATCCCACGATGGAAAAAGAAATTCTTGCAGTCATAAGGGGAATTGAAAAATTCTTAATCTTTTTAGCCCCTAAACCTTTTCTCATTCGAATTGATTGCAAAGGAATGCTCGGTTTTATGAAAAAGAATTTATCAAATATGCAAGTGCAAGGGCGACTCCTGCGTTGGCAATTATGGCTTAACCAGTTTTTCTTCTCTATTGAACATATACAGGGATCGAAGAACTCTCTGGCAGACAGTCTAACTCGAGAACTCGCCAATGGTGATCATCAAAGCCGACCTCCTGCCAGAAAAGGAGGAAATCCTTAATGAAATGCCACTTCTACTAGAACGGGTTACGCCTTCTAGTAAAGTCCTTATTGATAACCTGGAATTCCATACAAAAAGTAGATCACGTTTAGTCTACTCTCTACTACCTATCTAATAGCCCAAAGATTTTCCCTTCTAGAATTACAAATTAGCTACCTTCGGTGTCCTTATGATATCCAAGAAAAAATAAGTTCTCATATCCAAGAAAAATGGTTCAAGGAATGGTATGCAGCCTGCGTCGACTTTTATCATCATTATTCCTATGATATTTGGGAGTCTTGGAGTACAACGATCTATTTTCCGACAGATCTGGAGTCGGTGGCATTTGTTTCCCAACCAATTCAATATCTCCCCGAGATCCTGTCTTCAAAGCTGGAAATATGGATGATTCTTTACTTCTCAGAAGTTCCAGATCCTAATTTCCCATTTTTCTCAACCTTAACTAAGTTCCAGCAATACATGTTCAAAAGGTTCCATTGGATTCTTAAATCTCCTGAGGGACCAACAAAAATTTCAATTCGCAGATACTTAACTTTGGAGGTTTATAGCGCCCTGATTGAATATGAAAATGAAAAAGCCAAGCCAGCTTATTATCTTGTCCAAATTGTTGATTGCGATGATCCCAATGATCAACGATAAAATTGGATTCATGGAGATCCGGTACATATAGTTACTGATCCTGCATTAGCAAGGGCTATTGGGTTTTTCAACATTTATCATCAATGTTGGGCATTGATTGAAAAAGAAAAACACTAATGCATTGTGGAAACACTACTTTTGCCTATAGTAACGAATTCAATGATTACATGAAAGTGGACGGTGCAGAATCAGAAGATATTTTTGATTATCTCTTTGATATTGGAGTTGGAAAATTCTTATCAGAAGAAGGAAAGAAATATCTCCTTGAGTTGTTTGAAGAATATGATCCAGAGCATCTTAACCAAATTAATGAAGATTTTGATGATTATCCAGATAATGATGGTCTGGAAAATATAATTGGAGATGAAGATATGCAGAATCTCAATAATGATGACTAGTCTTGTCATCATTAAAAGTTCTAAAAAGGCTGCCCCATTATTGTACTATTTTGACAAGTGTCCGGTCTGTAAAATAAAGTGTGTACTATAGCCGTCAGTTTACTGTTGGCAACTGTAGCCATGTGAAAAATCTGTAGCCATTAGGGCATCCTATGTACCCCCATCCCCTCTATAAATAGGGAGGTCGAGAGCTGAGAAGGGACACGGTCATTTAAGCATTCTTGAGCAAACGAGAAGTTGGTTTCTCCATTTCTCTATGAACAAGCATCTCTAATGATCTTAGCTTAAGTCCCTCTTCAAGCTTTCTGTTGTAATATTTCCACTTTCAATCTTTCAATAAAAGAAGTCTCCCAGTAGGGAATGTTATCCAATCGAACCTTATGTCTTAAATATTATAATTTCTTGATTAAAGTCTCACTATCCTTGAAAAAGATTAAAAACTTGATTAATGACTACGGTCTGAGGTAGGAAACGAAACGGATCTGTGCTGTGCCTGATCTAAGGAAGGAGTGGTTGAGATTAGCAATCTCTGTAAACCGGAAGTTAGAAGAACGCCGGAGTCCAAGCCGACTAAGTTCAGGTAACGGTCGAAACTCTTTAATTAAGTTTTAATTATTTTTGCTAAGCGTGGTGGGCCGTTAATTACAGAAAATATAATATTTATGATATAAGTAGTAGATTGTGATAACTAGTACCATTAAAGTCATTATAAGAAACCCAAACATAAATATAAGCTTAGTTTTGCAAAACAACCCATAACTTTGAAGTATTTGCATTTAAAGTCCTTTAGGGACCTAGTAATAAATATTAAGACTCCAAAAATCATTTACACCAAACCTCATAGGCTTCGAAAATTATTTTCAAAGTTCGTGAGGTCCGAAAATTAATACACCAAACCACAGGGGACGAAGTGTAAATTTTTCATCTTTTATTTCTCTTCAATTGAACACTAATCCAGTGCTAGGACGGGAATGGGCCTTTTCCAATAGAGCTGTCACCCATTTATGAAATTTCATGAGAATCAGCTCGTCCCCTGTTTATTTTGGCCTGGATCTGGATGTGCATGTGGCCCGCAAAACCATTACAAAAGGGAAAAGGGAAAAGGTGGAAAAATTTCGTCGACAGCAGGGTTCAAACCTGCGCGGGTGAAGCCCAACAGATTTCAAGTCTGTCTCCTTAACCACTCGGACATAACGACGATGGCTGGCGCCATCTCTCAACAAAAAAGTTTCCTGTTTATGTTTTGGGGAATGAAGAGAGGTTATAAAACCACATTCCCCCCCCCCCCCCCAAAAAAACCCCATAAAATACCCTTTCACAATTGGAAAGAAACATGAAATCGTCGCAAAGGAGGCATCGATTACTATGGCTGAGCAAAAAAATGAGGTACCCAAATCCAAACCCAAAACCAATAAAATTGGATTTGGGATCAGTTTCAAAATTTGAATCCAGTAGCAATTGGTTCTCAGTCAGGATACTGAAAATTTGAAATTGGAACTGAACCTATTATCCGATTAATCGATCCAAGAGTTATTTTTTTTTAAAAAAAAAATATGCCACATATAAAAGTTTGAAATAATGTTGGGTGCTGGGGATTATTAATTTATGATTGGGATGGGATGACAAACCACTTAGCATTGCCCCATAATTAGCAATATACCCACATTAACTATTTGAGGAAATCACAAAATATACTGTATTTTATTTTTTTATGTTATGTATAGAGTCAAAACCTTTTATATAAATATAATTAATTTAAGTACAGTTAATTTGCAGTTACTGATCATGAACTCCATCGTAATGTTCAGGGTACACATTGATTTCATGTATATTCACTTTCCACTTTCAACAATATTTTCGACAACCTAAGTAACCATTATGTTATTACTTTGTTGAGTATGAAAGTAGGTATTGTCTCACACTGATAAAATAAAAGAATATAAAAGTAGGTATTATCCTACATTGAAAACATTAAAGGATTTAAGCAAGTATATAAACTTGTGAGTTACTACACCTATTGTCAATTAGTTTTAGGTTAGAATTTCATTTGAGCTAATATACATGACTCTTCGTTTATGGCCCAATTAATATATAAACTTTAGCATACTTCTTGAAATATTTAATTATTCTCTAATCTATTCACTTTCTGCTTTCAACAATATTTATAAAAATTATTATTAAACTTTTTAAAATATTCTCAAATGATCATGTTGCATTGTAATATAATAGCATTTATTATTGTTTTAAACAACTTCTTTTTTCTGCGCATGTTTTAGAGTTAAACAACATATGTTTTACTTTTGTTTCATTTCATGAAGAAAAAAAATGTGATTAAGAGTTTAATGCCTATCTCTTATATACGTGGCTAGATAAAATAATGAATTGTTCACTATTTCTCCACCCTTAAAAAAATTCATTATGAACCAGTCGCATCACATGTTTAATTTAGAGCCTGTTCTCTTCGCCTTATTTTATCTGAATTTATTCTGAACTGAACTTATTCTGAACTTTATTTACTAAACTTATTCTGAACTGAACTTATTTAAACTTATTATGAAGTTATTCTGAAATTATTTACTAAACTTATTATTTTAAACTTTCTAAACTGAACTTATCTGAACTTATTTGAACTTATTCTGAACTTTCTAAGCTAAACTTATTTTGAACTAAACTTATCTGAACTTATTCGACCTGAAAATAAGTCGAAGAGAACATGCCCTTAGTTACGCATGTATTGCATGTAAATCAAAACTGAAATAAGTAAAAAAAAGAAGAACTGGGGTGTGGTTTTGATGGTGTTAATTTTATTAAGCCGGGCTATCCATGACTTCTTCTGATCAAGATTGAAATTCCAAGATGAGGCAGCTAGTTTAATGCATCATATTACATTCCCAAGGCCAAAATTTGGATTTTGTAACTAGTGTCTCAACGGCTGGGGTAGGAGATTTTTTTATAAAATTTTTAATAAATTGAGTAATTACTGAAAAGTAAGACATATAGATGTAAACGTACACAAAGACGTATACATATACTTTACTGAAGTTCAGCTAAATAAAAACAGCAAAAAGTCAAAATCTAGCTAAGTAAAATAGATGTCAAAACAATATGAAGGCAATTTTTTTTTTTGGTTAAGTTGTGAGAAGTACTTATTAATACTTATTGATGAAACATGTTGAAACATTTGAAACATGCTGAATGGGAGAAGAAAAAAATAACTTGGTACTTTTAATAAGTATTTAACAGTGTTAAATTGTGTTAAATGATGCTGAATTGTGTTGAAAGTGAATGAATTATAGTAAAAGTTGGTGAATGCTAATGATAAGTGCTGATGATAAATCGAACGGAGCATATCTTCAAAAACCAATTCCTAGGTAACATAGATAAAATACAACACCAAAAATAATAGTATACGTACTACTAACAAACATGATATCCTCTTCTCAACTCTCTACTTGCTGACTCAAATCCCTTCCTTTCTTCCATATCCCTTACAAGTAGATTTGACTGAGCCATCCTGCATAAGAAAATTTTCGATTAGAAACATTATTCAACGAGTCAAAATTCTACAACACAGGGCAGAAGTTAAAAAGATTTCAAAACACCTTGAAAAATTAACTAGAATGCTGCTGTTTGCCTGCTGTCTCTGATAAATTCATAGAAGATTATCTCGAGCCTGTGAATTTGGATAATATTTTTCTTTTTGGTCTTGGATCCTTTATATCACTGGAGTTGAGCTACTATTGGTCCAGTAAGAGGTAGAGCTCTCCCATAACAGATTTTCTCCATTCATAAGACTCGAACCTAAGACCTTACTTAAAGGGAATAAGTGTCAAATAACTTAAACCAATCTGTGTGAATTTGGATAATATATAGGCATTGTGATCCGAATTCAAATACGAAATGTTCAATGCAGGCTATAGCAGCCTGAGAATTTGGATAAACTCCTGCTGACAAAGTGACAATGAACAAAAGACTGATTTTGTTAGTGGCCAAGATTACTTTCAACTAAGTAATATCGCCCCCCAACCCAAAAACAAATGTCAACTCTTAATAGTACGAAAAATTGCATTGTTTTTCTACTGGTGCATTAATCACTTCAATTTGCTGCACTCAACAATCCCCCGGGGCCAAAAAAAAAGAGAAAACTCCAGTAATCAATACATATAAATATATTTTTCCAAGCAGATTCAACCACTTCATGAGCTAATGAGGGTAATTAGCCCACAGCAAGGAGTATACACATAAGTGGCAAGTCTTTCCCACATAAACTTTGAATAAGATGGCAGACATTGGTTATATCCTAAGCATGCATGGGGCATTGGCAGAGATGCAGATGCACGCCTGCGTTTAATGAACCACCACCCATCCATTTACAGTGATGGGCTCTGCAATCGGTGCCTTCACAGTAAATGCAGCACTTTGCACTACTACAAACGCATTCATTGCTAAACACAGTCAAACACATGCATGCTTTCCTTCCCCTAATTTAAATTCTCTAGCCTTCTTCCTCTTCACCCCATACCCAACATACCTACATCAATCACCGCCCTTCTCTCTCGCTCTCTCACTCTCTCTCACTCAACAATGGAGTTAGTTTCCAAACTTAGGCTTAGGCCAGACCCTCTTCCAACCCCAAAACCGCCCCTAAAAGACTTGCCCATCTTCGACCACCTTGAATTCCTAGCCATTTTACTTCTAGCTTTCATGGAATCATGTCTCATCTTTCTGAAGCATAACATATGCTTTCATATTGTCCCCATTTTATGCATCCTTTTTTACTTGGTACGTCGATTTTCTCTCTCTAGGTCGGCCTCTCGGGAGATTTTCCTAGTGGATTTCTCATGTTACAGGCCCCCGAGTTTTTGCAGAATCCCTTTTGCTTTCTTCATTGAACAGACCAGTTTGGTTGACTATTTTGACAAGGACAGTGTGGAGTTCATGTCTAAGATACTACATTCTTCGGGTCAAGGCCCCGAAACGTATCTGCCACCATCGATGCATTTCATCCCTCCTAGGCCCACTCACTTGAACTCTATCCAAGAGGCCCAAATGGTCCTCTTCCCCATCATGGAGGACCTCCTTGTCAAGTCCAGCCACTGTCCTCGTGACATTGATTTCCTCATTGTCAACTGCAGCGCCTTCTGTTCCTCCCCTTCTCTCTCCTCCATGATCGTCAACAAGTTCGAGATGAGGTCTGATGTCAAGACTTTCAACCTCTCTGGAATGGGTTGTAGTGCTAGCATTCTAGCCATGGCCTTGGCCCAAAACTTGCTATTGGTCCATAAGGAGTCCAATGTGATTATTCTGAGCACCGAGATACTAACCACAGGCTTGTACTCTGGCAAGGAGCGACCCAAGCTAGTCCTTAATTGCCTATTTAGAATGGGCGGTGCCGCGATTTTGCTCACCAACCGAAAGCAGGCTCGAAAGGAGTCCAAATACACGCTAGTTCGGGTTATGAGAGACCAACGGTGCTTTAATGATAAGGCCTATACCTCAGCCATTCGAGAGGAGGACTCTAATGGGCTCACAGGGGTGACCCTTAGGAAGGACATCCTAGAGGTTGCATCGGACATGATTCGGGCCCAATTGTCCGCTCTCGGGTCCTCCATGTTGCCCATCACCGAAAAGGCGAAGTTTGCTATATCGATCCTAAGGAAGAGGTTTGTGACCAAGGCCACTGAGATTTATGTCCCAAATTTCAAAACCATCGTAAGGCATTACTGTCTGCCCGTGTCAGGGCGACCGGTGATAAAGGAGATAGGGAAAGGTTTGCGGTTAGGCGAACGAGAATTGGAGGCAGCATTTGCTACCTTGCATAGGTTTGGGAATCAATCTTCCTCTTCTTTGTGGTATGAGTTAGCTTACATAGAAGCCAAGAAGAGAGTGAAAAAAGGAGAGAGGGTTTGGATGCTTGGAATGGGGACTGGCCCTAAATGTGGTAGTGTAGTTCTGGAATGCATCAGACCCATTATTAGTGAGTCCAAGAAGGGGCCATGGGCTGATTGCATTGACAGGTACCCCTTTTCTGCATTCAACAATAACTGAATTTTGGTTGTTGATTTGTTATTGATATTTATATCATTGGTTCCTCATCTTACTTCAAAATGTTGGAAGAAGAATCTATTTCTGTTGTTTTGAAGTAATAATTTTATCTCACTTGTGTACTACGATTTTAAGCTGCTGTTCTTAGTGTATTATTAGTATCACTGCCCTAGGAATTTTTCACACAGGAGTGAACCAAAACTAAAAATGATGTAGGTCATTTTCATCTAGCGCACCTTTATCTAGTTTTATATGTTCATGTGATATTGTGATATATATATGATAAAATGATAAGTAAGATCAACTACTGACATGTAAGAACATATCTATAATTACCAGACTACCAAACACTCCACACCTTCTTCAGGTGCATTTTTCCAACAACTACACCAAACAAACCCTGACTACACCCATCCCTTCCAATGCTGTTAAATATCATTTTTACTCTGCTATCTCAGACCCCTATTTTCGCCTAAAATCACCAAACTCATCAGTTGAAAGTTTAAAAGATTATTGTAACTATACATTTGCTCTTCTAATTAGATTTGGCAAGATTACTGCGTTTTACTTTTTTTCCCCTGTGATAAATAGACAGTCTCCAAAAGTGCAGAGTTATTATTCCTCAAGAATGTGCTTGTGTGATTACCATACAAGAGAAATCATGGGTTTAACTTTCAAAGGAAGGCATAAGACTTAGTTCAAAGAAAGGGGATGATAATTATGATTGCAACTTTCAACACACAAGAATGGGATGTAAGATGTGGAAACCTGTATCTTTCATAATATCATAAGCAGTCAGTCATTATGAGGTTAATTTTTGTTTAAATAGTATGTATAGCATCTTGAAAGTTTAAGATGTTCATGTATACTTACCTCTACCATTTCCTATTGAGCAATCTTGTATGTCATGCAAGAAAGTTCAGATGGTTGCGTATAAACAATACTTGAAGCCGAACTTGATCAGGTGAGAGGATATGATCATTGGCCATACAACAATCTCTTTTCTGGATAAGTCTGGTTCAAAATCTGAACAAAATCATGCACGAATTAAAAGCAAAATCCAGATACAAAAACTTTCATGAGTGACATGTAAATGGAGCCTTACTTACTAGGAAAAAGATAAAAGGTGCTAGCAGTTGCGGCACGTCATTCTGAAGGAACCACTCTATCCAGTACACAGAAATCTCTGCATCTTTAAACTCCCCTATTTGATATTCTTCTGAGTGACTAAGGCATAAACTTCAAACCAAGCACGGTTGCAGCATATTTTTATTATCAGCCGGGGTCATTTTTAGTGCATCTGTGCAGTTCCCACTCTGCATCTGATTGAGTTTGGTTAGCTAAGCAAAAAATCATCCTCAACTCCAAATACATGGCGCACAGCCATGAAATATTTTCATGGTTGCTAGTTGCATATACCCTCCATGTGCAATTGGTTGTACATGCCAACTTCAGAGTTTCCTAACAACTTGCAAATCCTGGCTAATAAATGTTCACGGGGAGATCACCCCGCAATCAGTGTCTTAGAAGAATACTTGCTGGAATTCTCAGGAGCCTTCATCAGCTGATGACAGAATCATATGAAACACCAGTGAATCTAAGCCGAGTCCACATTCAACGCCCGAATTGGGTCTATGATTTTTAGAGGGCTTAAAAATATTGATGAGTTGTGGTGGAATTTAAATACCCAACCTCCCATTCCATGGCCATTTTCTTCAATCGAAGACGTAACCCACTTAGAAGGGGAGCCTTGGAGCAACAGTAAGGTTGTCTCCGTGTGACCAAAAGGTCACGGGTTCGAGCCGTGGAATCGGCCACTGACAAATTCAGGTTAGGCTGCCTACAATTCACCCCTTGGGGTGCGGCCCTTCCCCGGACCCTGCGTGAACGCGGGATGCTTGTGCACCTTTTTTTGAAGACGTAACCCACTTCACAAATTCAAGCGAACCTGATTGAGCACCAACTAAGAGGATGCTAAGCATTGTGCTCTCCTCGGGCACACACCGAACATAAACATCCCCCCCCCCCCCCAACAAAAAAAAGATGACTCATCCAGTAGGCCATTTTGGGTGCACCCCACAATCATCGCATTCCGTGACACAACATCTTTCACAGGAATTTCATCGTAAATCATACAACGATTTCCCACTAACCCCTGGATATATGCCCAGTACTCAAACCCATAAAGTAGACGGCATCTCTGAGGGTGACTTTTATCGAACACTAGGCGTGCAGAAGCCAGCTCCCTAATTTGCTCATACTCGTTGATCAAAGAAGTATGCACAAAGGCATCCAAATTGTGCCCTTAAACCAGAATATGAAGGGCTGAGGAGAAAAAGGCGCTATAAAAGTACGAACAAGACGCAAATTACGGGTTCTTGTATGATAAAGTATTAGGAACTCTTTGCCCAGTACTTGAGGTCGGATCTATAGTGGTGAATTCAGGGGAGTTGAGGAAGATTAGTTTGGCATCAAAATGATGCCCTTCTATTGATTGGCTTATGATAAACCACCCTTATTTGCAAAAGCATTGCAAGGAGGATCTACCCCAGAGAAGAGTACCCTGGATATGAAGGGCTTGAGGATGCTCATTATGCCTAGAGAGCGAGAGATAGGATCAGAAAGGAAGTGCTTGTTCCCCTTCACAAGGCACTTGAGATGCCAGAGATTGACACTGGGGCCAATCAAAGGGGGTCATTACCCCACAATAGGGTACCCTCCGTTGCCATGAGTAAATACAAGAACCTCTTTAGGATACATGACCACAAGACGTTCTTGAACTACCTTGAGAATGTTAAGAAAGGTAAGGACAAGATTGCAGCTGGGGCCTTGCTTCCCCACGACATCATTGGCTTGTCGGATGAGGGGATGAGCCAAGTGGCAGAGCTTCAGTGGAAAAGAATGGTAGAAGACCTTCAGAAAAAGGAACTGTATTGCAGTGTGTGATATTTCTGGCAGTATGGAAGGCACCCCTATGAAGGTCTATGTAGCTCTTGGGCTGCTGACATCTGAGCTGAGTGAAGAGCCATGGAAGGGTAAAGTCATAACCTTCAGTCAGAACCCAGAGTTTCATTTGATCAAAGGGGATGACCTTAAATCTATGACTTAGTTCACAAGAAACATGAAATGGGGTTGCAATAAAGACTTCCAAAAAGTTTTTGATCAGATTTTGAGGTGGCTGCTGATGGGAAGAAGCTTGATCAAGATCAGAGGTGCAGGATATTTGCTTTCAGTGATATGTATTTTGATCAAGCACCAAGAACATTTCATACTAATAGAAGTTACTCACATTTCTGGTTTGATAGGGATGAGCGCCAGCGTGCTGAGGAACGTAGGAGAAGAGGGTGGGAGACGGATTATGAGATGATCGTGAGGAAATTCAAGGAGAATGGGTTCCTCCAAGTGCCTGAAATTGTGTTTAGAACCTTAGATACTCAAAGGTTACACTGATCACTTGTAACCACCAAGGGGTGGTGATGCTAAGTGGCTTTTCAAAGAATTTGACGTTGTTCCTTAACAAAGATGGATCGGCCTTTATTCCATTAGAGGCTATGAAGCTGGCCATAGCTTCTGAGGAGTATCAAAAACTCTTCGTTTATGCCAGAGTCGTGCTGATTTCCCAACAAGTGGATGATACAGATGATTCTTTCAATTTATTTTCTGAAGATCAGTTGTTTGACGATCAGATAGAAACTGATATTGCTTTGCATGCTAAGTTGGATGGGATTATGTACAAAAAAGGTAAACGCAAAACCTAAGGACAAGTCGCATAAAGAAAAGGAGGGGAACCCAGCACCAAAGCCCAACATTCAAAGCGGCCAAGCAGCTTAGAAACGTTCTCTTAGGTGCATGATCAGCTAGTTACCGAGGTTTGGAAAAGGGACAGTTTATTTGATTCAAGTAACCTCCACAAAATGTAAATCTTCAAATGCAGGTATTCAGCTTAACTAGCCAACCTACTGAGTGCAATTTTGGAGCAGAGAAATGAAAAAGAGAGGAACAGAGAAATCTGAACCAAATGTTTTTAATGATATTTGTTTAATGGTTTTGCTACGATCCTTTTCCATTCTCAGCCTGCATATGAACTTTTTTAAGCATGCTGGTAGCTGATGATATGAAAGAAACTGCAGTAAATGTCTGAAAGCTTAATAATCTGCAGTTTTCTTGCTTGCATATTTGTAAATTCATTGTGCAAACACAGCACAGGAAAATATCAAAGACGACCTTTCATGCTGGTATATGGAGAATTCAGAGCTTTAAGCCTATATTTTAAAATAAGGGACCATATTCTGCAGCTCACAGAGAATCTACACTCCCATTTCTCCAATATCTGATTATTGCTGAGGTTGGGTTTCCAGTTTGTAGCTTGAATTCTACCAGAGAACCTTGTACTTTTCTTGTGAAATTTAAAGTCTTGAGATTTGTGTGATCAAAGTTTTCAGTAACACTGATAGATTCTACTTTAATTTGATGTGACAATTTAATTAGTTGACACCACAAAGGAGGCTAATATATATAGTCATAGCCATGTACTTCATATATCTGGTCTAATTCATTCCCTCTATGTCTCTATACATTAGGGAACAAACTGTAAGATATAGCCGAGGAGAGGCTGAAGGATTTGATTGTATTATCATATATCACCTAAGTTGGACATTTGCTTACAAATGTCCATACCAGAAGCAACACTGCAGTTAAACAACACTGCAGTTGGTGTAGTATAACAAACAATAAACACTCCCTGTCCCACTTCAAAACTGGGCACCACCATGAAAAACAAATATTTAAAAAAATAATTGCGCAACAAGCATGTATTGCCAATTGGTCTAAAGGTAGTTGGGTCTTGCAGTATCCTTTTAACATATATGTATCACAATATAATACAAAAATATATAGTAACTAGTACACTATAAATCAGACACAGGTACATGTCTTTTAAGTTTTGGTTTACTCTTGTACGAAAAATTCAGAGTACAATGACACTAATGATCCACTATGCACAGGAACTTAGTACCTTAGGATGCAAGTGCAATAAAATCATGTCAAAATAACATAAATAAATTCTACTTGCAACATTTGGAAATAAGAAGAGGAACCAATCATATACATATCAATCACAAGCAAAATTCAGTTGTTATTGAATGCAGAAAAGGGCAGTTGTTAATTCAATCTGGCCCTTGGGCTCTTCTTGGACTCAACAATAATGGGCCTAATGCATCCCAAATCAACACTACTACTGTTAAGTCCAGTCTCCATTCCAAGCATCATACTCTCTCCTTTATTTACCCTCTCCTTAGCTTCTACGTAAGCTAACTCGTACCACAAAGAAGAGGAAGATTGAGTCCCAGGCCTATGCAAGAATCTTCTCAACTTTCGGCTGGCGAGGTAGCTCATTACTGTCAGGATAAATTTGCTCTTAATTGGATTTGACAAGATTATTGGATTTCACATTTTCTTTCATATGGATGATATGTTCCGACAGTTTCCGAAAGAGCAGTGTCATTATTCCTCAAAAATGTACCTCTGTAATCATTATACAGGAAAATCAAGGGTTCAACTTTTCGGTGACAGTGTAAGACAATTAAGAAGACATGGTTTTAATGTTCAACAACAGGGGATGATAATTGTGATGGCAATTTTCAATGGACAACAGTGGGATGTGGAAAACTCTCTCTTCCATTATATCATATTAGCAGTCATTCACTGTGAGGTTAATTTCTGTTTAATATTCATGGAAGCAGCCTGAAACCACAAAGGACTTATGTATGCTTACCTCCAGGGAGATCATGGACAACTTGATTCACTTTGCATTATGGCACCTTGAATCTGAAGACTACCTTCGACGTCCACCATTTTCTCTTTCAGATGGTAGGGTACAAACATTTCTTGAACCTGAACTTGATGTGATGAAGGGCTATGATCATTGATGGCTAAAAACAATGTTTTTTCTGACCATGCCTGCTTCTAAATCTGAACGAAATCGATCAAGAACCAAAAGCACAAAGATTAATATACAAAACCTTTCTAGAAAGTGATACATTTATATGTAAATGAAACTTTACTTACTAGGAAAGAGTGTTGACAGTTGAAACACGCCGTTCTGAAGGAATCTCTCAATTTACTACGCAGAAATCTCTGCATTTTTACACTATCCTGTTTGATGTTCTTTTAATTGAATAAGGCAATATACTTGGACCAAGTGCAGTAGAAGCAAATTTTCGTCACCAGGGAATCATCTTTTGTGCATTTTGTGAGGTTCCCATGCTGCATCTGAATGGGTATCAAAGCAAAAACTCATCTTCACCTCCACATATATGACATGTGGCCATGAAATATGCTTAATGCTTGCTACCAGCATATGTCTTTTAATCATAGACTAGTTATATATGCCAACTTCAGTGTTTCCTGGTAACTTTGAACCTTGATGCAAATTTTCGAGGAAATCATCATCAGTATCATAAGCGAATGGTTGTGGAACTGCCAAAAGCATTGTATCAGCTGATCACGGAAGTCATGTGAAACATTGGTGAATTGGAGCTGAGTTCATATTCAGCTACCAATTAGGTTGTGGGCCCCTACTTTAAACAAAACATGCTGAGTAGCAAAGGAATCAGTATCTAAATTCTAAGAGCCTAGAGGGGCTGAAAAATATTGGTGGAATACAATAGAGAAAGGGAAAAGATATGGACAACGATTATAAGAACCACAATAATGACGTAAACATGAAAGGGTAGAGGTGATGAGGTACCCACTTGTAATTGCATTTCTGGGTTCAACATAGAAGAAGGCACAGACAACTCTCTTGAGAGCATTCCTTTGAGGAGACGTCTAACAACCACCCACGAATTATGACCATCATATAGAAGGAACAAGATTTTTTGGAGCAGCAATTGACAGTTAATTTTGCACAGGAAATAGAGCTGTCAATGCGTCATCTAATTTAGATGGCAAACCTTATGCTTATTTGCATTCAAATGAAAAAGCCCAGAAGCAAGAATCTGGAACCTGCTTTTGATTTTTACGCACAATTAGCTTGCCAAGATCTTGTTTACCCCAGGACTAGCATGCCTCGGGAAACATCCATCATTTTTCATGATGCTTAGATATATAACACCATCAAGCAAGTCAAGCACAGAATTGTGGCAACAAGTTGTCCCCCCTAGATTAGATTCAGCAATGATGCAGTGCTATTTATGATCATCACTGGTAGTCCATCAAATTCCATAGCAGACTATTTAGAAGTTGAACTCAATGGAAAAAACTCATGGGTTTCATATCGATGAATTACATTGATAACTTTGATCATTAGCCAGAAAACTGAACAAGCGTATTTGCAGTTAACCGTGGGCTGTATAAAGAATCCAGAAAGGCTTAAATGTACTTGCATAAAGTCAAGGTTACATCCAGAAGTCATCCAACCAAAAGTTCAGGCCAGACAAGTTTTTCATGTTGTTCTAATATAGGAAAAGATGTTACCTTTACGGTGAAACTAGTTCTGATGTGAGTGTTTCTCAGTATCTATCTCCTTGACGGCAGTGCGCATCCCTCATTGCTTCCAGGATACCTTGAGAAGAAATTCTCCAACCTGAAGAGAACGTTTTTCCGGGATATCGAAACTCCTATACGCAAAATGTTCTGAGGATTTCTAGCTTTTCGAGAAAGTATCGCACTTGTAACAACTCTTTGAATTACCTGCTTCTGGCACATAACCGCAAACAAGAAGCTCAACTCATCTGTATTCCTCCATGGCGTTAACAAAAGCATTCACGACCAATTTCATTCAAATTGGATTATTTTCATTTCCTTATGTAGCTCACTCAATAATCCTACTAGTTCCTCCATTATAATTTCAGGTGATCCCTGAACAGAGAATTCACGAACAATGCCATCAAGTTCAATCAAGCTAGAGCCTGGTGTATCCTTCGTAATTCCTTTATTTTGCATGAGGGCTCTTACTCTCTTTACATCATTAAATCTGTCAGCTTTGGCATATATATCACAAAGATTGATATAAAAAGCATGATTTTGTGGCTCTAAATCAATCAATTTGAGAGCAACCTTCTCCCCCAATTGAAAATTATGATGCATTTGACAGCCACCTAATAATGCACCCCAAACATACACATCAGGCTCCACCAGCATGCCACTAATAAGTTTTTCAGCCTCATCAAACAATGCAGCTCGACTTAGTATGTCAACCATACATGCATAGTGGTGCACACAAGGCTCAATGGAGTAAACACGTTGCATCATGTCAAAGCACCAGCGTCCTTCCTCTATCAAGCCAGTATGAGCACATGCTGACAAAAGCCCAACAAAAGTGACATGATTTGGTTTCACCCCTTCCTTGTCCATCTCATTTAAAAGATTCAATGCTTCTTTCCCATAACCATGAAGAGCACACACTGTGATCATGGCCGTCCATGCCAAAACATCCTTCTTTGGCATTCCTCTGAAAATTTTGGCGGCTTTATCCACATGCCCACATTTACCATACATGTCAACCAATGCTGTGGCAATCACCATATCAAACTCCAACCCACTCCTCTTCAGGTAACTATAAACCCAATTCCCGTGGTCAAGTGTACCAAGAGAGGCACAAGCAGAAAGGACACTCGCAATGGTGATCTTATCCGGTCTAACCCCATCATTCCCAGCGACATGCATCTCTTGGAACAACTCCAAAGCAACCTTTGGCTGCCCAGCTTGAACAGAACCTGTGATAATGGAATTCCAAGTATAAATGCTCCTCATATCCAGCCTCCTGAACATATTCAAAGCTAAATCAAGCTCCCCATTTCTTATACACCCAGAAATCACAGAATTCCAAGAAACAATATCCCTCTCAGGCATTTCATCGAACAATTTCAGGGCATAACCCAACAACCGACATTCTGACAATAAACTAATCATACAGTTCTGAATATATACGTCAGAATGAAACCCAAATTTCACTACATGGCAGTAAACAGCCATGCCCATATGACTGTCAACCCTCCTAGTACACTCCTTCAGCACAAATGGGAAAGTAAGCCCATCAGGGCTAATGCCATCTCTTAGCATTTGGCCATACAAAACCAAAGAGGCGTAATAATCTGAGCCCTGCCCATTAAGAGATTTGCTAGCGTAACCTCTAATAAGTGCATTATACACAAAAAGGTTCAATTTTTCCAAGTGATGAAAAACTTTTGAAGCATAAGGAAGAGAACCCGCCTCTGAAATGGCGCAAAAGAAGAGCAGACGAGTATTGAGGAAATAGCGGTCGGGTTCACAGAGAGAAGGGGATGTCACAATTAAGCCATGGATTTTTCTAAGCTCTCTCATGCTCTTGCATTGGCTCAGCAAGCGGGAAATGCAGGTTTTCAGGAAACTACTGGGTTCAACCATTCTTTTAGCCAACGCTTAACGGTCAACACCTTGTTTCTTCTACTGTAACGAGTTTTTCCAGGGAGATTTCCTACCATAATCAAATTATGGGTCGTGATCAATTTTTTTTTAATGAAAAATGTAACTCTAAGTTTGAATTTTATTTTTATATGCATATATATTATTGATTTTTTTAATTTTTATTTAAAAAATCTATTTCTTAACAGTTCTTGACTACATGGCTCCTACGAATAATAATTCGCTGTTTCCTTAGGCGGGATTTGCAAAAAATGATAACCAACACTACCATTAAACCCTATATTTAGGGATGGCATTGGAAGGATATGAGCAGGATATGCTCATATCTATATTTTATCAAAAAATATTATTACCTAACTCATAATTCTTACTATTTATATGGGTACTATCCATATGCCTAATACCCATATGGGTATTATCCATATAGGTTATTAACTTATTATCGTTAGGTATCCATGACTTTATATATTTACAGCTTAATACTCATAACTACAAGTAGGAAATAGATTTATAACTAAAAGTCAGAAGGAAAATTCAACTTCAACGGTTCGAATCAAGATTTAAATATCTAATAGGAAATATTAAAAAAAGCTTAAATTTAAATTTTGAGTTCTGAATTCTTTATTTCATTAACATTTATCCCCATTACGACAATTCAATTAACATTTTTCACCACTAAAACAATTTAGTTGACATTTTTAGCAATTAAAATAATTTTAATAGTTTGGATTGAAACTTTATCATCTAGTAGTTTAGATTAAAAGAAACTCAAATATCAATATTGAGCTCTATTTCTTTCATTTGATTAACATATATCCCATTACAACAATTATCACAAATGCTAATTAAATTGTTGTGGTGAAAAAAAAAAAATTAACCAAAGGAAGGAATGTTGAGTTTAAAATCTGGAATTGAACTTATTTTAATTTTTCTCATCCAATAATCAATTTTAATTTCGATATAAAGCATTGAAATTGTTTTATTGGCCCAAAATGTCAACTGAATTGTTTAAGTGGGAAAAAATGTCAACTGAGTTGATATAGCGGAGATAAATGTTGACCAAACGAAAAAATGTTGAACTCAAAATTTGGATTTAACCTTCTTTTAATCCTTCAAATCAGATGGTCAAGTTTCAATTCCAACTATTGAAGTTGAATTTTGCTCCTAAATTTCGGGCAACATTATCATCTAGGAAGAGATTAAGCAAATGGTTAATTTTAAGTTTGATTATTATACAAGGATATTATTGTCTTTTTGGTTATCATTATTAGATATGTGATACTCTACTATCCATCAAATACCCACCTCAACTATGAATAATTAATCATTCCATACCCATTATCCATTTGTAATGGGTATTACTCATTAATTTGAATTAATAAGGGCGGGTACCCATCTAATGGGTATAAATTTCTATCTCTACCTAAGTTTACTAAATCATTGACTACTCTATTAGCCTCACGATGACAATATGTGATATCCTCAAATTGTACTCCCACAAAAGTTGATGGGCTGATGCCTGATAGTGGCAGTGGTGCTAAAGTAAAATGCATGACATAATCTCATTTTCGTATTCTTCAATATTTTTTTGGGCGGGGGGTTGGGGATAAAAGAAGATTTCACATTTGGTTGTTTCTCAAGAAAAAGCCTGATTTAGACCTCTTGCCTCTCCTTCGAGTCATTACGCCACTGATCACCTCAAACTAAAACTTTTCCGGTTCAAAAGGCGGCATAGTTTTCACTAATCACTAGTCATCACATAGATTTTCCACGGCTTTGAAAAGCTGGAAAATGGAAGAAAAAGTTCGTCTCTTTCTTTTTTCTTTCTAAAGAATCTTAGTAAGCGAAAATTTTGATCTTTTCCTTCTTGCCCAGTTCGTTGACAACCGTAAATTTGAAGAGTTTTGGGACCAAGACAGCACATTGTTTTACATGGGGTGGTACAGAAAGTTTGTGTTCGATGCGTTTCAAAATGTGGGTTCGAAGTTGGTGTCTAGAAACCATACTCATGCGCCTGCACCTAGGGTTCATTCCAACTGTAATTCTTCGTTCTACAATCCATGTAAGTCTTCTGGGATTTTTGGGTCTCCTTCAATTTCGTCAAAATTTGGTGGGCATTTAAATGGGTTGAAACAGAACGAAAGTGGCTTGATTTCTGGTGTGACTAGAAGATATTGCTGTGTTCATCGAGACCAGTTTCATCACTTCAAGTCTGGAAAGTATAACATGTGGTTTCAGAACACAGAAAATGGGCTCATTGTTGCTGTGGTTAGCTCTGTGGCTTTGATTACTGTTTTCTGTGGGAGTACAGAGGCTGTGCCCTATACAAAGAGGAAGCATTTTGTGATTTTGTCAAGTGACTTTGAGAAATTCCTTCGGGAATCTATAGTTAAGAAATTGAAGGAAAGGTATAAGGGGAAGATATTGCCTAATACACACCCAGATATTGTGAAGGTGAGATTGATAGCTAAAGAGATCATTGATGCATTGAAGAGAGGGTTGAGCAATGATCAAGTGTGGAGCGATGCTTCAGAGGGTGGTGTACAGAATGAGAGTCCTTCAGTTGAGACTTCGTGTAAGGAAGGTGAAGTTCTTAATGATAAATGGGTCAAAGAGAGTAGAAAGCAGTGCGAAATGCAAGGGGTTAATACATCTACTCAGCATTTGGAAGGGTGGAATTGGGAAGTTTTGGTGGTTGATGAGCCGACTATCAATGCTTTTTGTGCACCCGGTGGGAAGATTGTTGTTTTTAATGGTTTGCTCAAGCATTTTAAAACAGATGCTGAAATAGCTACGGTTATTGGTCATGAGGTGTATATTATGATGGCTACTTTGCTACAGCAGTCTATGTGTCTTAGAGATATGTTTTAAACTTCACCATTCGAATTTTATGTCATTAAATGCTTAATGACGAATATCATGTCTTTTGTTGGACTTTTGAATTAGGTTGGGCATGCTGTGGCTCGACATGTTGCTGAACATATTACGAAGAACCTGTGGCTTGCAATCCTAGAACTTATCCTGTGTCAGTTCGTCAAACCTGATATTGTCAATGCAATGTCAAACTTTCTCCTCAAGCTACCTTTTTCCCGAAAGTAAGTCCATCAAACAAAAATATGTCACTAGACTTATATTGGTAGATGTCGAGGTTGAGTTCTTTTGCGTAGCTTACCTTTTATATTGAATTACATTGAATTAATATTGACCTCTTTCACGGACACTCCATCATGTGAATTTCTCTTTCGTGGAAATGATTGAACAATGAAGTGAATATAACACTGGTAAGAAGCCCATGTAGTTGTTACTATGAGGCAGCTGATTTGAGATTGGGGTGGAAGGGTAGAAAGTTGACTGGTAAGGATGACACCATAGGTGCAAGGCCAGGTGATTAAAAGGCAGAAATTAGTGCGACATGAAGCAGTGTGAGTGCCTACGTAACTGACATAAATCTTGAGTACAGAGACTTGGCATATTGCTAATAGATGCCAATCAAAGAGTAGAGTGATATGCTTTTAGAGGACAATTCTGAGTGGGTTTGATGCATACATAATACATTATGCGGCATTTTCTACAGTTATGCAAGATAATGAAACTACTGACCATAGAGGCATCAGAAAAGTGGTCCACATAGGGATGGGGGGCGAGTGAATGAGTGAGTGATTAGGGTCTGTGGTATTAGCATTGTGGCTGCTGCATTCTGATCAGGCTGAACAGTAGGAACATTGGTAACCTCGGCAAGTTGAATGCAATAAACAGAGAGATGCCTATGAGTTTGGTTTGGACGAGGGTTTTCAAATTCTTCACTGTGTCTGTACCCTGAGCAGTCCTCAAATTCGGAGCTCTTGCCTCTGTTAATAAGAGCTCGCCCCCTGACTGCATATGTTTGTGAGACACTTTATTTGTGTTCACACGTATTAACTTTCTTGTTTTATTTTTCATTGTTTCACAAACTTTAACGAGTCACCAGTAGGTAGTCCTCACTCCTCATTGGATTGATAAGAATTTCTCGATCATTTGTATCCAACTGAAACAATTCCTGTAACTCGTCCTCTAATTTTCTGTACTTTTTGTTATTTTATCAACTTGTTTATTACCTGTATGGTGTATCCCGCTGTTCTTCAGTTGTCTTGAACTCGTTCATTTCGATCTTCCAACTTCCTTTCAGATTTTGATATGCCAACCTATTCACTAACTTTTAAAATTGTCTTTGACAAATTAAAAAAAAAGGCAAAACCTGCTTTTCCTCCTTTTTTGTTTTGTGTGTGTGCGTATTTGTGCCTCCATGGTCGTGACTCGTGAGGTTTTCAATCTTGCATCTTGTAGGATGGAAATGGAAGCAGATTACATAGGGCTGCTGCTGTTAGCCTCTGCTGGATATGATCCGCGAGTTGCACCACAAGTGTACGAGAAGCTAGGAGAAGTGGCTGGTGGCGATTCAGTGCTGAAGGACTATCTTTCAACTCATCCTTCCGGAAAGAAAAGAGCTCAGTTGCTCACTCGAGCTCATGTCATGAAGGAAGCTCTTGCAGTCTACCTTGAAGCCATAGCTGGACGTGGGGTTGAAGGTTTCCTGTAACCTAACCATTTCTCAGGCCCTAAAAGACGATTCATTTTCCGAACATCAGCTGTCGATGATCTGATCGAAACTGATTTGGCTATGCATGCTAATTTGGATGGGATTATGGACAAAAAAAGGTAAACGCAAACCTACAAGTCACACAAAGAAAAGGAGGGGAACCCAGTGCCAACATTCAAAGTGGCGAAACATCTAAGAAACGTTCTCTGAGGTGCGCAGTCATCTAGCTACTGAGGGTTGGAAGGTGGGCATGACGGTTTATCTGATTTGGCTAACCTGCACAAAATGTAAATTTCAAATGTAGGTTTTCAGCTTTACCCCTACCTACTGACACTAATTTTGAAACAGAGAAAAGCTGAGAAATTCTGAACCAAATGTTTTATTTGCTTAATGCGTTTTGCTATGATCTTTTAGGATTCTCAGCCTGCATATGAAGCTTTTTTAAGCATGCTGATAGCTGATGATGTTAATGAAACTGCAGTAAATGTCTGAAACCTTAATAATCTGCAGATTTCTTGCTTACATAGTTGTAAATCCATTGTGAAAGATTATCTACACATGAAAATATCGAACCTAGATGACCTTTGATGCAAGTATCCACTGTAAATCCATTGTCCAAGGTTGTCTGCATATGAAGGGTTGATTTTCTTTCGTGGCAAATTCAGCTCCCCAGCTACTCCATTCATGAGATTTCTTATCATAAATTTATAATCAAATTATTAGTCATTACCAACTTTTTCGAAAAAGAAAAGAAATGCTTACAACTCTAAATATGAAATACAATATAATCAGTGGCAGATTCAAATACTATATTTAACAGTGTTTTAATCTTGTTTTTTTTTTGAATTTTTTAAGTATTCACTACTTATCATGGCTTTCCTTTTTAAAAGTTTTAAAATATTGGCAATTTTTACACAAGTTTTGATAGAAAATTTTCAACCAATGGCTATCAGGACAACATCTCTAGCAAAATACATGCGCTCCTAATATAATAATTCTCGTTTTCAAATCTAATATAAAATCCACGCCTTGTTTCAAACAACTATTTTTATAATAGAATTATGTTATTTTGACAGAACCCATAAACCTATATATGAAAATAGTTAATACAAGTGTTGTTATAATAAAAATTACGATGTATTCTCATTTTCATTATTTCTCCAACATTTTCGATTATTCTTCCAAAAATTTTTTTCTAGTGTACTCAATTTTCTTTTAGTTGCTTTCAGTTTATTATGATCACACTATTCCGTTATAAAAAACGCCTGAAAAAAAGTCTCCTGTTTTTTTTGATAGAAAAATTCCTCACATTTGCCCAGGCCTTACCTCTTGCCCTGCCTCCAAGTCATAAGGCACAGCTTACTAATTACATTGCCTAAATCTGAAACACTTTCCCTTTTCGGGTCTTTCTGTGTCTCTGTGGGTCGACCCGACCTGCTTGTTCGCCCCTCCCCCAGACGGCCAGACTCACTTGTCTCACCGACCTCAATATCGATTCTTCTTATGCTTTCTTCCGCCTGCTTGATGAAACTTCCAGATTCTTCTTTCTGGGCTTTCTATTGCTTCACCAGAAAATCCATCCTTCTCTTGTCAAATTGATTTTCTAGCGATTTGAAAAGCTGGAAATTGGAAGAAAAAGTTCTTTTCTTTCTAGAGAATTTTTCAAAGGGACCGAAAATTTCGAGCATTTCCTTCATGCCCAGTTCTTTGGCAGCCCTAAATTTGAAGATTTTGGGACCCTGATAGCACATTGATTCATATGGGGTGGTACAGAAGGTCAAAGTTCGTGTTCGATACGTTTCGAAACGTGGGTTCCAAGGTGGTATCCAAAAACCCGCCTGTACCTAGAACTCATTCCGACTGTTCTTCTTCGTTCTACAATCCATGTAAGTCTTCTGGGATTTTTGGATCGCCTTCAATTTCTTCAAAATTTGGTGGGTATTTAAATGGGTTGAAACAGAGGGAAAGTAGCTTGATTGCTGGTGTGACTAGGAGATACTACTATGTTGATCGAAACCAGGTTCATCATTTCAAACCCAGAGGGTATAAGAGGTGGTTTCAGAACCCTAGAAATGTGTTAATTGTTGTTGTGGTTGGTTCTGGGGTTGTGATTACTGTGTACTTCGGGCATTTGGAGGTTGTGCCTTATACAAAGAGAAAGCATTTTGTGCTTTTGTCAAAAAACATGGAGAAACAACTTGGGGAATCTCAATTTAACGAATTGAAGAAGAGTGTTAAAGGGAAAATATTGCCTGCTATACACCCAGATAGTGTGAGGGTGAGATTGATAGCTAAAGAAATCATTGATGCATTGCAGAGAGGGTTGAGCCATGAGCAAGTGTGGAGTGATCCAGGCTATGCTTCAGAGGGTGATGTACAGTATGAGAGTCCTTCAGATGATCCTTGGAAGGCATTGACTGAGGGGCTGGAAGAGAAAGCTGCCGAGGAGTGGCGTAAGGAAGGTGAACTTCTTGATGACAAGTGGGTCAAAGAGAGTAGAAGGCAGGGTGAAATGCAAGGGGCCAAGCCATCTACTCAGCATTTGGAAGGGTTGAATTGGGAAGTTTTGGTGATTGATGAGCCCGTTGTTAATGCTTTTTGTGCGCCCGGTGGGAAGATTGTTGTTTTTACTGGTTTGCTCAAGCATTTTAAAACAGATGCTGAAATAGCTACGGTTATGGGTCATGAGGTATATACTATCTTGGCTACTTTGCTAGAGCAGCCTGTGTTTTAGAGAAATGTTTTAAACGTCACCTTTCAAATTTTATGTCGGCTTAATGGTGAATATCATGTCTTTTGTTGGACTTTTTAATTAGGTTGGACATGCTGTGGCTCGACATGTTGCCGAACAGATTTCAAAGAACTTGTGGCTTGCAATCTTACAACTTATCCTTTATCAGTTCGTCACACCTGATATTGTCAATGCAATGTCAAACCTTCTCCTCAAGCTACCTTTCTCCCGAAAGTAAGTCTATCAAACAAAAATATGTCACTGAACTTTATTGGTAGTGTTCATGCTGAGGGTCAGTTATTCTGTATGACATATCTTTTCTATTATCCCCCCACCCCTCTTTGTTGGAGAAGTTACATCGAATTGATCTTGACCTCATCCATGGACTCACACTCCATTATGCGAATGTCTCTTTTTCAAAAATGATTGAGGATAGAATAGAACAGGTAAAAAGCTCATGTAGCTGGTGCTATGAAGTGGCTGATTTGCGATTTGGGTGGATAGAAAACTGGGAAAGGCAGAAATTAGTGCAGGATGGAGTGGTGTTAGTGCTTATGTAACTGACATAAATCTTGAATACAGAGACTCAGCATATCGCATTTAGGTGCAAACCAAAGAGCAGTTTTTACGTTGTGCACCTTTTTACACAGTTATACGAGATAATCAGACAAGTGACGATAGGGGCATCAGAAGAGTGGTCTACACAGGGGTGGTGGGCGAGTGACTAGGGTTAGTGGTATCAGTATCTTGACTGTTATCATTGTAATCAGTCTGAACAGTGGAAATGTTGGTTTGGACGAGGATCTTCAAATTCTTTGCTGTGTCTGTTACCTGAGCAGTCTTCAAATTCAGAGCTTTGCCTCTGTTACTGGGAGCTAACCCTCTGAGTGTGTATGTTTGTGAGACATTTGGTGCCCACATATATGATTAAATTTCTTGTTCTGTTTTTCTCCGTTTCATAAAATGTTAACAAGTGACTAGTAGGTGGCCCTGATTGGATCCACAAAAGTTTCTCATTTGCATCCAACTGAAATACTTCCTGTTATTTGTCCTCTAAATGTCCATAGTTTTTGTAATTTCGAACCTGTTTATTACGTATTTGGCCGTATCCACTGTTTACTTGTGTTGAACTTGTTCATTTCCAACTTCTTCCTTTCAGAATTCGATATCTCAACCTATTCATCGACTTCTAAATTTTCTTTGACTAATGGACAGAGGTCAAAACCTTTTTGCGTGTCTCTGTGTCTTCGTGTGCACGTGCTTCATGGTCGTGACTCAAGAGATTGTGTGAATCTTGAATTTTTGTAGGATGGAAATGGAAGCAGATTACATAGGGTTGCTGCTATTAGCCTCTGCTGGATATGATCCTCGAGTTGCACCACAAGTGTATGAGAAGCTAGCGCAAGTGACTGGTGGCGATTCAGCGCTGAAAGACTATCTTTCAACTCATCCTTCTGGAAAGAAAAGAGCTCAGTTGCTCGCTCGAGCTCATGTCATGGAGGAAGCTCTCGCTATCTACCGTCAAGTCATAGCTGGACGTGGGGTCGAAGGTTTTCTGTGACCTAACCATTTCTCAGCTTTTATGACGCCCTCAAAAATGACTTGTGGATCACTTTTCTCTACCAATCAGTATCTTCTTTTTGCACTCTGCATATCTTCAAGTCGCATGCAATCTCTCATTATGCGAGAGGCGCAGCGTGTATATCTTGCTTGCTAGCGACCGGCAACCGCTAAGCTGTGACGGGCTCACAGCAGAGAGATCAAAGGAATTGAGGATGCAACTCGTTTGTTTTCTTGTGATTCTTGCTGGTGAGCTGCATATTTTTATTTCTGTTTACCTCGAAAATTTCTGTGGGCGAATGCTTAATGCGAATTGCACGTATTTTTTGCATTTTCATCCGTTCCATTTTATTTGTATGAAGCTTTCCTGAGGCCAGAACTCACCCTAAAGTTTCCTTCAAGTTTAACAGGCACGTACGTCTCTTTTGATGGGTATGTACTTCATTTTTTCCTATGTTTTTTTGGTGGGGGGAGGGGGGGGGGGATGGGGTTGTGAGTATGCCTGCACAAATTGTAACATAGAAGTAAAGTTCAAAGCAGCTTCAATGTGATTACTAATTTACAATTTTAGGTCTAATCAGACATTTGAAAATTGGGAAAAGTGATGGAGGGACCTCCTTTAAGATTCGGATATGGTTTGCGATTTTTGGAGTTTGAGTACCTAATAACCTGATAAGGTTTTTTTTTTTTTTTTTTTTTAAAAAGAATACTATAGTTGGAAGTTAAACGCGAGTGTCTTGACATTTGCTCTTCACTGGTACAAGGGTTGCATGAGCCTGGGCGACATATTCCATTACAGTGTGTTTTCTCTCTACAAAATGCAAATCCCCATGGCAACGGACAGTTCCTTTAAACGATCATGCATTTAACTCCTCATCTATCTATGTAAGTATGTATAAAATTGAGTGAGTTAATATATTTTTATCAAGTGTCATAATTTCATTAGTTAACATATCAATTAGTACTTTAATTTATTTTGTGCGTTTTACATGCTTACAACTTTTTTTTAATTTTTTTTCATACATTTCACAGGATCTTTTACCTTCTTCTTAATTAGTTTTTTAGAAATGTGACTAATAAACGTTTACTTACATATACAAAAATAATACATGTATAAGCTTAAAAAGATCAATGGATACAAAAATTATTCAACTAATAAAATAAATTTAAATGATGAAGACAATATTTTTCATGAATTATTTACAATTTTGCACATTAATGTATGATCTAAATCAATCCTTGCATTGCATTGGGAATAATTCTAGTGTGTTCCAATTTCCAAATGATTTTACCCAACCACTAACATCTTTCTGCTCTCTCACTTTCACAATGACCTCCCCTCTGTTTGACTAAATAATTTACTTTTTACATATTGTTTTATTTTATTTTTTGTGACAAAGAAATGGGATAATTCATTCAATAATAAGTTGCTTTTTTAAAGAGACAATTTAAATTAGGGGACAAAAAGAACCAATAATAACAATATTATTTACTTGTCTAGAGACTTGGAAGCCAGGTCCCTTTACATAAGTCCAAGTGACAAGTCAATGCAAAAACCCAAAAAAAAAAAAAGAAAAATGGCAGAGAAATCAATTTATTGGTTAACCAAAAAATCAAGCCAAAATATTTGATACTCAAACCGAAATCAACGTTACGTGGGTACGTAACCTATGCACACCCCTAATTCAACAATTCCTACTAATTATGTTTCACAAACAAGACCGGTTACACAGTGGAACTTAGAAGCCCATAAAAAAACAAATTGTGAATCTTAGTTTCCAGCTCACGTTTAATTCAATAGCATTGGCATCATGTCTGAAATATCACATTTATCCTATGAAAAGACTATATATCACCAACATAGTTTCAGTCCTACCTTAACTCACAACCAAAACAATTGGGAGGGCCAAAGAACAACAGCAAAGAAGCAAAAAGGAGGGAAAAGAATACAAAGGAAAAAGGAAAGAGCAAAATGTGGTTTTCATAGGCTCTATAGCTGGTTTAGCCTGCCTATACATGGAGGTCAAAATTTTTTGCACGGCTCACTCATTCTTCATTTCTAAACCTCACCGTGTCCCAATGCTCCATCATTACCCACGGCCTCTTCCTCGCCTAAACCCACCACCCTGGTTATTCCTTCTATCTGAATATCCACCACCACCTCCTCTTCCTCCCGAGAACCTATTGCCACCACCACCTCTTCCAGAAGAGAAACCACCTCTGCCCCCGCCGCCATAACCACCGAATCTTCCTCTTGAGTTCTCCCTCTCCTGTAACCGAGGCAAGGTTTTTACAATCTCCAGGCTCACATTGGCAGCATTTTCCTGACCTGTGATATGAACAACAGAGTTATTTCGGTTGAGCGCTGGAGTGAAATTTAAATTTGACAGGAAATCCGCATGGGAGGGTCAGCTAGATCCATCTTTAGATCCACATACCAGTAAGGTAAGTGTCCACATCGTCAGCTGGGACATCCAAAACAGCAGCATTCTGATCAGCGGTGATGGTAAGCCCCTTTACTGCCTCCACCTTCTCCTCGGGCAAGAATCTCCTCAATACATTGAATGCAAAGCTGTACACGGGAGAAAGAGAAATCAGTCAGCATTCAGCAAACCAGTATCATGATTTCCCAATCTAACTCGATTGAATCATCCACTTACGATGGAGTATATATGGGTCTGCCAGTCTCAAGTAGCAGCGTAACATAGCCCTCCATGCCACTGAGAAGAGATCTTTCCTTGATGTCCGTATAACCCTGCCAAAGACAGCACCAAAAATTTAAGTAAATAATCTAACTGATCGTAACCGGCCTCTTGTCAGGGAACCTAATTCACAAATGGTCCTCAAAGTTTCGGATAGCTAGAACTTACAGCGGCTTTAGCAAGTGCTTTTGCAAGTATGTCCGCTGGAGACAAACCCCCAGAATTCCTTAAAAGCTCCTCAGCAGCATCCTTGAATGCAGGGATCACACTGAAATTTTTTTAGGGAAAAAATTAGATGGGTTACCACAGTAGGGGTTGTCATAGCTTTGCAAAAACGTCAAAATAAACACACCTATCAGAGATATGGGTGATGGATTCAGCTGCTTCGACACCAGCTGCTTTGGCCACATCAGCTGGCTGGGGTGCAGGCAAATGCTCAAATTTTACACCGGATTCTCTTTCTATCCTGGAGAAATTTGACCTCTTTGGATCAAAAAGCATGACAGCAACCCCCGTGTTTCCTGAAAGGAATAACAAGTCCTCACTCCATTAAACATTAACGCATAATTCGGTAATCAAAATTCTAACAGCAATATCATAGGCAACACATACCTGCTCTGCCTGTCCGGCCTGAGCGATGGATGTAGGCCTCAACATCACGTGGAGGTTCACACTAAACACAAAGAACCACAACTGTTAGCAAAGTTTAAATAACAAATCTGGTTACCCAGGCAATCAACAAAAGAGGAAACACACCTGTATGATTAACTGCACATCATTGATGTCCAGACCTCTTGCTGCTACATTTGTGGCCACCAATGTCATAAACTTTCCAGATCTGAACCCAGAAAGGGTCACCTGCAATTTCACAGCCAAAAAGAACTTAAGAAAGCAATGCAACACAATCCAATAACAAGCCACGCATAAATAACCCACGCCTACAACAAAATTCAAAAAGAGAACAAGGAAGCGTGGTGAAATTATTGATTACCTCCCGCTGTGATTGCTGTATGTCCCCGTGCAAAGCTCGTGCTCCAGGCAACGACCCAGCAAGTTGAGAAGCAGACTCTTTCGTCTCCGTGAAAATTATTGTACGGCCCCCACTGAATTGACATGACATTGATATGAGCCAAAAGCTGTTTGAAGGCTTGGATGCAGTAACATTTGACAAGAATAACCAAAAACAAACCTGCTATAGCAACGAATAATGTCAGGAATGAGCTCTGCCCTAGCAGAGGCGGAACAAGGTATAACAATGTGCCTCACACTGGTACTCGCCTTCATTTTCTGATCACTCACAAGATCTACAGTCTTCTTATCTCTTTTGAGAAACCTCATCGAAATCTTAACACCAGAAGAGATGTCTGTTAGGAAACTCATTTTGGTGCCTGAGTTCTTCTGCGGCTAATGTAAAGCAAATAGACACACTAACCTGCTTGACCCAATCTGGTAAGGTAGCACTAAAGAGAAGCGTCTGAACTTTACTTACGTCATCAACCTTTCCTGTGAAAATTTAACATACAAAAACCATGATTGTCAGCAAAGTAGGGAAACTAAAATATGGATAATTGAATGAAACAGCAGATCTATGGGCTCTACTTAGTCAGCTGATAGCAACCATATTTTAGTTGGGTATACAAGAAAAATGAAATGCTCCAATCCAAATGGATTCCACATCAAATTATTATACATGTCAAGTAAAGATCTATATTTTCAAGGAACAGTAAATACCCCCACCACTATTTTTAGATTTCCTCACTCTCTACTTCTCAAACATTAAGGAATAATGAGTGAAATAAGTTGAGCAGTATGCCCAGGAGAAAGGAGCTCCTTACCCAGTATCAGCTCAACATCTTCAACAAAACCCATCCTGAGCATCTCATCAGCTTCATCAAGAGCCCGGAACAGCAATGAACCCAGGTTAAGACAACCCTTTTCTATAAGATCCTGCAAAAGACATTTCACAAAGTTGTCATACTGAACAAGTGTAGGCAACTCACAACTTGATCACAATATCACATGCAGCAATATTAAAATTGCAATGTGATGGGACATTATACCTTCACACGCCCAGGTGTTCCAACGACAATATCAACACCTCGTTTCAAGCTGATTATCTGAGATTGGAATGGAGCTCCCCCATACACACAACAAGATGCAAGTCCTAGAGCACCCCCATACACTTCAAAATCAGCAAACACCTATACATTTAAAGGATTGAGAAGTCAAAATACAAAAACTCAAGAGGAGAAAGTCATCAACAAAATATAAGAAATCCCACTGGCACATCTTCCGTGAAGTACCTGAGTTGCCAATTCCCTGGTAGGTAAGAGAACCAAAACACTTGGCAACCTTCCATAGCCAGTCTTCCTTAAAGCTTTGGTACGTCCATTCACCAAAGACTCTATTATTGGCAGCACAAATGCAAGTGTCTTACCCTGTGTAATCATGAAACATTAAGGTTTATTAGAAATAACGAAAAATGCAAAACCCTCTTAACAAATTATGTGTCATATATCAGTACTCAGAAATAATCAGAATCAAGGAATTGTAACTAAAGTACCATGAGTCAAATACAAATTATCACTACGGAATTTTTTCCAATACATCAAACAGACCATAACAGACTGACTTTCTTCAAATCAAACAACGCACGGCATGAGAATTAAAAAAATAAATTTGGAGCTATAAACTACAATAGACTCAAAAGAAGTCAAATGATTTAACAAGTCGATGTGGCTCCACACAGAAGTAAAGCTATCACATAAGGACATTCGGTTATGACAAAATCTCAAGCCTAAATCCCAATTCACATATTAAAACGTAAATTCCCAGATGAACATTTTTCTTAGGTGGAGGGGGAAAGTTCAAACAGATGCAAATAACACATGTTTATGTTCACTTCACCCCACAATCGACAAAGGCGGAATAAGCAAGGAGGAAGAAAGTTTATGTAGTAAAAGAAGCAGCTTCATCACACTAAAAAACAACGATTGGATGGTTCCAAGATTTTTCTTTGCAAGCAAAGGAACACTTTGCCCATGAAAGAGATGCCACCTCACAGCATTTCCGCCAAACATAAAACAGATTAATTCTATAAGTTAAGGTTCCTCTGGTCATGAGAATCAATAATCTACGTTTAACTCAACTTAAATGTAGCAATTAATAAAGACTTCAACCCTCCGCTGCACAGAATCTTACAAGCAAAAGCATCAAAAAAATTTGAAATTTAACAAATGCCCACTTTCCCTGTAAGTGATCACTCCACATTTCCCTAAAATTTAAAAAAGAAAGGTCAATATCAGCTTATCAACGCAGCAAAATCAAGACTCTAAGAGTCTAGACACCATTAGCTCCCTAGTTAAGCCACTAGAATTCAACATTTCCAAAGAAACCTGGAACCATACAAGCCAAAAGCACAATAAAGCATTTAAATCAAAACAGACAGCAAACACACACCTGCCCAGTACGAGCCCGGCCAACCAAATCCGACCCATCAAGGATGACATCGAACGTCATAGCTTGAATAGGAAACAAAGCTTTAATCCCCTTGTAAATCAAAGCATCCCTCAACGGCTTCGAAATCCGAAAATTCGAAAGCGCATTAGGGTTTTCCTCCTCGTCGCTACCCTCAACATCATCACTGACCTCCATAACCTTCGCCTTCTTAGCCTTCAAATTGACAGGATCACCCAATTCAGAACTGGTATCACTCTTATCAGAATCATCAAGCTCAAGAGCTTTCCTCTTTTTCTTCTCCTTATCCTTCTTTTTACCACTACTCTCCTCCTTGATCTTCTTCTCCTTTTTGGACTTCTTCTCGGATGATTCTACGGTTTCCGAGTTCATCTTCTTCTCCTTCTTCTTAGATAGAGTTTCAGGGGATAGAGAATCGGACGTGGCTAATGAAGGCATTGAAGGGTTAGGGTTAAGGTTAGGGTTAGGGTTCCTTTCCTCCTGTCCTGCGTAGAGAGGGAGTGTTGCAGAAGGGCCCAACAGCAGGAGGAGGAAGAGGAGAGAAGGAGAGGGAAGATCGTTAGGGTTTTGCGGAATTTTATTGTGTTTAGCGGTGGTCGGTGGAGATGTGATCTAGCCGTCCGATCATGAAACCCTAATTGATTCAGAGACATACCGTTAGATTTTTGATGACGTGGAAATAACGGAAATTTGGACTCATGGTCATGGGCCTTGCTCATAGCATGAAGTCAGCCCATATTAAATGGGTGTACTCGTTAAGTCCGACTAAGCCCGTGGGACTTTTCATGTTCGCTAGAAAATATGGGTCACAAGAAGATCGTAGACTGACTAGACTCTCAACCATACCTGACCCAGTTTGGGCCGAGCCCGTTATTTATCCCATTTGTAAATGCTAGGATTCATGGGGTTCCGTTCAATGGATGGGTTGAGATCCTCTGTTGTCAAAAGGAAGACCGCAGTTTTGTAGTGTACTCATCTAACGACTGAGAAATATTTTAGTAATTTTCTTTCACAACCGGTGGTAAATTCTTGGACAGCGTACAATGTCAACTATTAGATGGGTGGATAGTAAGGGTCTGTTTTTTTCGTATGTAAATTGGGGTGGATAAAAGAATAAAGTAGGTTGAATTAGATTAAAGTTAGTTGAAGTATGTTAAATTTTTTTATATGATAAATTAAACTTGGTTAAAATAATATAAGTGAGTTAAAGTAGGGTGAGGTTAGTATTTTAAAATTGACCCATGAAAAAACAGGGCATAAGATTAGAGCCTCTCTCCAACTCCGGATGATCCTACTCTGCAATCAATGTCTGATCCATTGTCTAGTCCTCCTCTTCAATTGTCCTTGTCTACAGAGTTATACGTACCCGGATTTATACTTCATTTTGATTGGATTAAACATCGACCAATTTAAAGGTAAATTGGATTAGAACCAAATCAAAATCTCATTAATCCATAAGTGAATCGCTTGAAGGGGGGAAAAAAAAGGCCAAAAACTCCACAGCAACAACTAGGGCTGTCAAACGGGGCGGGGCGGGTCGACCCATTTAATAAACAGATCAATTTCGTGTCGGCCTTGAAAACAGCTTAGATTTGCTCAAAATTGAAAAATAACAAGTTTTCACACTAAACGGTCAAAACGTGTCGACTTCGAGTCGAAATCGGTTCGGTACGGGTCGGATTCGTGTTTCTCTCAGTAAATTCGGATAGGGTTCGGATCGGATTATCGTATCGGGTTAAACTTTGACAACCCTAGCAACAACCAACAACAACAGAAAAAGGTGAAAGATTCCGTTACCCTCAAACTTTACTGCTTGTTTACCTTGTCATCAAAGCACACTCTAGAAAGGTGTACTTTAGATTTGTTTTTGACTCAACTATCTGACCTTTATTGGGAGGAGAAACGTTAGAAGAAATAAGATAAAATACAGTAATATTCATCATTTATCTAATTTATTGTTATATGTACTGGGAATAATTGAAGATCAAGTTTATGAGCTGTGACTTCAGGTTGCTGATCTTCGCCTTTATTTAGAGCTACATCGTTCTTTGCTTTATTATACGGCCTAAGCCCACGTACAATGACGTACATAAGTTTAATTACACATTAGGGAAACAATTATGTCATATATCCATAAGTAAAATGGGAATGGCGTTCCAAGTACTCCCTCATACTATCACTTTTAATGCTCGCTTTACCCTCTTTTCAAAAAACAAAGGGGTATTTCTTTTAGGAATTAGTTATTTCAATGGTTTCTTCTGCAGCCTTATAATGAGTTAACGACAAGATGACACAATTGCTTTCTTATTAGCTCGAGATTTTAATATAAGGAGGCACTACCTACATACAAATTGTAATTCAATCCACAAACCCATTTAGAATAGGAGTACAAACCAATAAATGAAGAACTGAAAGTTAAACAAAACAATAGAGGAAACAAACTCCCAGACCATAGAGAGAACGCTTCTCATGCTATAAATTCGTTCAAGTAAGAAATATTCACAGCTCAGTGGAAAGCGAGTGCTCTAATCATGCACAAACTGTTCACCTCAAAATTCAATTTTATTGGTAAGGAAGGGGCAATCATAATGCCCCAATTATTATTACGACTATTATAACAAATCATCTCAACATCAAAATGATACAAATTAAAGTCTATACCCCACCGGATCGTATTAAGCCCAATTCCAAATATACACAGTGCGAAATAGTAAAATAAAACAAAAAATGATAGTACATGGCCCCTAGCCACCAAGTTCCTCACAATATTGCCTTCAAATTGAGCCACAAATTGGTCGAAATTGATACATCGCAGCTTAATAATTTCATAACTACTGTCCTTCTCCTGATCGAGAAAGTTGGACGAATGATATGCTCTGAATATTTACTGAAATTTTCTAACACAATGTAATATCGGATTTCACCAGTCGAACAAACTGATCATCATCATCACGAGCACGTCCCTCCGGGACTATAACATACAGTAATAATGCATGGTAACTGGCATAGGATTCCACAAGTAACCTTTTTTTTACCAGTTGTACCCATTCTCTTTTTGCTCCTTGACTCTCCTCAAAATCCCATCAACAGCAATATCAACGGCATCTTTTGTAGTTTGTAGCCCTTCATCAGGCTTAGCATATATGAATTTGGGAATAAATTCCACCACTTTCTCTCTCATCCTTTTCACCTCCTCTTTGCTAAACCTCTCAAGAACACTCTTTATGGAGGTCCCGTTTTTGACCTCACCCCTATGAATAAAAACCGAATAACTCTCCGGTTCACCCGGCAAGAACCACTCGTACTGAAAGTACGCGGTCCGTTTCCAGAAGAAAACCGGGATCGAACCGGCCAACATGCAGTCGAAAATAGACCGGCGCGTGAAGCTATCCCCTCTAGGTTGGAGGCAGAACTCCGAGTCGAGAAACGTTTCGAGTATTTCAGACGTACCGTTGGCGCACCGAGTTCCGCCGCAGTCCACGACTCGGCACGACTTCCCCGAGTCGCGGCATTGACTCAGTAGCAGACCCCGGAAGTCGTTTTTGATGAACCCACGTGTCGCTCCGGCGAAGCAGAACAGCGCGTGCCGTTCACGTGACCGCACGAAGTCCTGCCACAAAACGACGTCGGAGTCTGTTTGAGGGTGGAATCCGGTGGGGTAGGGAACACCGACGTCGAAATAGTCCCAAGGGTTGCGCTCGATTAACAGCCGTGTGATGTTCCTCATTGATGGCATATAAATGCAGCGTGAACCCCAATCTTCGTCCTTTGATCGGCGAAAATCCCATGTGATCCTCCCCATGACGAGAAAGTGATCCCAGCCGTTGGATCTGTTGAAATACGGCATCGTATTGCGAACCCAATTCAACATCATCTCGCAATGCTTATCTCTCTCCTGGGGACTAGAATCCGACGACCATAAATACTTCCCCACGGCGAGTCCAGCGTAGAAGGGTATGTAGTACGCCGCAGCAGATTCCGCCTCTTTGGCTCGACATCTATGGTGAAGAAGCCGATTATGGAAGATGATTTCGGACGCAAATTGGTCAGTCCAATACCACGCATTCGACAGATTACCCGGAATGATCCTCTCAATGCCGGTGGCTTTTCGGCCAAATCCGCCATTGGAGAGAGCTTCACAGCGCGACCCCCACGGGCTCAATTTGTCACAATTATTGTAAATTTCGGTGTTGAACTCCGCCGGAAGGTCGTAGACATAGAATCTCCCCAACTCGCACTGGGTATTTGACGGGTTAGGGTTTAAGGACCTCACCAAAGCAAAACCCACACTAGAAGAAGTTGCTCTTGTTGTTGTGAGGTTGAGGTTTAAGGAGGGGGGGGAGAGAGAGGGAGGGGGTACGTTATGAGAGAGAAATGAGGGGGAATAGTGGGAGAAGGATAGGAGGAGGAACTGGAGAGAGAGGAAGAAGAGGACGAGAAAGTAGGATTTGGGGATAGAGAGTAAGTCAGGGGACGAGGCGGAGGAGGATATATCAGGTGGGGTTTTAGGCTTCTTGATGGGGTGGTGGTCTGTGGTGGCGGTGTTAGAGATTGGAAGCATTAGAACGGCGGATACCGGCGAGATTATGCCGGGAAAGTGTCGGCGAGTGGTGGTTCGTGGCGGTTTCTGTTTTCAGACGGTGGAGAGAGAAAAAGAGAAGGATAGAGGAGAGAGAGAGTGAGGAATGAAGAAGCAGTTGAGAGGGCGTGACTGCGTGAGGCGCTGTTGAAAGCGGTTAGTTTTAATTGGGAAGATTTTGGACGCGTGTACCAGTGAGGTCACCGGAAAGTGTTCACTACCGACAGCTGATGGGGGATATCTGGACTGCCAAGTGTCGGTTACCATGTGAGGGTAAATTTTTCTGTTTGGAAATTTCAGCGTGATCTCTGCAAACGTTAATAAAGCAAGTCATTATGGAAGCCTTAACTTATTGGGAAAGCCAGATTAATTTTTTGTGCCACCTTTTCAAGGGTTCGTTGATTAATTTTATTTTTATTTTTTTAACGTAAATGAGACATAAAAGTCCATTTGGTGAGATTTGAACTCAAATTTTAAGTCACAAATCATAGCGACTTTATAAGTTAACCTAATTTATATTTGCGTTATCAAAATAAATATATCAAATGATTAATGGATCAGATGTATGTGGAGATTCTAATCTTATAGACATGTTTGGTTCAATATAAGTATATAATACCCTTGCAAAACCATGCGATAATCATTCCCCCAAATCTGATAATTATGTAATTTTTCTCCATCATTTGATAGTCATCTCCACTCTTATCTTACTAATTAAATAATCTAAAATGGTCGTGGATACGGGCAATTCCCCCTCCTCGCAAAAAAGAAAAAAAACAAAAAGGAAAAAAGAAAAAAAGAAAAAAAGAAAAACAAAAAAACTTTTGTTTAAGTGAATGATATAGTTTTGTAAATTCTGGCCCTGTTCTATTTCGCATTTTTTAGGATTTAGTTAAGAGCTTATATCTCCTTATAACTTTTTACATTTCCTTACAACTACTTACATCTTCTTACATCTCCTTACCTCTCATAGATTTTCTATAACATTCATTTATTTTAGTTACATAAATATGTATATTTTTTTAATGATACTATCAATATACAAAATTTATAAATATCTTATGAACACAACATTTATATAAACATAAAAAAATAATATAACGACGTAAATTATATTTGAGTTTCTACATGAAATATATATTATTTTAGATGACCATATATTTATTTATATTTAAAATTATTTACTTAAAATAGGAATTTATTTGAAGAGTTGTATTCAATTTTGTCAAAAAAGTTTTTTTTTTGTTATACTTTACTTATTCGATCAAACTAGTGTTCATATATAAAATTTTGGACGAAATTTTATTCACCAAATTTATGGGGATTAATATATTTTATTGTTGTGCAATTAACTTAATTAATTGTTTATTTTTAATAAGTATATTATTTTAATATTATTATTTTTTATCCAAAATGTTCATTGTAAACAAATTATACTATAACAATTCAACAACTCCTTACATCCATCCTTGCAGCTCCTTACAGTTTATTACATCTCCTTACAGCTCTTTATATCTTCTTACAACTCCTTACAGCTCCTTACATCTATCTATCTATCTAAAACGTGAAATAGAAAAGGCCCTAAGAGTACTATTTTGGTTAAGATCAATTCAAATACCATGCTATTAGGAAAAAGAAACTATACCTCAGTCTCTTTCTTTCTTGATTGCATAATATTGTCTCACTTAAATAAAAATATGAGATACGAAGAAAGGAAGCTGGTCGTCGAGATAAAATAGCTCCCCAAGAAAAAGATTCATGAAACTAGTTTATATAGTCATCAATATATTACCAATTAAGTTGTAGTCTAGTGCTTTTTTGTGTGTTTTTTCTTTTATTATAAGTAACTTCCTGCAACTCATCAAAAATGTAAGATGTAAGTAAAGAGAATTGAACAGATAAATTTTGCTCTTAGCCTAATCTGTATCCACAGTTGACACAACTCTATATCAACACCTTACTGCGCACAAATTTTCATGCCTAACTAATTAATCCAACAAGTAATTCTTTGAATTTGAAGTTCAAGTAATTCCATTTTCTTACAAAATTAACATGACGTACAAATATTTATTCTTGTGATAATTACTATTTTTTAATACTATACTTGGAGGTCGAGTAGAGTATGACTACTTTGTCCTTATTCTAAAAACCTAGCACATGCCTATCTTTTTTTTTTTTTAGTCTATTTTGATAGTAGCTAATAAATGAAGATTGAGGGCCCACAAGTGAGATTAAGCAACACTAGGGATAATTTCTTATGTGCTTCTGATAACATGTATTATCATTGTCCACATATATATATATATAGATATATATATATATATATATATATATATATATATATATATATATATATATATATATATATATATTCATGTATATATTTATCATATATTAATTTTTTAATATATATTTATTAATATAACTCTTGAGTTTTTTTTTTTTGGTGACCAACTCTTGAGAATATATACCCTTAAAAATATAATATATACATATATATATATATATATATATATATTAATATGAGACAGGAAATGGTGTGTGGTTTGTCCTTGCTCGGAGGACGGGTGAGGCAGTATGAATGAAGAGGAGGAAGGCGACGTGGCCGGAACCGTAGGACCCTAGTGCCCGACAAATGGTTGTCGCGTAGGGTGGAAATTTTGACGTCCTTTTGGAATTAGCTAGCTACATGTAACATGTGTTGTGAAATTTAGCGTCCTTCATGGCCCCATTTTAGGCCCCTCTTCCCCTCCTCTTTTGACAGAAGGCTCATTTGTCGGTCACCCAATGCCCTTAAAACTTCGCCTAACTTGTTTTCGTCTGTGGATCAAGGACTCAAGGTCACGGGTGGGCACTAGCCAACCTTGCAACTTTGCCATCAAAATGACGTGGAAATCAGTGAAGGACTTAGAGATTTAGTGCAATGGTGTTCATTTTGTTAGCTTAGTAAAATTTAATAAGATTGCTTAGTTTTTATGTGTGTTCATGTTAAAATTTTGAAGGATTATGTATGAAAATCACATGTATTATGTGTAAGTAAGTTAAAATTTATGCATAAAAATAGAAGAGTTAGTAAAGTGTATTGGTGAACTGCTGCAAAATTGTGTTCGCTTTCTCGGGGGGGAAAAAACTAGGTTATACATGATATGTACATCTAGGTTCATGCAATAATAACAAATGTGTTTTAGGACGTTTCAACATATGACGGTATATTTTCTCCTTTTACCCTATACTTTCAAGCTAAATTTAAAAGTATACTAAATTTAAAAGACATCCCTGGTGGAACCATGCCCCTTGCTACATTAACCCCATACTCTTGAATAGATGTTAGTAGTGGAATTAAGATCTCAATATAACAATGTCTTTTGTTTGAGTTTATTCTAACTTAGTAAGTATCAATTAAATCTTGTAGGGCTCGTCTTTGTCAATTTTAAGAATTCTTACATAAAATGTTAGCAAAAGTTTCAAGTAATGGATCTACCAAATAGAGGCGTCATAAGCTTACACCCTTCACTATGAGTTGTGTCATTCAATAACTCCAACATTTTCCTATATGAAATTCGTGTTGCCCTTGTAATTTGATCTAATTTTATATCGTTCGTGTAGAACTCTATATTTGTACAATTGATTTGAAACCATTCGAAATGAACTTTTCAAAAATTTATAATATATATTTGACAAAATTTGACCACACAAATTAAATTAAACTAGAACATCTTGCGGACTTAAACTTCCCATGAAGTAATGAAAACATATCCTACATAAATTAAGAGCAAATAATAATACAAGGGTTTGTAAAGCTTTTACACACATTGGCACTTTTTATTTTAAAAAAAGATATTTCGACGATGGGAAGGAGCCTAACGACAGGTGAATTTACAGTATCTAGGATGTGTAGTAGCTGTTTCTTAAATTGTGTAGTGACTATCTTGTATTTCTTTATTATTGTAAGAGTCATGCCTAATTAAATAATTAAAAGAAAAAAAAAAGGTTAATTTCTCGGGACAAAATATGCTGTGTTTTTTCTTCGTTATGATTGATTAATGTCTTCAAATTCTGGAAAACAAGGGGAACTGGCCCCTCTCAAAGTTTGAGAACAAAACTTACACTAATTAAGAGGCCTTTATTAGTGTCGGCTAAGATTTTGCTGCATATGCTTCAGGGTTAGTCCAACGTAGTCGACTAAATTAAAAAAAGGTTTAAGTTGCAAGCGTCATGTATTCATGTGTAAGTAATGTGTACATGTGTTTTTTTCACTAAGTTGATCTATTCATGGCGTACAAAAAGTAGAGTTATTTTAATACTATATATTTCTAATTTATGAGACAGAAATTGAAATTTTATATTTTTTTTTAAATAAACAAAAGTTATACTACTTAAATTGACTTACATATGTTAGTACTATGACTAAGCATTGTTGTGTATTATTTATAAAATATCTCATTGTAAAGTTTAATCAAATTGCATTCAGCTGTATTGATGTTTAATTGGATTTGATACGTTTAATTTTTTTGAATACTGGCGAGTTTAATTAATCAATGAACTATATTACAAGTTTATTTTCGTAGGGGAAAAAAAAAAAACCACTATCACTATATTAATGAGGTTTCGATCTAGTATTTGAAACAAGTACTGGTGTGATGATCACAAAGTTAGCGGGAAATTATATGTAAAATGCGGATTGAATACCTGGTCAATGTAATTGTTTATGGCGGGAACAAAATACCTAGGGAAATTTAAAAAAAAAAAAAAGAAAGGAGGGAAAACAAACACCCCCCTCAAAAAAAGGGGAATGCACGAAATGTAAAGAGCAATTTAGGTTACCAATGGCGAATTCGAAATCGATTTTGAGGTGGCGATTCATCGGATTTTGAGTTTATACGTTGTTGCTGATTGCTCGAATTGATAACTTCTGCAATTTGCGCGAGTTCTGATCAGGAAATTAGGGAGAGATTTTACGGCAACAATCTCTGGAATGCGACTCTGCCTCACGACGAGGGTTCTATTACGAAGATGATCGATCATGTCTTGGAGAAGGAGTTTTCTGAGAATGAAAATTCTCCCTCCTCCCCCCCTCCCTCCGTAGTTTCTCGGCTCCATGTGTGACATTCTTTGTGTCCTCCTAGGAGCATTGTTTTTCACATATATGGTGGAAGATAAGACTCCAATGGGTCTCTCCTACGACTGAGTTTGTAGTGCATATACATCGGCAGATACAGAGTAAAATGGATTAGTCAGTAGATTTGCTAAAGTGACTACAGGGATGGTGACAATCATCAGAAGAGTGGCTCATGAGATCAAGGTAAGGAAGACAATTCTCCGGCGGCTAGCACAGAAAATAGACTGCAATTTTGTTCATCGAGGGAGCATTTATCATAGCTTTCCAAGTTTTGCCCTGTTTACTGCACAGACGATTTTGCTTGCTTGGTGTTGTATTTATTTGGCAGAGATTAGTACACAAAATTTTTGGCAAGAATTAAGAGCATTTAAAATGTCATTTCTTGCTTAATTTCTGAACTTCTGAGACTGCTATCAGCCTGTTACAGAAAAAGTTTTAATATTTATAAACCTCAAGTGCAAGGTGTATCGTTGAGTGCTTGGGGTGTAGTCTGCAAGGAATTGTGTTTCCAACTATCAGAATTCACTAGAGCGTATCAATCTAGGCGAGATCAAAGGCGAAGGAGGGAAAACTAAACTACACTAACAAACATAGAAAAAGCGACTTGGAGTTGTGATTTGACCAATGGACGAACCAATTAAGCAAGACGAGTCCTAACCTACCCAAACTACACTATGAACAAGAGATGGTCGGTTGCACCATCAAAGACCATCCAAGCCCTCTCTCGAGGGTCATGAGCTAATCTAATTCGCCTAACCACCTATTTTCATGGGGTTAGCCCAATTAGACTATAAAATTAGCAACCCTCGGACCTAACTCGATTCAGGTACTATTTTCATATCCCGAATTCGGTTATTCCCTCTCCCACACTAGCTAATTGACATCACCTCTCAGCATAAGTCAACAGCCCAAAAATATGGATGAAAGCTCTCTCAAGCATTTCATCGAACACTTGGCGGGCGTGAGGGAAACCTCTAGGTTCTAAGCTTGGATTGGGTATGGCTAGGCCTAAAACAAGATCAATTAGCCATCAAGAGGCTAACCACAATCCAAACCCACAAGATCTAACAATCAATCATCAACAAAACACAAAAACTCAAACCTAAACTAACGAAGAACACAAGCATGAACTAGAGAGAAGGAGGATGAAACTAAACTAATTCTAACAAACAATCGAACATGAATTAAACACAAAAACTAAGTAATTGAATCAAATCAAAACTAAACATATGAACTAAATTAACAAAATCTAATACAAGAACGAAACAAGAAATAGAGAGAGAGAGGAGAGAAGACTTATGATTGATGCGAAGAACTTGAAATCCAAGTGCTTGAATCTAAAGTTAACTCAATACAATCCTAATCTAATCCCCTCAATGGGGTTTTTATTGCCTAAAATCTAATCTAAACTAACCTAGAAAAGTACGAGCAGGACCCCCTTCAGAAACGCCCGAACGAAACTTAAATAGAAAACCAAGCATCGACGAACTGGGGGGAGCGGCACGGTCGTGCCATGTGGCACGGGCAGACTGTGCCAAGGTGGCACGGCCGTGCCACATTGCTGGTGGCACGGTGGCCGTTTCCCCCGATTTTGCCTCTTTTTACCGGTTTTCGTCGGTTTTCGCTGTTTTGTCCTGTCTTCGTCCCTTTTTGCGACATTTGCTTGATTTTGAGTTATTTCCTACAAAACATAAATAAAACAAGTAAAAATCTTAAGTACTAAGTTATTATACGAGTTAAAAGTGAGTGAAAGAGGCACGTAAATTGGGTAAATTTACCATTCAACACAGCCCATATCCCTTGAAATTTAACCATGCAAGGAATTGGAGAAAATTCAATTCTTTTTGCACAGATATGTAGATACGCTCAATGTAAAAAGACTTCTTGTTTGACTGTTGTATGATGGATCAGGAAAGTGAACGTTTGTTTTTGGCATGTGTGGAAAGTGAGCATCATCGAACGTTTTGTAAAGAAGCTGCTAGATTCAAAACTAAGGCTGTATTCCGCCCATCTTACTATGGCATTCGTAACGTATTGATTATTGAATTTTTTTTTTTGGGGGGGGGGGACAATCAGGAAAGTGAGCATAAAATTTTTTATTCCAAATATTTTGTGACCTTTTACAATTTTTTTGGATCTACCATTAATCGTATGGATTTTACTCATTTCAATCGCCTCTTGTTCAGTTATACTGGTTAATTCGATCTGTTGGTGTCAATTAGTTCCATTGGTAAAGTTTATCAAAGTTTTTATCAAAATTTGAGTTCAAATTCTGTCCACATTGATTTGCGCCTCCCTTTACGCCACACTAAGAAAAGAAAGAGAACAAAAAAACTCATTCATACTGATAACCTTGTGTAGTAAGGTTAATGATAGAATGGTAGGACCATGCTGCAATCAAAGGATAATTCCAAACCCTTGATAAATGGTGTACGCAAAGGTGGTCTTAGTTGATCCATGGTGATAAATCGGTGATTCGTTAATGATTGAATAGCCTTCAGTCCTACATTGATTTACAAATAATATCAACAATTTAAGTCAGTGTCATGTTGTGATTGGCATTCTGTTTCACTGTATATATTATGACTTGGTCTAATTTAATCATTTGTACAACATAATTTGTATCTTCTTTTAGACAGTCATTCTTTTTTTTTTTGGTGGTGCCGCCTTTATCCTCCATTTCACTAGATTTAAACTACTGTTGGCTCAATAAGGGGTAAAACTCTCCCATTATAGATTTTCTCAATTCACAAGACTCGAACCCCGATACCTTGCTTAAGCGGAACAAGTATCAAACCACTTGAACCAACCTGGATGCATTATAATAACATGGATATTGAATTTACACTAATATAATGTACCGTAATTAAATGGAAATTGTCTCTCTACAAACAAGGGTTTTAATGATTAAAATTAAAATGAACTAATTACAATAAATCAATAATATACTTTTTACTTGTGCAAATATAATTCCTCTATTTTCAATGTCAGGTTTTCTTATACGTTAATGTTTGTTTCTTGACATGGCATAATTATTGTCGTTACCATTATTTACCTTTGGACCAGAAGGGCCGAATATGGGTCCTAGGGTTGGAGATTCTGTTTCTACACATACAGAATGAAGTGTTGGGCGGTCATGGCAAAATCATAGCCTTTGGTTGAGAAATGAATGGCTCGAAAAGGGGATTAAGGGTCAGTTTTTAGTTGAAACGCCCCATGCGCGCACGCACGTCTCTCTCTTTGTGGGTAAAACAATATTAGGAAAGTTCTAGATTCTACAAATTTGAATGTAGATCCTCCATAGTAAATAAATCAACCGCCCATGAAGTCCTCATATACTTGTACTTCAATTGGGCATACAAAGTAAAAGTTTGATTTTTTGTTTATTTGTACTAGTGTATATGAACAACTTGCATATACATTTACAAAGTTGAGCGAAGCTCTTTCAATGCATATTTTTTATGGGGATGTATTGATCATACATGTTCAAGTGTTGATGGGTATATTGAGATTGCAACTCAACATAAATGAAAAGAGTCCGGATTTTACAAAATTGGGATTCTAATCAATTTTCGCCTCCACATTTGTATTCGTCTTGCGAGATTGACGCGCATAACTCTGTAACTTGACAAAGGTTGGATGAGTTCAATCATGAAGGAGTTATCAATTTGAAAGAATTGCAAAGTTCCTGCACCAATAGAGCATATTGTTGTCATCATCATTTAGGAGGAGAAACAAATATGTACCTTTTTTTTTGTTGGCAAATCGGCCCAACCCACTGGGCCCTTATCGCAGGGGTACCCAGTGGGCCTTGAACGGACCAGGGATAAAGGGATGTCAAAGTCCATACCAAGGCCCAGGACCACTAACCGCCCACACACAACTCACAAGGCGCAAAGCCAAAGTTGTGCCCCCAAACTCGAACCCGGGTTGGGGGGGGTGGACGGAAAGTGTTGTATGTGGCCAACCTGCCACACACTACTTCGACAAACAAATATGTACTTTATTCCTATGTAAATCTGAGTACTTTAAAAATTTGGCAATGGTGTTAAGTCATGTCACTATGACATAGATGCACTCATGGACTTGTTTTTACGTATGTATCTGTCCCCAACGCATCACGGGGATTGAACATTGAAATCCAAACAAGAAAGTCATGGTTGTATCACTAAAGCAACTCTTGGCTTATGTTTTGATGGTGCCAATGTAACCCGATTTTTTTCCAATGTTAGCAAATTTCTCTATTCACTATTTTAATTAACACTTTTGTGTTGAGAAAGTGCTTCTATTTAAAACATATCCGATTGTATCAAATTTTATAGAAGTTAGAACCAAAAATGAAAGTACTGAAATATATATTTTGTTATTCTACCTGATACTGGAGGGATGATTTCTGACAAATATGTTTGGTTTTCTCTCATCAAATTGGCTCTGCTTGGGACGACAACTCCTTGTTTTGACAGTCACAACATTTGAAATCTAAGAAAAATAGCAAGCAGCGAACAAGATAAATCCTAAATGTAACGTACAAAGGTAAATTTTTTTATCATAGATTTAATTAGGAGTTAGAGGTTCACTTTATCATACCTTATTTTCCTGCATATCCAAACATGGCACATTCTTTTTAAAACCCTTCTAGCAAAGGAAAAGCAAAGCATGTAAATAAGGGTTCAATATGTCGTAAAATTGGGATAGTAGAGGTTTGTAGGTATTTAAAGTAAGTTACCTTGTTGAGCACTTCAGTTGGTGGCCCCTGGGAAAGTTTCTTACTGCTAGAAAGTTTGAATTCCTTGTAGTAAATAGTGATAATTAGAAGTGGTTTTCCTCATAGAAGGTTACAAGGGAAAGGAAGAGAAGAGACCAAATATCTAAGAAAATCCAACTAAGAAGCAAGTCTTATGCAAAACTGTCTCACATAAGTCATATCATACGATAGATGCTTTTATGGTGACTATTAATAATTAATTGGAGTGATTAATAGTTCATCTAGGGGTAACTGTTATTATATATAATCACACCTAAACGAACTATTAATCACCCCTAAGTTTAAAAGTCATTACAAAACGTATTATTAGTTAGTGCGGAATCTTAAAAAAGTCACATCTAAAAGAGTCCATCTCATGATATGTGAAACGGTTTTACCCAATAACTTAGGAACAAGAAGAAGCATTTACATCGAAATTACCTTTGAGGTAATTGATTTGCATTTGCCATTTTGAGAAACACTCATGTCTTGTTTAGTCGAGATTAGCTGTCAAGTAAATAATAATTGATTTCACTAGTTTATAGCATTAACTATTTCTTAAAATTTAAAAATTAATCATTTTTATATCAAGATTAATTATATCAAATACAAAAGCAAATTTATTTCAACATTTTTTCATAATTTATTCAAACATAATGTAAAGTTTTTGATACGCTTTCTTTTGAGTTGTTTTGTGCAAAATAGCTATTCGAAAAGATAAATCCCTATATCCCAAATAGTGATGTGTCTTTAAAATATCACCTTTTTAACGAATGGGCGAACTTTCAATTTGAAGATCGGATCAGATTTTTCTTGCAAGAAAATAGCATTTGAAGGTCCATTAGATTTCAAAGTATTGCCAACATTTATTGCATTCTTGTACCTGAAATTTGGTAAATAAAACACATATCAACTTGGTTATTTATATAAATGCCTTTCTATTATAACATTAAATTGAACAATAAGTTAACCAACCTATTTCTTTGTGCTCTGAGGGAAGTTTCTAAACTTGGTTCCTTTGGAGTAGTGACCTTTGATTTTGCACAAGAGTTTATACCACTGGATCCAAACTGAAATACAGTACAATTCATCTCTGTTTACTATTTTGAAATGTTAATATCTAATTGATATCCGAGAGAATAACGTTTTACTAATATGAAATATTCGAATTGACAACGTAGGTCCTAAAATGTTCAAATTACATTTGATACAGTATACACTAAGATTATGAACTTATTAGAACATACTGAAATACACTACGTTAATTATGAAATATATTAGTATGCCACTTAGCCCAAAGCCTTTAAAGTACAAAATGATAGCAACCTTAGCAATAATTAAATAACCAGCATAGCATTAGGAAAGGGTAAGAAACACACTTCCTGAAATACTTACCTTTTGGGGAAGCTTCTGTGAGTAACACACTGGATGCTTAAGATGAGCAGCCTGATTTTAGGTCAAGAATTGAATAAACATATCACAAATAAATGAAAATACAAGAAATGCATTTGACAAGTGACAATTTACATATAACATATTAGTAAACTTCACATTCAAATAATGAATGTTGTTGAAGAACCTAAGACAAAGGCTCGCGAATTAGAGAGACCTTCGATTCAAATATTTCATCAATTACAACATCCCTATATTTTTTAAAGAACAAGAAAATTATTTACGAAATAATAACCAGTGTTTGCATCCAGCACGTGAAATTTTCACATAAAGAAAAATATAGATGATGATATGTTAAATCATCAAGTATGATTAGTGAGAATCTGCAGATAGATAAATCGTTTGAGTGTTAGGTCATAAATATAGAAGAAATGGTCGGATATTTTGAAATTTATGTACAAAAGGTATCGTTTGTTAGGCAAATTTTCATTTATGCAGTATTGTTGGCTCTATGCAATACATATCTTTTGCCATAATGAACTTCTTGTTGCAACTTAATTATATCCATTTTGAAGTGGACAAATAATCGAAAAACAAGGTTTATTGATTTTTTTTTTTAACAATATGACATGTGCTTGTGTGAGCGTAAAATTTACCAAGAAAACAAAAGAAAATGTAATTGAATGAGATTTTCTAAGATAATGAAGCATATTTGCAAAATAGAAGCACCTTACGCAAACAACCAATCTCTAACTTTTGCCTTTTGGTAGCAACAATTTCTCTTGTGGACTTAAATGAATTTCCAAGTTTCTGAAATCTAGCAATGGTAGGGGAAAAAAAAAACAAAAATTAAGATTATAAGCAACTAAGAAAATAAGACGAAATTAATGAGCTAGAATAATTGAATGTTAAATGAATATTAATAATGTAGGTGAAAAATAAGCTCACAATTTAATGAGAGAGATTATAAAAACCTTCTAGGAGTTCTTGTGGAATGAATGCCTATTATTTGTTGGTTTTGCTTGGCTAATTGACTTGCTGTGGGTCTTAACAATCTCGAGCCACTTGATAAAGATGTTTGGGATGAGCACTTTGCTTTATACTTCAAGGTTTGCGGACCTGTGAGGAGTTATTTTTTATTGTTTTCAAAACAAATATATATTCCATAACTTATATAAAGTGTTTTTTTTTTTGTGGGGGGACCTTTATGATGAATGGTTAATAACCTTTGAGAATGATTTGTCTTTGAATCTTTTCATTTCAACATTGATTTTTAATTAACTGTAAGCAGTAAAAAGTTGTAATGACCAGTAAGCAGAGGTAGAGGGTTGTAAGGAGTGATAAGATTTAGTTTTTAAAGTTACAAGGAGAAGTAAACTAATGTTCCAAAAGTGGATGCAAGGCCTTTGTCATGTACGTATAGTTTTGTTTATCCACGAATAATTTGCAACTAAATTAGAAACATTAAAATACACATAATTTGAACTAAAATATACAATATAATAAGTTCTTAAAAACTTTACTGATTGAGTCAGCTAACTAAGTGATTCGAAGATGTCGTCTAGTTGTATGTAGCAATTGCACCTAAGAATGGCATGCATGCATGGAAAAGTTGTCGATTGTAACCTTTTTTTGTTTTTGTCGGATAACAAAAGTACGCTTATGCGTGCCAAAGTATCTACAAATCAGTACCTTTGTTGCCATAACTTGCGTAAGAAACATCAAAAGTTCCCGAATATCCACTGTAATCACTAGTAGAATATGTACTTTGATTCTCGTGCACAGATGAAGAAGCTTGGCTATCTTCTAAATCATCTAGGTTCCGATTCAACTTGCCCACGAGAGCTGATACATGGTACCGATATACACATTAAGGGAAAATACATCAAGATTACTAACAGTCCAACACTAATGATATTAAAAAGAAAAAGAAAAATTATACAACTTATATGATGTAAAGTAAATCTAATGTGATCACACAATTATGGTTGAATCATGACTAGGTACAATTTATCAATTTATCATTCCATTATATAAATATTTAATTTAAGAATCTTATGAAACGAGAGCAAATGAGCTATGCTATTAATGACTTTGTTATGCAATTTTGCAATAGTTATCGTCATTAGTAAACCAAAAGGGAATCATAAATATAATTTGGACACTTATATATAATTTGGACACTTATGTACGAATTTCAGTATAGTACATTAATCAAAATACACCGTATATGGTTTGAACAAGCTGCAATTAAATAATTTTGGTCACAATACATAGACAGCTATGTTGGGTTACGATAAGAACAATCGTATCTTGGTTTAAAAGAAAACAAGTCTTGAAATAGATTCAATTTTAAACTGAAAAAAGAAAAAATGTGTTTGAATATGCCTATGCTATTTAACATTTAAAGAAAAGACTTTAGCTAAATTTTGTGAGGTAATAAAGTAATGATGAAATAGGCTCGTCATGATTTGGGATTTATTTTGAATGAAACTAAAACTATTTTTTTGGGGTGGTGGGTGCAATAATTAGGTGATATACGAGTCATTTTTTATGAATAGTTATGTGCGTAAAGATAAAACCGTTTACATCTAGATCTCTCCAAACTCTGCGAAAGCGAAACCCACACTGAGAGTAATTGTTGTTATTGTTGTATGAGTCATTCTCCTTGCTATCAATGAGATCAAAGCCATTGAATCCTTACCTTGGCATTGCTATAAAATTAAAAATGTAAATATCAACAAATTCTCCATGAACATGATCCAATTTGTAAGAGTAGATCATTAAAATTTAGACAGAGACAATATATTGCTTGATTCAATGGGGATATATAGAAGTCGTCTTACGTGATGGAGGATAACCTGGGGCACATTGAAACCATTGCTCAGATCGCTTAATCTCTTCATATGTCTCTGAACGTGTAAAATCATAAAACTTGGCAACATCATACTCATAATCAAAATCAATTTCTGGCAAATCCTCAAAAACACATACTGTATCGCATTCATCCCCCATTTCTGTATCCATTTGACAGTTTTGTTAATGGAGCTCTAAAAATGGATAAAGGAATGGGAGGATGACTATGCCGCCATTGCAGCTCGATCTCTAGCTTTTTTTTTCAATTCTTCCTTGTTTTTTTTTTTCCGTCTATCTCCTTTGAATTTCTCTTTAAAAAAAGTGGGTTTCTTGGGGAGGAAGCAAGCCAGAAAACCCTAAAAAGAGAGAGAGAAGAAGGAGATAGATAGGGCACTTGCATTGAAGAAACGGCGAGAATCCCGACAACAAATGAACGAATGAGGGAGGGCTTAATAATTTGACGACAATGACTCATTTTTAGGCATAATTAACAATTGTTCAAAAATTTCAAAACATGGATCCTAGTTTCATGAAACATTTTCTTAAATATTTTTTTTTTCTTTCTCCTCATTATAGGATGCTACAAATCACTTTGAAGGCAATCCCCTTGTTTTAGTAGGCCCCTCAAAAAGCGTCCCAAGTTAGAGTCAGTTTTTTCTCCCTTTCTACTAAAATATTTCCAATTAAAGAGCATATATCCATGCAAAATATTACATCAGGCATTAAAAAAATATTTGATATTCACAAAAGTGAAATAATAAGTAGTTAAGTATTCATTCACTATAAGCAAAAAGTCAAAAAGTGACGAAAATAGTTTGATGGAATTTGACAGTTGTGATGGGATTTCGGACGGAATTTATGGTCATAAAAAAAAAAAGGTTCGGCAAAATTGACTTTTTGACCAAACCGTAAAAATTAATGACATATGAATTTTTGACAGCATAACAATTGGTCGAAATTGAAGTGATGAACCAAACTGACAGACTGTCAGGTCCGTCGGTATATATTTTGACGAAAATTTTGACTGGCTTACAGTCTGTCGGTATACATTTTGATTGAAATTTTGACGAAAATCATTGCCCATCACAAGGTGGATGCTTTCTTGGATTTTGATGGTGCTGGAAATTTAATTGTGATGGGAATAAAGATAGACTCGATCACAATTTGTGACAAAAATGCAATTTTTCTATCAAAATTTTAATTAAGTTTGAATCATCAATCTTCACCCCTAATGTGTCACAGTCACCTAGTGGTTATAAAATGCTTGGGGGTTGGATACTTCTACTCAATATAGCCAAAGTGCAGTTACTGAAATGAATGGAGAGACTCCTGCAGGAGGAAGAGAAAGTCTCATGGAACAATGCTCAGCCAAGTTACACAATTCAACGCAAGATGTTATGGAGTGTCAGAACGAAAAGCGTGAAATTGGCTTCACTAAGTGTGATAAGAATTTGGATGCCTGCAAACCCTCTTTGAGATGGCTAAGTTCACAACTAGAAAAGGAAAAGAACGATAGACGAGAAAAATCCTTTGTTATTAATGACTTAATCAGTGATGTTGCAAGTTGTATCAATGGCAATCTAATGGACACAAATAACGAGTATGAGATGGAAGATGCTAGGTTACACTTTTCAAGAGTAGTTAGGCAGAAGAGCCTCATGAGAGTTCTCGTGATTGCTAGGGTAGTTTCCAAAATGATTGAACAAGGCATAAGGGTCGAGGTTTTTTTTAACAAGCATTCAATAACTTATATAGTTGTTTGTGTTTGATATGGTGACAATTAAAGTTCGAAGAGTCTTGCTATGGATGAGGATGATCAAGGGTTTGGGCATGAAACGGTTGATGTAAGTAGCAACAATTTGGTCGGCTCTAATGTTTGTACGACTCAAATGCAAGATGAGAGGGGTGACATCATAGCCAATGCATACCAGTTTTCAGCGCAATAGGAAGGCATAGAAGGATGGAGAAAACATCACAGATAGAGAAAACATCGCGCACAACAATATAAGAGATTCATGAGACAAGCCAATGAATTACCTATGGGTAGTGAGAGGTATCACTATAAGTTCTTTCATCCTAACTCGATTTTTTGGTGTGGAGTGGAATGCAACAATGGAAATAAGTTTAGTCGATCGATACATGGTGGGCATCATCAAATCCATCATAATATTGTCAATGAGAACCTTTGTGCGAAAAAGAGCATCAACGTGCTGAGTTTGAATGAAGATAAACTGATACTCAAGAAGAGAGTTTTTTGCCATATAGAAAGCGAAGACAAATATACTTTATCTTATCATATAATTACTGTACTTTGTAGGTCACAAGGTGCGATGTAGAACCTTTTGTAACTTAGGGGTAAGGTTTTTTCTGTAATCATTTATGTTACTCATGTGCTTGTATTATCCATGTGCCATAAAAAAGGGACCACTATCCCGCCACATGCTTCAGACACACATTCTGTTTCTCCTTCCAAAACCCTAGAAAACCCCTACCTCACTCAGTGTTCTTCCCCTTTCTCTCCTCTACTCCGCACTCTACACTCCAAAAAACCTCATTTCTTCGTACTCGAAGATGAGTTACGCAGCATACAAGATGATGCACTGGCCAACGGGCATCGAGAACTGTGCTTCCGGCTATATCACTCACTCAATTGCCGATTTCGCTCCTCAAATCCCTCCAATTCAAACCGACGACCTTGAATCCGATTGGCCGACCTCCGCCAAGGGCATTGGCCCTGTCCCTAACATCGTCGTCACCGCCGCGAATGTGCTGGAGATTTATGTTGTCAGAGTGCAGGAAAGTAGCAGCACTACCGATTCAAAGCGAGGTGGGGTTCTTGCTGGTATCTCTGGGGCTTCCTTGGAGCTTGTTTGCCATTATAGGTTGGTTTTCTTCATCCCTAAAATCAGTGTTATTTGTTTTAATTAGTGGAATTGGAACTATTAGGGCATGATTTTGTATGTAGCCTAATGTTGGTGAGAAGGAGGGAGTTTGTTGGATTGGCGAAGTGAATTATTGGTGGGGCTAGCGTATAGAGCAATACTGATAGCAACAATAGCAAATTAGCAACCAATTGGAGGAGGGAAGAATGCTTCATTAATATGTTGTTTGCGGTGTTCAAACTATTATGAAGGTGATACAGTAGTTTGATTAGTGGGTTTGAAGTTTGCACGAAAATGTTGAATATGGTCTTCATTGATGCCGAATTATGAGGACATCATATTTGAGGAGGTTCTGTCAAGATGCCATCAAGTGGTTGATGGCTTTCTAGTGTGGGTTACTTAGGTAACTTCATAGGTCATGAATGTTTTTTTCTTGTTAAATGAATGTGAACCAGTTCAAGAAAGCTCATTTCATCTGGCTACTGGAGATAGTTGGTAGCACACTTGTGTATATTCGTTAATTTATTCAAATTTCTGAAGCAGGCTTTCTGAAAGGACCTACCGTAAATATCCTTTTGATGTATTGAAATGGGGCAGGAACTTGTTGTTTTTCCCCCCTCCCCATTCTCTCAATGGCAGCTTTCATTTGTTGCTACTCTACTCTCTATGCTCTATAGTATTCTCATCTCTCGCTTTGAAAGCTAAGCTTTTGTTGCACGTGGACTGGCATTTATGAGGCTTTAGAGCAACTCATCTTTGACCTTACAGGCATGAAATTATACTGAATAAATTTCGTTGCAGGCATTTAGCCTGTCTATGGAACTGTTGTATGCTATGCTCCATTTTGATATTTGATGTTTCTATTTATTTTCATCCAAGGAGATCTGATTATGTATTACGGCTTTGGGTTTGGGTCAGGCTGCATGGTAATGTTGAATCCATCGCTGTACTCTCGACTGGGGCTGGTGACAGTTCTAGACGAAGAGATTCAATCATATTAGCATTTCGGGACGCCAAGATATCTGTCCTAGAGTTTGATGACTCAGTGCATGGTCTGCGAGCAAGGTGAGACATACAAATTTGTTATCAAACGGAGATTCAAAGTTTTTGCTCTTTTGAGCAATATTATGCAACCTCAAAACTGTGGTTTCTATTCATTCTTGCACAAATTTACATTTGTTTGCTTCTTTTACTTGTCACTTGATCCCCTGCTAAAATCTAGCACGGTACCACCTTTGCCTTTAGACTGCGGTACTGAGGAGTGAGGCCTGCGTGAACATCTTGTATTTATAAATCTCATCCCACTTATGATGTTATACAAACAGTATATGTGAACTTTTGATGAGCATTGTAGATTTGTAGTCAAGTTTAAAACTAGGTTTTATGCCAATTAGAATCCTAAATGGTGCCAATTGCCCTTATGGCCAATATCGCCTTTGGCCATGCGCCATACTGCTTGCTTTTGCGTAATGGATTGATTTAGAGCCCGAAGCTCAGTTGTTGTCCCAAAGGATCAAGTTTGTTAGGTCTTTCCTTGTCTGGTTGTTTTCCTACTATGCTACTCTATTTGGCATGAGGGTTTTCTTGTCCGTTAGCCTATTCATTTGATTCATTTTGTGTGTGTGTGTGTGCATGCGTGTGTGAGAGACAGAGAGAGAGAGCGTTCTCAAAACATGAAATGTCTAGCTTGCAAGTAAAGGAGAAACTAACAATGCTGTATTTGTCTGGTTATTCCAACGGCACAGGCTATGCTTGTGTGCTTTGTGACTACTGATTTCAGATGCCACATTTTGGTCTATATTTTCTGAGTCTGTGCTTTTTTTTTCCTTCAGTTCATTGCACTGTTTTGAGGGTACCGATTGGCTTCATCTCAAGAGAGGCAGGACATCTTTTGCCAGGGGTCCGGTGGTGAAGGTGGATCCTCAAGGAAGGTGCGGCGGAGTTCTTGTTTATGATCTGCAAATGATAATACTTAAGACTGTGCAGGTCTCTTTTTCCATCTGTAACCATACTTGGTTGTTTTATGACAATTTGAATGAAATGGATTTTACTTGACTGGATTTTTCCTTTTGGTTGAATGCCAAAATTATTGTAGTTAATTCTTCCTAATTTCCAGAGTGGTATGATATTCCAATAGTCAAACTTGTTCTTCAGTCTTCATATCCCAAGATTTATTGTATTTTTGCAGTTCGCTTGTTTTTTAAAACACGCCAATGCCTACCCTCTGCCGTTTCTGCCTGAACAGGGTGTGTGCAAAATTCTTCAACCTAAAGAACTAAGCACAGTATGAGTATGGTGTTGCCTTCAAATTTGTGCACAGATCCTTCACGGCTGATCATTACCAAATGCGGTCTCTGGAAGAACATCGCCACCCCTTCGTGATCACTACTTGTTCATGAAAAAATTCTTTAAAGAATTGCAGGATCTTAGATGATCGTTAACCCAAAGATCATTCTAGTAGATTATAACCTAGAGAGCTGAATCTGTATAAGATTAGTGAGGGAGTGAATTCACATTAGGAGCACCTGCTTTTTCTCTCTCACATTCCATCTGTAACTGAGGGTCAATGGTCAAGCCCTTTAATTCCAGCAAAGCACACACCGCATTGCTATGATGTGCGGCAACCTCCAGGGAACTTTATTTATCTGTAGTCTCACTTATACCCTGAAAATGGAGATCAAATAGAGGGGGCAGGGAGAGATTTTCAAGTAAAGAATAAGATGCCAATTTATCTTTAGCTGGTTTGAAGGGCTACTGAGCAATGCTAGTGCCAGGCAAGGGTCCACAGCCCAGTGCATAGGTAGCAAAAGGTTCGTGTTTCTTCAGAGATGTTGTGATATTGAGATTGTGGAGGTAGTGAGAGTTGGATTGGTGGAATTTGAGAAGAGACTTCCTTTGTACTTTTGGTGTTGCGCATGGAAGAAAAGGAATCAGCAAAGTCTTGTGAACAGTGCTCTCTTCTGCTAGAAATTTATTTATTTATTTATTTATTTTATTTTATTTGAGGTTGTGGTATAGTGGGAGCAAGGTGCTGAACTGAGTATTGCTTGTGCTCTTCATCTGTGATTGAGGTTTTGCAGGTGTACTAGTATTGTATACATGGTTGACAACATTAGTTTGATTAATTTCCTTATCCTCTATCCAAAACAGAAAAAACTACGTCGGTAGTCAAGGATTTTCTTTGTACGTTCTTATCTCTTAATCAGTATCCATTTCTTTAATAGGGAAAAATCTACATATTATGTAAAGAGATCAAGGGATGGATGCATATAAAGCATCCTACAAATGGTTATGTACTTCCAAATGCAAGCGATCCCCAAGGTCAGCCACATCAAAAGCTGAAGTGCAAAAGTTCCCTTTATCCCAAAAATAATGAGTCTTGATGAAACTGCCTTTTAAGCTTTGAAGGGGAGTTTCATCATTCTCAAAGACTCTTCGGCTTCTTTCTCTCCAAACACTCAAAGAAATCACATGAGAAGTATCTATTTTGGCTTGCTGAATAACGGAAGTTTCCATATTAAAATTTAAGATAAGCTTTATGGTGAAATGATCTTTTCCCAACATTGGTTCTCTTAAAAATTTTACTTATATCTTCATTTTCTGTATGAGTTCTTTGCACAAAGTTTTTCTAGTTGATTTGAAGTTGTTTGTATTTTCAGTTTTAAGAATGTATGCATGATTCATAGATTGTTTCTTGCAATGTTATTGATTGCGTCTTTTCTTAATGGTGACACAGGCAGGCACAGGTTTGGTTGGTGATGAAGAAGGTTTAAGTTCTGGCAGCGCAGCTGCCGCTCGCATTGAATCATCTTACATAATTAACCTAAGGGACTTGGATATCAAGCATGTCAAAGACTTTGTATTTGTGTATGGTGAGTACTAGAAGCCATGTTCCCTGTGATTAAGTGGTGCAATTCTGTGATTAATGTGTGTGGCCCCTTATTGATTAATCAGGACTAATTTCATCATACAATATTTCAAAGTAAATAATGATTCTTATTAAAGACATGTGCTCCTGTAATCACAAATCATTTCGTTGGGAATTTAGTTAAGAGTAAATTCTTGGGTTTTTTAGAATGTGGTTTACTTGAATTCCTATGTCGTATTTACTAGTTTTCTAGGAGTTATAGGTCAACCACAGATCAAATTATTGAGGGGCCAGAACCAGGGAACTAGGATCATCATCCAACTTCACAAAGCAGCCCTTATCATTTTGGATGGTGAAAATAGGTTCATTGTATCACATATAAGTGTTGCACTTATCATTATATGTTTGCAAATAGTTGATCTTTTAACATTTCCTTTTTCTAATGTTACTATCTGTCTGCCCTTCGAATACTTGCTAAATTCGCTGGACTTGGCTAACTGTGCATGTTCACACAAGCGCATACACCCACACCCATACACATATACTCTCTCTCTCTCCCTCTCAGGGCGCGCGCATGCTCTAATATTGTGGTGCATTAGTTGCTTACAGCCTTACTTATTGGGTCAAGCATTTGTTAACATGCATAGATTGATTTTCAGGATATATTGAACCTGTGTTGGTGATTCTTCATGAACGGGAGCTTACTTGGGCTGGGAGAATCGCATGGAAGCATCATACATGCATGCTTTCAGCACTAACTATCAACACAACAATGAAGCAGCATCCACTTATATGGTCATCTATGGTAAGTTTACACTTGGTGGTGGTGTGTTTGTAAACAGTGTAAGATCAAATTGCATCTGCTGGTTAGGGTTCTAGATGCTCAAGCTGAAGTTCTCAGTCCAAAAGAATAGACTGTGAATAGAACCTTAGTGAAGCTATGTGGACTTATGGCAGGAAAATGGTGCAACCTATGCTAAAAAATGTGTCAGCTATTGTGTTGTAGGAAAGAATTTTATACTGAAGTTCTTTGTTTCTGTTACGCATACGGTCCTCGAGCCAAGGCCTACAAAGTCAAGTCCAATGTCATTTGCATGCCAAGCCTATTTCCAAATCCTAATCCTGATCCTCCCTTACCGGATGGGGGAAGCGCAGGTTTATGGTTGAGTTTGGCAATAGAGGTTGAAGTAGAGGTCAGTGATTTGTAATGGTCAAAATGTAATAGCCAATGGGCCACTACTGTTAAGTATTTCGTAAAGTAATGGATGAGGTGGTGGTTAGAGGTTTATGTTGTATTTCTCAAAAGCTACTGAATGTAGCTTTTAGGAACCTTTACTTTGTGGTTGCATTGCAAATTACAAAGTTTTTTTTTTTCATTTACTAAAAAAATTTTTTTGTGTTATGCCCTTTTTAGTCATTTTGCATTATTCTGATACCTCAACAGTTACATTTATCAAGCGATTTATGTTAAATCGCTAGTTGAACTATTAATCACTAAACAATAGTAGATGATAGCTAATCGCTAGTAAAACAGTTAACCAAACAACCAATTTCACCGAACAGACCCTATGTGTAGCCAGCCTTAACCCTTAACTGTTGAGAGGCTCATTCCATCAAATCCTAGATTAGAAGCCATTTGACTGTCAATTGCGCTACAAAAGAAGTAGAGGTCAACTGAATGAGGCATTTTGCTTAGCAACCTAGGATTTGAGCTGATGTCATACCACGCTTATTAAGTATTAATAGAAGCTTCAAATTCCAATCCCTCAAATCTGGCGATGTGGGATGTTGGATGTTAGAACTATGAGCTGCCTTTGCTTTTGCGATGTCATATATGTATGTGTGTGTAGTTGGGGGGGGGGGGGAATTAAGAAAATCAAATTTGTGTGCAACAATGTTGATCTGATGATATATTTTGCTTGTGGGTTTTGTTAAAAAATTAGTGCTGCTTTGGTTTCTGTCTCTTGCTTTAGGACTCACGCCAAGAGCCTCTTGGTTCATTGTCACTAAGGTGTTTGGAAAATCTGAACCCTTTGCTTAAGCCCCCTCCCCCCACTCCGGTGGGAGGGATTCAAAATGTGGCTGTTCCCCGATGAAACAGCTACATTGGCAAGTTTTTAAATTGAGCGAACCTTATTTTCGCCCGAAATGTAACGCGATTGGTGCATTAGAACGATTTTGCTAAGCCACGACCGAAACCGCAATTACAACTGAAACTGCATTTCGAAACTTGGGGGGGCGATTGCAACTGCAATCACGACTGAAACCTCATTTTGAGTCCTTGGGGGGGGGGGGGGGACTCCGTCACGGAGTTATCCATGCTAGGCCTGGATGGTCCTGTTGGGGCTTGGTTTGGATTTTGGTTCCCTATCCCCTTCACCTGCAATACTCCTACCTGGTTTAGCCCAGCACAGGGGCCCGGTAAGGGGGGCCACTTGCCATTACCCGAAAAAGCAAAAAAGGCTTTAGAATTTACTGTTCCTTGGGGTTCATAAATATTGCTTCTGTTATGCATTTTGGATAAGGCGCCTTTTCAAACTTTTTGTCTTGAATTGTTGACACTTCAAGTCATTTCTTGTATCTTTTGTCTGGCATCAGAATCTCCCACATGATGCATACAAACTACTTGCAGTGCCTTCTCCAGTTGGAGGTGTTCTTGTAATCAGCAGTAATGCTATTTATTATCACAGCCAGGTATGTAATCTTTTTTCATATAGATTTATTGTAGCACTGTTCCATTATAATAAGTTGTGCCTCTTTCTTTTAATCTCATCAAACTTCCCCATGTCTTAATCATTTTCTTTCATTGGCAACATCCATTTATTTCTTTTATTTGATGAGCCCATGCTTCATAATCTTGTGTTGTTTGGCAGTCAATGTCATGTGGTTTGGCGGTGAACAGTTATGCAGTTTCTGCTGATGGCAGGTGGTTTTTCTATCTGGTGCCTATTTTTTTAAAAAAATTTTATTATGTTGGCTTTGGCTGGCCTCTCCAAGATTGAAGTAAGAAATACAGTGGCAACCTATTCTTCTGCCAGGATTTGCTTGTGAGAGTATCTCAAAGAGGTTGTGGTGAAACATCATTCTAGTATGCTGTAATATTATTTTATTTCATTTGAAAGGCGATGCATACATGCTTTCTCTGTTATGTAGTGCCCTTTCCTCTTGTGGACCCCCCCAAAATAAAAATAAAAGTACTAACAGAAACACAACAGCTACTAAAGTTTGGAACTCAATAAGTCAATGTGGCGTTACACAATTTTTTAACAACCGAGGTGTTAAGGGAGACCTCCAAGTCCAAAGGAAAGCGTCAGGTTAATTTAGAGAATGAGGAGAGGGGTTCTAGGCTTAATTATACTCAAGTTTATTCTCGTCGAGGAAGTTCTGGGGTTAGAGTCTGTGAGAGCAGCAGGGGCTCTTCTAGGTCTCCTATTGAGGGCGATTGTTCTGCTAAGTGGCCTCCAGATGCTCTTTTAACAGTTGACTCAAGTTCTTTTTTTGAGTTTTTCTTCTCCAGTTGAGGCTTTTTCAGTTGATCCTGCAAGATATGAACCTGATATCGATGGGCAATTACATAATAACCATTGTGTTTAGTCAATCAGCGATGTGGTGAGTGCCGCGGAAGGAGGTCAGCATTGTTTGGCTTTGAACTCGGCCGCCCCTTTCGCATCGCCTAATATTTCAAACCAATTGGCTGCCTCGTCCTCTCTGAGTTTGCCTTGGTTATTTGAAGAGATTGACCACCAACTGCCTTGAAGTTTCACTCATCGTCTTCTTTTTTCTCTCTAGGTAATCAGTCGCCCCTTTCAGCTCACAATTGGGGTTTGGTTCTTTGTGGAAGTGTTCCTTGTGAGTTGCCTAGAGAGGCTGTATGTGATTCTCTTGCTATGAGTGTTGGTTCTCATAGTATTGCTCCTTGCTTTGGGGTGAGGGATTACAGGAGTGACAATTGTCATGTTCATGATTGGGCCTTGCTACAAATGGGTACTAGTTGAGAGATTTTTTGGAAACTCCATTAGCAATTGACTTCTTCGATCTCCAAAGCCCTGGTGATTCCTTTTCTGTTGAAGGCATCTGGGATGGTGATAGTGTCAACTCTGAGAATGTATCTAAGTAAGTATTGCTGCGTGTATAGGAGTCCTTCTCAGGTTATGAGAATGAGGTCATCAACCTACTCTCCATAACTGAAAAAAGTAGTGTCATTCCTTAACCAAGTGTTCAGAGAATACCACCTGCAATCAGAAGATAAAGGGAACGTAGGAGGCTTGAGTTTGGTGTTAGCTCTGAGAGGGCTTGTACCTCTAGCAGTGGGATGATGGTGTCATACGTTTAGGATTCGTTATTGGAATGTGAGGGGTATAAATGATGGGGACAAAAGACTTTTTTTAAATAATTTTTTGAGGGGCTAGACGTGCGACCTCGTTTGTCTTCAAGAGACAAAATTTGAGGATGTTCAACTTTTTGATATTCGTAGCATTTGGGGAAATCCATCTATTGATCTGCTGCTTTTAGTGCATTTGGTTCAGCCTGTGGCATCTTAGTTAAGTGGGACAAGAATTCGTTCAACCTAGTGTCCTCTTCTTGTGGAAATTTTCTATTACCTGGATATTGCAAATGGCTAATAGTAACTTCACTCGGGCTTTCATGGGTGTTTATGGTCCTCACATGGGAACAAATAAGTTGAGGATGTGGGATGAGCTTCAATGTGTGAGAAATGATTGGTCTGGTCCTTGGTGCATCGAAGGGATTTCAAAGAAAATTTGGCTGTCAAGGAAGGTGTACAGCTGTACAGGTGTTTGTTCTTCTAATGCAATGGCTGAGTTTCGTGATTTCATCAATTATTCTGCCTTGCTGGATCCTCCTTTTGGGGGGGGGGGGCGATTTCACCTGGTCTAGGAGTGTAGATGAAGTTGTGTTCAAGACTTGATTGTTTTCTTGTGCCAGCGGATTGGGAGGGAGGGGCAGTTACCAAGCATGGTTCAAAAAAGAAGGCCGGACCACTTTCCTTTATGTCTTGAGACAATGAAACTGGAGAGGGGGAAAGACTCCTTTCAGATTTGAGAATAGAATCTGAAGGTCTTGCTAATGTTGTCAAGGAGTGGTGGGAGGTGGCTCTAGATATGCTAGCTTTATTGTTGCAAGCAAGCTTAAGGTTGTTAAAGAGAAGCTCAAGAAGTGGAATAGAGATGTTTTTGGTGACATCAAGACTCAAAAGTATGATCTTTTGGGTATTGTCAACTCTTTGGATGCGAAAGAAGAATCATTTGGCCTTAAATACTGATGAATCCAGCAAAGGAAAATTGCTAAAGAGGATTGGGCCAAAATTACTTTGATGGAGTACATCTCTTGGAGACAAAAATGTCGAGTTCTTTAGCTTAGGGCAGGTGATCGGAATATTAAGTTCTTCCACAGTGTGGCCAATCTTCACAGGAAGTTTAATCATATGCCTATTGTGGTCGTGGATGGGATACACTATGATGGTCTTCATGATATGAAATCCGCGATCCATGACTTCTACAAATCTCTTTTCACCGAGCCCCTAGACCTTGGAGACCAAAAGTTGATGGTTTGTTACTTTGTTTCTTCCTTCATTATGGGATTTTGGTAAGAGAATATTGAGTTGCCTATTAATGAGGATGAGGTCACTAAAGCGCTATGTGATTGCTATGGAGATAAAGCCCCTGGCATTCCTTCATTTTTTTTTTTTTTTTGATAGGGAAAAAGAGTAAAATATATTAAACTGAATAATGTACAAAGGGATGGTTGCAAGCAAGCAACCTACAAAAGGATTATGTACACCCTAGATGGAACCTATCCACAAAATCAATTACGTCAAAAGAAGAGTCACAAAAGTTCCCACTATCCCCAAAAAAAAGCGTCTTGATAAGAATATCTTTGATTCGTTGAAGGGGCGTCTCCTCTCCTTCAAAGACTCTTTTGTTTCTCTCTCGCCAAATAGCTCAAAAAATCGCATGTGGGATCAATAAGACGCTTCTCTCTTTAACTTTCCTACCAAAAGCACCTTCCCAAGCCAAAAGATGATTCCTCACAGAATCCGAAACAACCCAGGAGACTCCCAAGCAACTAAAGGATAACTCCCATAGAGCCCTTGCAAATTGACAATGTAGTAGTAGGTGATCAGGAGACTCCAAATCGACTTTGCACATAGAACATCTGTTCACCAAAATAATTCCCTTCTTTTGTAAATTATCATATGTCAAAATACTCCCATGCGAAGCTTCCCACACAAAAACTGACACCTTCAAGGGAGCCAACCTCTTCCAAATGATTTTCCAAGGGAACCGCCCCAAAAATCTAGACTCCATAGTGGAGGTAGAATTAGAGAGGAGCTTTATATAATAAGATTTAACAGTGAAAAAACCTTTAGGGTTGAGATCCCAAGTAACCGCATCAGGTGAGTCATGAAATGAAATCTCACTCAACTTACTGAGAAAGGTGGCAAGGATAGAGTCATCCACCAAAGCATCACGGATGAAAACAGGAGACCACACAATAGTGCTAGGCTCACGGTGGCAAAAATCTGCAATAGTAGCATCTCTATTCGCTGTAAGCACATAAAGAGAGGGGAAGCTATCTTGCAGAGGGCCCTCCTTACACCAACGGTCGTGCCAAAACAAAATAGAAGAACCCACACCAGCCTTGAAAGAAAAATAATGAAAAAAATCTTCCCCATCCTTTGTGGATGAACCTCCATAAACTATGCCCATAAGCACCACTTGGTTTGGATGGATACCGTCCAAGACCATTATCCCCATATTTGCTCCTAATCACTCTTCTCCACAGGCTATCCTTCTCATTCATGTATCTCCACAACCACTTGCCTAGCAATGCTTCATTGAAGATTCTAAGATCTCTAACACCTAATCCCCCTTATGGTATGAGATTCTTGACAATATTCCATCTAACAAGATGAAATTTGAAGTCACTACCAAAAGACCCCAAAGGATTTTCTCTGAATAGCTTCCAACCTATTAGCCACGGAGACTGGTAAAGGGAAGAGTGAGAGAAAGTACGCTGGAATGCTCGCCAAAACACTTTTAATAAGTGTCAGTCTCCCCCCTTTGGAGAGATACTTTGATTTCCACCCTGATAGTCTTCTCTCAAAACGCTCGATCACATGTGTCCAAATGGATTTATCCTTAAATTTTGCACCAAGAGGGAGGCCAAGATAAGATGATGGAAAAGAACCAATAGAGCATTCTAGAATTCTTGCAAGTAATTGAATATTATCCACTTGCCCAACTGGTAAGATAGAGCTCTTTGAGAGATTGACTCTTAGCCCAGACACCACTTCAAACCAAATAAGAATGCCACGCAAGTTCACTATTTGCTCGCAATCATTATCACAGAAGATAATCGTATCATCAGCAAAGAGTAGGTGAGAGACATCAGTGGCAGAATCATTCAGCCGGCCTACAGAGAAACCAGAAATAAGTCCTGCTGTAGCGGCCGAATTAAACATCCTTGTGAACACTTCCATCACCAATAAGAACAGAAGAGGTGATATAGGGTCACCCTGGCGCAACCCTCTAGAAGCAGAAAAGAATTGAGAAGGGGAGTCATTAACTAAAACCGCAAAAGACGCAGAAGAAATACAATGTCTAATCCAAGCAATCCATATCTCCCCAAACCCCATTCTTCTCATCACGTAAATAAGAAGATCCCAATTGACATGGTCATAAGCCTTCTCGATGTCAAGCTTGCAAATAACCCCCGGCTTACCACCCTTGATCCTGGAGTCAATAAGCTCGTTTGCAATGAGTACTGCATCCAAAATCTGCCTACCTCCAACAAAGGCGTTCTGATTCTCAGAAATGAGGCCCCTAATTACACTTCTCAACCTACGAGCTAACACCTTTGAGAGCAGCTTATAAATACATCCAATCAAACTAATTGGGCGATAATCTTTGATATTCTGTGCATCAGCTCTCTTTGGAATAAGCCCTGGAATTCCTTCATACTAATTAGGACACCGTTAAAGCGAATGTATTGAGGATGTTTTATGAGTTTTTCTCCACTGGGAATTTTGTAGCAATTTTGTAGCCAGCTTGAATGCTACTTTTATTTGTCTTATTCCAAAGAAAGCAAATGCAGAAAATACGATTGACTTCCGGCCTATCAGTTCGGTTGGTTGTATCTACAAGTTGCTTTTCAAGGTGTTAGCCACAGGCAACAGGGTGAGAGGCGCGATTTGCTTTTAGCTAATGAGCTTATTGGTTCTAGGACAAAACCAAGGAATGCTAGTGTTGTTTGTAAGTTGGGTATCGCAAAAACTTATGACCATGTGAACTAGGACTTCTTAATTTATGTGATGAAGAGAATGGGTTTTGGCGAAAAATGCATCGGGTGAATTCGTCATTGCATCTCCTCTGCCCCTTTCGCAATACTTGTCAACTGTTCTCCAACTGAGTTCTTTTCAGCTTCGAGGACTTCGACAAGGGAACCCTTTATCCCCCCTTTTGTTCTTGTTAATCACGGAGGTTTTCACTAGAATTATTGAAGCAACATCTAGTGCTAGGCTAATCTCCAGGTTTTCAGTGATTCATTCGAACGCTACAACTTTGAATGTTTCACATCTTATTTCGCAGATGACACAATTATCTTTTATAACAATGATTGTGAACAACTTTCGTTGCGTCCTTATTTGGTTTCAAGCGGTTTCAGGTCTGAGAGTCCACTTGGCCAAGAGCTCTATTTTGGATATGGGACAGGTGGAGAACATTCAATTGCTTACGGTGTTTTAGGATGCAACATTGATTCCTTTCCAATTACTTACCTAGGGTTCCCTTTAGGTGCAAGATTTGAGGAGAAAGTCATTTGGGATCCGATTGTTGAGAGGTTTGAGAAAAGACTTATAGGGTCAACTACCTTTCTAAAGGGGGAAGATTAACTCTTATCAAAAGTATTCTCTCAAGTATCCCAACTTACTTCCTTTCTCTCTTTCCATTACCTTCTTCGGTAGCCACCAAGTCAAAAGCAATTCAAAGAAACTTCCGTTAGGGTTCTTTTGGGAGTGATTTCAAGTATCATCTAGTGAGATTGAATATTGTGAAACAACTTGTGATTGAAGGACGTTTGGGAATTAAGGACTTAATGCTCTTCAATGAAGCTGTTCTTGGCAAATGGCTTTGGAGATTTTTGATTGAGAACGGAAATCTTTGGAGAAAGGTGGTCACCATTAAGTGTGGTGAGGAGGGTTTTGGTTGGTCTTCGTTGACTCCTACTAGCTCTTATGGGCATAGCTTTGGAGATATATATTAAAGGTTTGGGATAGATTCTCTCCATACTTTTCCTTTGTGGCGTTCATTGGCTCTTCCATCTTTTTTAGTATGATCGATGGTGTGATGATGTCCCTTTGAGAGAGCTTGTCCCTATTCTTTTTGTTCTAGCAGTGGATAGGGATGCCTTCGTTGCGGACTATCGGGAGCGAGCTTCTAGCACCAATATTTGGTCCCCTGTTTTTGTTAGGGACGGGTTTTTTTGAAGATGACATCGTTATTAGCTTTTTTAACAAGCTTAATGATGCCAAGTTAGGAGACTCTCCACATGATATAGTGGGATGGGATTTGGATTCTAAAAGGGACTTCATGGTTAAATCATATTATTTGAAGCTCCTACAGTTGAATTTTTTATCATGAAATGATCTTTTCAAAGGAGGGTTCCTTCATAAGCTCATTTGGAGCTCTTTAGCCCCTTTAAAGGTTTCTTTTTTTGTTTGGCAGGCATCACACGAGAGGATTTTGACTAGTGACAATTTGCAAAAGAGGAGAAAGATCTTGGTGAATAGATGTTATATGTGTAAGGGGGAGTTGAAATTGGTGGATCACTTGTTGCTGTCTCGCTAGTTTGCTCTGGGGGCTTGCTTTTAGTTGCTTAGGCATGTGTTGGGTCTCTTCTGACTCCATTACGAACCATCTTTTGCTTGGGAGGGCTACTTTGGTAGGAAAGCTAAAAAGAGGAAGGCCTTGGCTTTTCCTCATGTGATTTTTTGGAACATTTGGAGAGAAGGAAACCAAAGGGTCCTTGAGGATGAAGAAAATTCCCTTCAGCGCTTAAAAGACAATTTCATCATGACCCTTTATTTTGGGATAAGGGAATATTTGCTCCTCATCTTTTGATGTGCTCGAATTTGTGTATAGCTTGCATATTGGTTGTATACGGTCTTTTTTAGGATGCTTTCCTTGCATCCATCTCTTTATCCTTTTATTTAATATACATATTTTTCCTTATCAAAAAATGAATGACTTTCTTCACAAATGCTCTTCTGTAGTGGTGATATCATGACACCTTGTTGTTTAACTATTAACAGAATGCTTTCTTACTGTCTTCTCCTTTTAATATGGTCTTCAGTCCAGAGATGCCACGGTCGAGCTTAAATGTGGAGCTTGATGCTGCCCGTGCAACTTGGTTGGCCAATGATGTTGCCATGCTGTCCAGTAAAACTGGTGAATTACTTCTGCTGACGCTTGTTTATGATGGAAGGTTGGTCACCTGATCACCTTTTTAGTGATTGGTGTTTGACGAGATTGTCCAAGGTCTTAAGGTCTTTAAGTGTCCCTCTATATATTCAGGACTAAATTTTTTTTCTAAATTTTTTTTTTCCAAATTTTAATTTTTAAATCTACTTCTCTTAGGTGTTGAGTACATCTGTATGCAAGATTGTAGTTAGCTTAAAATTTTCTATTATTTGAAGGATTATCAACTGCTGATGATTAAATATGGTCTTGGATGCATTTCCAGCAAAATTGCATTGGACAAATAGGTGAAATCTATGCTATAAGAGTATCCTTTTTCCAACTGTTATATACAAGTATAGTTGCACTGTGGGGCTGTAGCTTCTCGTCTTATACTGAAGGTGTAGCGGCTAGTAGACGTCTTATTCTTCTCTTGTTTCTGTTTTTAATTTTTTGGGGATGCGGGTTGTTACTTGGTTGCCATCTTACTTTTTAATCATATCTCTATTTTCTTTCTTTTTAGTGAGAGTGGCTGAACACCGAAGAAACTCATTAGAAATGTTTTTAGTCCAGGTGATACAAGAAATGTTTTTGAGTGAATTGGGACTTGGTGTCCAGGGATTTCCCCAGTGTGTTTTGGGTTTTCATGATTTAGTATCCCAAAACATAGCTGTTGTGGGAAGATGCTTATTTATGATTTCATCTTGGACGTTCTTCTTCACGCCATATATACATCCACCGATTTAATCTAAGAAAGTTAATGAGAATGCCTTTTGGCTTCTTGATAATCTTCTGCAGTCTTTGATCCCACTTACAGTGTTATCCACATTGACAGTCGTCTTTGGTGTCGTCTTTTCATCCTATTTTATGTTTGAGGTTTCCTGATTACTGCTGTTCTTTGTGGTAGGGTCGTGCAGAGGCTTGATCTTTCAAAGTCCAGAGCTTCTGTTCTTACATCAGTTAGTTCCATTCCATATTCCTCATTTTCATCATTGCTGAATATTTCTTGTGATGTTTTACGCATTTCCTGCAAGTTCCATATACCAGAATTGTGGATTATCTTTGTAGGACATTACGACAGTTGGAAACTCCTTGTTTTTTTTGGGTAGCCGCTTGGGAGATAGTTTGCTGGTGCAATATACCTCTGGAACGGTGCCTACGATCTCATCATCCGTTTTAAAGGAAGAGGTGCCTTCTATATAACTCATGCATCCCTTTTCCCCCACCTTCATAACCACTTCTCCCTAATTTTTCTTTTTCCTCTTGTTCTTTAATTGGCAATTAGAACCAGTTGGATGGTTCTCCTTGCTTGTCTCAGTCATCCCTGTCTTAAGGCATTGAAGGGGAAGATGAGCTGTTTAAAGTTTCAGAACAGGATATAGTATCAAGCACCAATTGCTTACTAAAAAAAATCCTGCTCTGGTTAACAGGTTGGAGATATTGAAGGTGAAATACCGTCAACAAAACGTTTACGCCGCTCATCCTCTGATGCTTTGCAAGATATGGCTGGTGGCGAGGAGCTTTCATTATATGGTTCAACTCCTAATAAAGCAGATTCAGCTCAGGTGCGTGCTCTTATTGAAATATCATATTCCTCATATTGTTTTAAAATGGAGATCAAGAGAGAAGAGGCTTAACCCAAATCTAGGTACTGAGGATGTAGGATGAGTGAATTCGACGCCTGTAGGTGGAGTCAGAAACCTCGCAGTAGACCAGTTTTGTTTAGCTTCTTTTACCTCACTGGTTTTTCATCTTCTCTGAGGAGCCACCGGTCAACAATAGACCAAGATGATAATATTCTTTAAAAATATCCTTTATTCTCAAGATGGAATTGAATATGTATTCTGCACTTTATTCTTCGTCCATTTAATGCTGCTGCTTTACCCACTCCTTTTCATTTTCTCCCTTCCCTTTTGGGATAGTCAGGACCGTCAAAAGCGCTAAGTGCACTTAGGTGCCAAAGGTCAGTGAGAATCAAGCCAGGACATGAAATAGGTGTGCACCTAAATGAAGTTGAATTAACTTAATTTAAGGATAAACAGTGTTGACAATTTTTCCGAAAAGCTAACTGGGAACCAGGGCCTAACTCTAATTGAGTTGCATAAATTTGACTGGACAGGTTGCAATATGCTTGTTTGTTACCTGTTCTCGTTCATCTTGAAGCTCTGTGATGGTGCACTTAAGATCCATCCAAAGCTAATTTTTTAGAGCATGAGTAAGGGATTTGGGTGCCTGGGAGGCCTTACGATGCAAACACACAGCTATTGAGTTTTCATTCTTTCAACTTTGTGGTGTGAACCCCCCAGCCCCCCAAAGAAAAAATTGCTTATGTTCTATTCATGATTTTTCCTTTCATGTTGCAGAAGTCTTTCTCATTTGCAGTAAGGGATTCTTTAATGAATGTTGGTCCTTTGAAAGATTTCTCGTATGGGTTAAGGATTAATGCCAACCCCAATGCTACTGGCATTGCTAAGCAAAGTAACTACGAATTGGTGAGTTGCTCAGACTATTTTGGAATAAGGCTTTTGGCTCAATTGCTGGAAGCCTTTCATTGGTTCTGTTGTGTTTACTTAGGCACCCATGTTTGTATTGAAATCTACAGAAATGAAAAAGCTTTTAGAAAAGGAATAATTTTAGAGTCCAGCTTTTTATGTGTTTTAGCAATTTGCATAAGTCTGGAGCTGCAAGTAGGGTTTTAATATTCCGTACTTCTTCTATTTTAGGGCATAATAAAATGCTCAATATAATCAGAGAAGCCATTTACTGTTAATCTTTCTCCAGATTTGCGCTGTTCAACAACTTCTAATTAATTTATTGCTTCTTTAATATTTTGTGATCTTCAGGTCTGTTGTTCCGGACACGGGAAGAACGGGGCCCTCTGCATTCTTCAGCGTTCAGTCCGCCCAGAAATGATTACTGAGGTGGGCTGTCATGCATTACGTCAATACGGCTTATATGTAGTTCTTATGTGTGAAACTTTAGATGTCGTGTAACTGGCACATTTTTTCTCCTCACTGGGGGGAGGGTGTTGTTGGCGTGTGGATGAGGGGGATGTTGCATTAATTAGGGATGGGCGTGGAGCGGGTGGAGCCATTCTCGCACCAATACCCATTTTCAAAAATCATACCCATATCCATTGGATTTTGGATGGTTATACCCATACCCATACCCATCGAATTTTTCGGGTTTACGCGTTTTATTCAGGAATATATTATCTGATTAGCAATTTGAAGTGACGCTAATAAAATTCATGCCCAGATAAACTCACAGAAGTTAAAATTGTAAAAAATTTAATTTTTTATTTCTACAGAATTAAACACTATATAATTAGAGTTTTAGGGCTAACATTTATTTTTGGATTTTATCATATTTTGATCGCCTTTTACTAACAAATCCGGTACACAATCGGGTACGGGTTTTAAGAATCCATATCGATTCCTATACCCATTTTCGAACGCAATACCCATATGGCTATGCCCATACCCGTACCCACTTGAAACCCATTTTCATTACCCCTTCGGGTGCTAAATGGGGCGGGTTTTAATCGCATTTTTGGGATTCGGGTAATACTCCCATCCCTAGCACTGATGGTTTTGTTAGTCTTTGGCTGAAAGGTGGACTGTTATTATTATTATTATTTGGCCATTTTGTTTCACAAACTATTTAGCTACTACGTTAGTGTGAAATTTTCCTACTTAACATCAATGAATCTTCCCTTTTTTGTTGTAGAAAAAAGAAGACTCTGTATCAGTATAGGAACGATGCTGGACCTCCTTTCCGCAATGACGGAAGTGATTTAATCCTGGAAAGGAGGCTGATTTTGTTTTCCCTTTCCCCTCTCTCCAAGTGTCTTGATCCTGCACGACATCTCTTGGTAGACCTAGGGCTACATGAGCCTTTTCCATCTTCAGCATGAGACTTTCGTACCTTGGCCTTGTCTGTTGGTCACTTGTTCCTTTTAGTAAGGAAACTAGTATGTCAGGCAGCAGCTGGTGGTTATCTCCTTCCTTTTCATTTCTTCTTTGGGATTTTCCTTAATACACTTATCAAATGTCTATGTTTGGTTTCTATTGAAGTTGATGATATGTTGGATTGGTAGTTTGAAGGGCTTCCTACATATCCCTTTTTGGTCCTTTCTTCTTTTGAGGTTGCAGCAAGGTTGTTTTATGTCCTCTTATCAACTATTGGAAGCAAACGAGACACTAGTCCCAGTTTCCTACGCCCCTGACGTCCAATACCCGTGACCATTGTGAGTTTGCACTTTTGAGGAACTGATTTGTGTGTATGTGTCTGGAGGGAGCATTAGTTATGCAAGAAAAGTCACCATGGCTTGATTTGGTCAGGGTTGCATTGGTTTTAATAGCTTGATTTGGTCAGGAGTGCATGGGTTGTAGTGAAGAATTGCATCTTGCTGGAGTGGGTCAGAAATCTGTTTTAGGAAAGGTTGTATGCTTTAGCATTTATATTGGTTTTGGCGATCAGTATTTCTGGGTAAATGGTGTTTGTGCTTGTGATAGTTTTTTTAGGCCACATGCAGACATTTATGAATTCATATATAAGAGAGGATGTTATCTTCGAATATTATTGAAGGTTCTCAAAGCTTTTAAGTTGAGGTTTATAAAGAGTTGAGAACAGTTACGATCTTGAGTGGTGGGGATTGTACCCAATGACAGCAAGGGAATGTTACAAATTTTTTCTTAAGATTTTTGGTGCTTTATCTATTGTGCTAGTTCTCTGCTCGTTACTTGCCTTCACTTGACTTCCTGTGTTGAGCTGTACCATTTGGTAATGATACTTCTCCGTGTGCTTCGCTTGTGAGCAAAAGCTTATGGTCTGCACTCTGCAGTTGTTGAGGTTTTGTTTGGTGGGCTTGGAGGTTAGCTTGGGAGCGACATTGGTGGAAGAAGGCCTTTTCCTTGTCAGCTGTAATTTTTGCAGCATACTTAAGTGATTATGCCTACCTTTTCTCCTACCTTTCTCCTTTTCACTGTTTTAATCTTCATTTATCATTGTGGAAATTTTATGTTAACCACGTGATGGGAACAACACCTTCATGTTGGCAATAACAAAATTCGCATGCTTCTTTGTTGCTAACTGACCACTCAGTTACTAACTGACTGATTCTTCTTTGTAAAATGGCTCTACTGATTGGATTATTTTACTCTTTTTTGTTGTGTTCTTTCAAAAGTTATCTGCCTTTATTATCGCATCTATTTCTTGGTGATGAAAGTAATGTATAAATAATGGCAGTAGCAAACATCTTTATATTATGATATTGGAAAATTGATTGTCCTTTCTTTTTCTTGGGATGCTATTAGGTCGAATTGCCTGGGGTGAAAGGAATCTGGACTGTCTATCACAAGAGTTCACGTGGCCACAATTCTGATACATCCAAGGCAGCAGCCGAGGAGGATGAATATCATGCATATTTGATTATAAGTTTGGAGGCACGGACAATGGTAAAATCATCTGTGTTGAAACTTCTGATTAAGATTGGTCAAACAGCATAGTTTTTCTCCTTTCATCCTCTGTTGTCAGTGTCATTTGCTCGGGTTGATGGTGTAAGTTTTCTCAGCGGTCAAAAGAGTATTGTGTCTTCGTGATGTCCGCCAAGTGGATGCAAATACGAGATGCTGATCGAAAACTTTTATGTTCACATCTGTTCTGATAAGAGCATGCACTCTGTAGCCAGACCTCTACTTGGGTTGGTGTATATTTCAAGTTTGTGTTATGGTTATGAGATTCATTCTCTCTAAAGTGCACGTCTATTCTTGTATGCACTGGCGAAGTGTTCCTGTGCTCGATAATGTAGTTTAGGAATTCATATGTCCTGCTTTGGATTACTTCATTTCATATAATACTAGTTTTGCTTCGCATGAGTTACTATTGCAAGGGCCAAAGTGGCATGCTATGTTTGTGTGGTACTGTGAAGCTCTTTTTGTAAAGGATGCTATTGTATTCAGTTTTTGCTTCCTATTGTAAATACACTATGACCCCAAGAGTGAGCTCTTAGTTGGAGTCGGCATTTTTTGTTACAGTGTTGCTTCAGTTTCTATGAAGCTTTAGATCCCGCCTTGGGAGGGTCCTTCTGGGAGGAAAGTCATTTTTTAAAAAAATAAGAAGACATTACCATGGTTCCTCATGCAAATTTTTTGGTTAGTTTGGTTAGAAAGAAATGAGAGCGTTTTGAGGGGATGAAGCCCCTCTCCATGTCATTCGGGAGTAAGTAGGTGTCTTGTTGAGACTGTTCATCCTTGATATAATTGAAAAGGTTTCTGGAAGCTGATTTGTTTTCATGTTTTCGGTGGATGGTTGGAACTTTTACAGCTAGTCATCATTGTTTCTGATGTGTTTGGCTCCAGTACATCATTTCTGCTTGCAATTATAATTGTCCCTGTGGATTGGAGCTTTGGATTCTTCTTGGATTTCTTGAGGGGTCTTAAACTTGTTTTGACACTATTATGTTACTTTCTCATCCATCGACATCTGATTTCATCTTCTAGGTTCTTGAGACAGCTGATCTTCTTGGGGAAGTTACTGAAAGTGTTGACTATTATGTCCAAGGGAGTACAATTGCCGCGGGTAATCTTTTTGGAAGGTGAATGTGCAAAAATGTTATCTGTCTTGAACTGTGGTTCATTTGCTCTCCCAGTGCTCAGCTGGAAGCTCTTCCTGAACTTGAATCGGTACTATTATTTCCAAGGGTTGTCTAGTAACTGCCATACCCAGATTGTGTTGAAATGAGTTTTACTTAGTAATTTTTTCAATTACTTTTGAGCCATAAAACCCTTTGATTTCTCATTGTCATGAATGAGGTAGCAGAATCCAAGGCAGAAAGCCTGATAGCCAGTAGTCAGTCGGCATTGCGGTTGATGTAATATTAAAAAGCTGTAACAAGTAGCTACTATGATTGTATCTCTAGGCCAAATAAGCTCTAAACACTCAAGACAAGACTTCAGAGATCACATTTCTCTTGTTGCGAGAAATACGCCAACTATCGTAGTAAAGTAGTGATCTCCAACCTTCGGTGAATAGTTTAAGGTTCAGTTTTGTAGTGAAATATGAATAGTTGATATTTGATCAGTTACATTTGAAGTACTATATTCATGTTCTTCAGTTGTTATGAATGTGTTAGTAAGATATCAAAACTTGTGATCATTGATAGCGTTTGTAAACTTAGGAATGTATAATGATGCCCTAAATTAAGATTGTGCCATTTGCCTTTGTGACGGAGGAACGAAGAAGACTGTCTTTTCTTCATGCCCCCCCCCTCTCCTTTTAATTTCTCTCTCTCTCTCTCTCTCTCTCTCTCTCTCTCTCTCTATAATTTATTTATTATTTGGTTTTTTGTGGATGCAGTGAACTGCTGCTATCAATTTTGTTCGTCTCAGTAGTATGATTCCTTCTTGGCAAAATTTCTTGCTGTACTGTCTTGGTCGAGATCATCTTGTTGTTTGAGGCTTTACCGTTCTTTTTTTTCAATCAGTGGGATATTTCTTGGAAACAGGAATATATGCTGTATGTTTACTTATCCAAGCATTGTAAACTAAGTGAAGAAAATTTGTTTTATGCTTCCATCAATAATACATCCCTTCACAAATGGCTACAATGATCACCCGTTGTGCGATGGGTGTCCTATGTTTTCTTGTTTTCACAGCACATAAATGAGTTTGGAACAAATGCTGACTAGACTGCCAATCTTTGTTAAATCAGAGTACTTGCTTTCTTTAACCATCATTTTTGTTTTCTTTCCTTATGGGATAATGCTATTGTTTTTTCTTTTTTGACTTTATTTGAACATGCGTGTTTGGCTGTTTGCTGTTTTCCTATTGTCTATCAGTTGTATATGCATATACCATTTTTTGCATTGATTTTCAAAATACGCTTCTACAACTGTCTGGGTTTTATTGGGCTTGGGGACTCTTCGGTTACTGCATTTCTTTTAAAGTTTCAATTTATATATTTATGTATCTATTTATTTTGTTTTTGTCATGATTCGTTCAGGGGCTTCAATTTTTATTGTATTTTTTTTGTTAGTGATGATTGGATAGACCTTTAGTTGTTTTCACGAACTTATTGTAATTGAGATACAAGTAGGAAAGTATATATTGAATTGATATGCCCTTTTTCTTTGTTCGTTTTCGATATAGGCGCCGTGTTATTCAGGTCTATGCTCGTGGTGCCCGAATCCTAGACGGGTCATATATGACGCAGGAGTTAAGCCTAGGAGCTAGCAACAATGAGTCAGGCTCTGGTTCTGAGAGTTTGACTGTGTCAGCTGTGTCAATTGCTGATCCTTTTGTAGTGCTGAAGATGAGTGATGGTAGTATCCAGCTTCTTGTTGGAGGTATTTTCATCACTACCTTAAATTTCTAATGCTTTTCCATGAAGCTGTCTTCGCACTTCATGAATTTCTACGGCATGGTGCTCTAATAATAAAGCAAGCATGTGTTAGTAAGTCAGTGGCAGAATGTTTACTTTTTCCTTGCTTGAGATTTTAGTACATTACATATGGTGTTCTAGTAAAATTTGTTTGGCATGATTGATACGACAGAACATATGGTGTTCTAATAAAATTTCTAATGCCTGCGATATTTGCTTTTCCTTGCTTGAAATTTTAGTTGACCTGTTCATGCATGCGGTTTATGTATTTGGAATCTCTCAACTGTTAAGCTAAAATTTATATGATGTTAAGCTGCTAACATTGAGCAAATGGGCAAGCTTAAAACTTCTCTTTTTTTCCCTGTTTTTCCTTCTGTTTTTGGCTTGTGTAATCTCTGTTAATTATTTGACTAAATTTCTTATTTGACCTTTCTACGCTTTGATTTGTAGATCCTTCTAGCTGCACTGTTTCTGTTATTGTTCCTTCGGTATTTGAAGCCTCAAAGAAGTCAATATCTGCCTGCACGCTTTACCATGATAGGGGCCCTGAGCCATGGCTTCGGAAGGCCAGTACTGATGCCTGGCTTTCCACTGGTGTCAGTGAGGCCATTGACGGATCTGATGGGATGCCACATGATGGAGACATCTACTGTATTGTTTGTTATGATGATGGTACCCTTGAAATATTTGATGTTCCAAATTTTAAATGTGTTTTTTCTGTTGAAAAATTCATATCTGGAAAGGCATACCTCGTTGACACCCATGTGAAGGAATTGCTAGAAGATCGTCAAAAAATTCCAAAAAGTCCAGGGGATGCAACTGGTCAGGGTAGAAAGGAAAATGCACGAAATATTAAAGTTACTGAGTTGGCAATGCACAGGTGGTCAGGGCAACACAGTCGACCATTTCTATTTGGGATTTTGACAGATGGAACAATTCTTTGTTACCATGCTTATCTATTTGAGGCTCAAGACAATTCTAAAAATGAAGATGGAAAGGAAGTAAAAGATTCAATAATTCTTGACTGTGCGAGTTCTTCCAGGCTGCGCAATTTGAGGTTTTGTCGCATTCCGCTGGACATGAACACATGGGAGGAAGTTGCTGGAGAAGGTGCATTGCCACGTATTTCCATTTTCAAAAACGTTGGTGGCCATCAAGGATTTTTCCTTTCTGGAATACGACCGGCTTGGTTTATGGTTTTCAGGGAGCGCTTGCGTGTTCATCCACAGGTCAGCTGTCTTTAGCAGCTTGTGTTCCTATCTCTCTTCCCTGAACCCATCCCAAAAGTGTTCTTATGTGATGATTTGTTGGTTTCATATATAATCCTTTCTCAAAGATGTAATGTGTGGAAAATAACAGTACATAATTTAGTCAACTGATGACATACTTTTTTTAAACTTCAGTTTTCCCTTGTTTCTGTTGGTATTGGATTTTATGCTTCTGCTTCTACATGCCGTTACTTGTTCTGTGAGGTTGGCTTACAACCTGCATAGTATTTTTGTGGATTGCTGATGAAACTCATGGTATTTCCCTGTTTCTGTGGCAGCTATGTGATGACTCTATTGCTGCTTTCACGGTCCTTCACAATGTGAATTGCAATCATGGTTTTATATATGTTACGTTAGAGGTTATATCCCTAACTTGAACCTTTGGTTCATAATGCTAGCCTGCTACAGTTGGCTGATATTACTTTGGTCTTAAATGTGATAGGGTTTCCTTAAAATATGTCAGTTGCCATCTGGATTGACTTATGACAATTACTGGCCGGTGCATAAGGTTGTGTTTTCCCTTTATCTTTTGCATGTATGGAAAACCCATATGTTATGTATGATTCGTTTGTAATAATGTTCTTACTGAAGATCTTTTCCCTTTCTTAGATGCCTTTGAAGTGCACCCCACATCAAGTGACCTATTTCGCCGAGAAGAATTTATATCCCCTTATTGTTTCGTTTCCTGTGAGTATCATGACAACTTTGTACTTACGGTAGAGAAGTATTTTCCAACATATTTGATTATACGATGTGTCTAGCTGATGTTAGAGAAAAGGAAAGGCAGATGAAATGTTAATATCTATGTCGAAGTGCTCCACAGCTCCTGCCAGATGCTTCAATTGGTCCTGCCATATCATTCTTTTGCCCACGTGTTTTATCTTGGATAGAGATGGGTCATCTGAACAGCTTCTCAGATTTCAATGTGCATTCGGTTTGGCTATATATTGTCTTGTAGGTTATGGCATCCTGAAATTCAATGGTCCCAAGTTTTACATGTGTTACTAACAGAGGACTGTAAATGAATGAAGTTTGATGAAAGAATGTGAGGGGTGTAACTGTCCTTGTTTTAGGAGGAAAACTACATTATTACCCCTTTCTTTTACCATTCTGATTTCCGGTGTTTCCCCTTATCCCCCAGTAGGCTGGTGGTCTCACCCCCATAGGATTGGCAGTGAATAAGCATTATCAGATGTATTGGATAACAAGGCCTTTGGGTTTATATTCCTTCCCTTGTCCTGTTATTTTTCTTACAAAATGTCCTATTTATCCCCCCCCCCCCCGAGAAAAAAAAGTGGTCTCTGAGGGATGAGCTTCCTTTGCTTGCAGTGGTGACTTCCTACTTGTGGATCTCCTAAACCGTACATAGGAAGGATTTGCTTTTGGGTTCGTAATGCCATCGCCACCCTGATATATTTCCCCTCGTCATATAACCACCCCTTTTGTAAGGGGTTATTGTCCAGCCCACAGTTACGTTGACTTTTTTGCCGCATAGTAGCGGCTACCAAATATATAAGATTCAATCGTTGCAATAGTGAGGTTATGTATGCATTAAGCCTTGCAAAACAGATTTCTCTGCTGCAGTTCTTTGTTCCACAACCTGCCATAAATGGTGCTTTGTTTTGGGATTGTCTGCTTTTCCTTTTCTGTCCAGAGGGGGTAAATTGCTGCACTGCTGACTGCTGCATATATTTATCTTCTCTTCGTAGGCTTTGTATTTAGGATATGCCTTCATCGCCCTACCCTTGTTACTCTGTGTTTGTTGCTGCTATTCCTTCGAAGACTGCTGCATATATTTATCTTCTCCTCTTGTTTAATCTGGAACGTATGCTGAAGAGCTATGGAATTATTTTTGTCCAAGGAAATAATAATCTACATACTTTCTTGCAGGTTACTAAGCCGTTAAATCAGATACTTTCATCTACGGCTGATCAAGAAAGTGGCAACCAAATTGATAATGACAATCTGAGTTCTGATGATATGCAGCGGACATACACCGTAGATGAATTTGAAGTTCGAATTTTGGAACCAGAAAAATCAGGTGGACCTTGGCAAACTAAAGCTACTATTCCCATGCAAAGTTCAGAAAATGCACTCACTGTCCGAATGGTTACACTCCTTGTAAGTTGGTATTTTATTCATTCAGTTTTATGTGTGTTTAGTCTTCATACTGGTTCTTAAGTCTAAACCTTCTCTCCCTTGTAAGTTCATTGGGTATATAGTTCACACTTCTCTTCCATGACTCTGATCTTGTGCAATCTTGCAGAACACCACTACTAAAGAGAATGAAACACTGCTAGCTATTGGCACAGCTTATGTCCAAGGAGAGGATGTCGCAGCAAGAGGGCGAGTTCTTTTATATGCCCTTGGAAGATCAGATAGCCCTCAAAATCTGGTATCTTGTTAAAGTGTTTGCGCTTTGCTTCTTCAAGTTATTTCTTAATCTCAGCAGCCACCTTCGCTGGGAGATTTGTCTATCTCATAATGGGAGTACTGTGGATGTTGCAGCTTTCAAGCTATTTCTTTCTGAATTTTTCTTAGGTTTTTGAGGTATACTCCAAGGAATTAAAAGGTGCCATATCTGCTGTAGCGTCGCTTCAAGGTCATTTGCTGATAGCTGCTGGTCCTAAGATTATCTTGCACAAGTGGACTGGTGCAGAGTTGAATGGAGTAGCATTCTTTGATGCTCCTCCTCTACATGTTGTGAGCCTAAACATTGTATGTAATCCTTTTGGCACCAGCGTCACTCATCTCCTTGTCATGTATTTGGGATGCATGGTCTGGATGAATGCAGGAGATTACTGCTGTGGATGCAATTGATGCAAAGCCTCCTGGAAAAGGCTGGTGGAGTAGTGCTTCATGTTACTGATATAGCTTGCTCTAGGCTATGCTCTATGTGCCAACTTTGTTGCATATTTAATATGTTGCAATCACAAAAGTTCTGACAGATCTGGATGTGATGAGATCTAACACACCTGGATGTAAGCTTGATTTAGGATCTGTTTTCTTAGCATTTGTTTGCCTGCTAAGAAGTTATCCAGGTAAATGAATAAGATCTTGTCACTGAAGGAAAAATGTCGAATATGGGAAAATGATAACATGAATGGTGAACGACGAGGAAGTGAAGTCTTGAGAACAGAATTGAAGCCAATGTCTAAACGTCCATCAAATTTTGTTCATTGGATGCTTGATGATACATCCTTGCAAAGCAGCATCCATCAATGCCTCCCTGATTTCTCGATTGATGTCCCTTAAATGAAGTGTATATGTTGTTGCTATAAGTGAGCTGGCACTTGGCAGTCGTGCTTCGACCAGTTGCTTTTAGAAATTCTCTGTATTTGTATGATTTTATAGTTTATCTCACTTGAGTTGCTTATTTGCGTTCCCTGAAATTTTTCATCAGGTTACTGTTTATGCCTCAGTTTAGTATTAGAGCCGTTATTAAGAATGTTCATTCCTTCTTTGTCACTGTTGCAGGTTAAAAACTTTATTCTCCTTGGTGACATTCACAGAAGTATATATTTCCTTAGCTGGAAGGAACAAGGTGCTCAGCTGAGCTTGCTCGCAAAGGATTTTGGATCACTCGATTGTTTTTCGACTGAATTTTTGATTGACGGTAGTACACTCAGCCTTGTGGTTTCTGACGAACAGAAAAATGTTCAGGTTAGTACTTTATCTCATATTCCTCTTCAGATCTGCATTGTAGCTTGGAGTAGGACTGTCATCCTGTCCTTACTGCAAGAGTACTCAAGCCTGGACTGGGACAAACTGGTTCGGTCCTGGATTCAAAATTTGATTATCGAACTCCACCCATCTGATCCCGGCCCGGGAAAACCTGAGATCAGGCCAAAAACTCAGCCTTACTATGCAAGTCCAGTTATCTGGTTCAACCTGCACCTGATCCTAGATTAGATCCAAGGACATTGGCCAAGTCTATATGTAAGCCTGGGAACCGTCATTTATTAGTGCTCCTGTTTACCACTGTAAAGCTCATCTTACAGAAAGCTTGCTTTCATATCAATTCATTAGTGATTATGTACTTGCTCACTAATGCACGTATCCACTGGTTGAGGGTAGTATTCGAAGATGATGGTCAGAACCCCTATCACCGACTCGTCTTGGTAATTTTCTTTTGTATCAGTGATGTTCATTATCATATCAAATAATAAAATTTAACCAGAATCTTCCGTGCTTCAGACCATTGCTCAACACATTTCGGTAGTTGGTCAATCATGCCAAGTTTGTGATTTGTGCCTTTGATGCATGGGCTTTGTGGTCAGAATTTGAACCTGGATTATATAATTTTCTCCACATGGAATGGCCTTTATTGGCCTTTAATGACTGTACCTATTCTGTGTTTGTTTAATGGGAAATTCATTCATTTAAGCAGGAGAATTGGGTAATGTAATGATGCATCTATAATCATAGCTCTACTTGCTAAGCTTGAACTGCAAACTGCAGAGATGGGCTTGAACCTACTAATGACCTGACAGAATTATGATCTGATTTTCTTTATGGGGTTATGTTAATCTTTAACCCCTTTATGATGAGATTCTGATAATCTTCCAAGGGATGCTAAGAAGGGAAGACGGATTTGAGACTTCATTAACATGTTACGATTAGAACATTAGACCATTCTTTCTCTAAGGAAGCGATGGTCCAGTTCATAAACTTCTAGCTTGATTAAAAGAGAGAATGCTGATTCACTGAGTTTCTCTGTGGCTAGATGTATGTTCTTTTTTCTTCTTTGCCTTTTACCCCCCCGGCCCCCGATTCAATCTTGAATGGACAATCCGTATTTTGAGGCTCTCTTTGAAAGATGACTCAGTTTTTTCTCATACTTGAACATGTTCCTTTGTGCCTGTAGATTTTCTACTATGCACCAAAATTGTCTGAGAGTTGGAAAGGACAGAAGCTTCTTTCGAGAGCCGAATTTCACGTTGGTGCCCATGTCACTAAATTCCTGAGATTGCAAATGCTCCCTGCTTCATCCGATAGATCCGGTGCTGCTCCTGCCCCTGACAAGACTAATCGATATGCTTTGCTGTTTGGTACTCTTGATGGGAGCATTGGCTGTATAGCACCTCTTGATGAGCTGACATTTCGGAGGCTGCAATCACTGCAGCGAAAACTTGTTGATGCTGTTCCTCATGTTGCTGGGCTGAATCCAAGAGCTTTCCGCCAGTTTGAGTCATATGGCAAGGCACACCGCCCTGGCCCTGACAACATTGTTGACTGTGAGCTGCTTTGCCAGTGAGTATCTCTCAGTCTTTCTCCCTTTTGATTTGCGGTGTTTCTACCATGCCATTGAAGTTGTGTTTTCCAAGAGCGACTATGACCTGGAAAACAGTTTTTGGATTGCCCAACATTTAGCAAAACAACTCTTGGTCCCTTGTAGGTACAGTTAAAAAAGATATCGTGTGTTTGAGGTGGTAAGTTAGTTTTGTTTTTGTCCACATACAATTGGGTTTCTATCGGGGGGGCGGGTTACAGCGATTTTTTTTTTTTTTTCTGTGGGGTGGGGGGGGGGGGGGGGGGGCGCTGCACATCAGAAGGTTCTGCTCTGAATGCATTTTCTGTATAAAATATTTCCAAAGAAAATCTTTCAATCAAGTACTCCCGCAATTGGCTGCTAGACTTCCCTAAGTCAACAATGCTAAAGTAAGTTGTTTTGGTTTTGCAGTTATGAGATGCTGCAACTGGAAGAGCAACTAGAAATTGCCCACCAAATTGGGACGACTAGATCACACATTATTTCAAATTTGAATGGCCTTTCTCTAGGAACGAGCTTCTTGTGAGTGCCTGGCCATTCCAATCTGGTTTTCTACTTGAAAAACAAGTCATCATTACCGGAGCTAAATGCGGGTTCATGGTTGAGGCTGATACAAGAGAATGTATCTTGTGCTTGTACAGATTTTTGTGATCTTCCGTCTATATCAAATCATCGCAGTTTAGTGAAAGTCTAATCTGTTTACGCAAAATGGTGACTGATGTGGCTATTCCTGGAAATATTTTTTATGCGAGTAATTCAGGAGTAGTCTTGGTTTACTATTAACGACTTAGGCTTTAGTTTCTGTACACTTGTGTGTATCAATTCACATTTGTCTAGTGAAGGAACCGTCCGGTAATGTAAACCTGCTTTGTTTCTGGATATTTCACAGTGCAGCCCACTATATTGCCGGTGCATGGCTTTAACCATTGGAACATCTTGGATCCAACTTAGGTTATTTTATTTGGCATACACAGGAAATGTGTTTCTTCTTTTTGGGTTTTTTTTTTTTTTTTTTTTGGGGGGGGGGGGGGGGTGGTGTTTGGAGCCTGCTTATTTGGCCACCACTATTTTAGAGTCATAAGCAGGAAGATTAGCATCTTGAAAGTGGCTAGTGAGACACAGGGACCCAAACTGTGTCATCTTTTGACTTTGAACTCAGCCCCATCCTGTTGGACATTATCTTTTTCTGCAGTTTGCAAATGTAATGTAAGTGCCTTAAACAGGGACTCGTTGATATTTGAAATTTTGTTTTGGGTGGGTAGGACCAGCATTAACCAAAGCCGAAGCAAAGCAATGATGAATTTGGTTAAACCTCAAAGTCACTTAGAAACCCTTTGTGGGGTGAGTGGTTAGGTTGGCTATTATTTAATCCGCATATTTCTGTCGTTCAATAATAATAATAATTAAGGGGGCACTTTGTGATTAATAAATTCCCACGTTTCAACTTTAAGGTAGTTGCATTTGCCCTTTTCTGCATTGAATTTTCTTATCTCATGAATAAAATGTAGAATCTCTTTTTGGTGCCAAGGGAGTAGGTAGTTTAACCGTCTAAAGATTTTACCTCCTACTCTAAAATTAGTTTTTTTTTTTCTTTTTTGTCTTTTTGATAGAACATAATTTAATTAGTTGGGAGTACTAATACAAAATCTAATTATTATACTTACGCTGTGCCTGTGTTGAAAAACAATATTTTTTTTTTTCATTGTGTAAACTAATATTTAATACTGTGTTAGGATGCATTGTGCTTCTTTTTTTTTTGATAGAAGGATGCATTGTGCTTCTTACATTGTCATGATTATTTCTCTTTCTATGTTAGTGGAGAAAAATGCAAATAAGAGATATCTCAAATTTATAAATTTTGGATTTATCATTTACGATTTAATGATTACCATAATAGTCTTGCTTATTTTCCAATATTCAAACATATTTTATTTATGTTATAAGTTGATATCACGTCTATATCTTTATAAACTTGAGTCACTTCAATAAAGTGAAAATAACCTATAAACTACTGACTTAAAGATTACATATCTTAATAACGGATTGTGTGTAGCAAATTTTTCATAATTCTTATTATAAGTTGTATGTAACTTGTACGTATGCCTTTGAATATTTTATAGACTTTAATTGTCTTAGCTAGGCGGAAACCTTGAGAAAAGGGTTTTATAAGTTGCCATCGATTTTTATCTTTATAACACAAAAAAAAAAAAGAAGAAAAACTCTTGTTTGCAATTTGGATATAGACTTTTAGTTATACTACTTCCATCAGTTTATGATAGATTGTAAGAGTTGACCCCAAATAATAAGATCGAAATACAAGTATTCAAGAAAAACCGTTTGTTTCCATATGTTATCATATAAAAGTGCACAAAAATGCCTAACACACTTTTAGAAAGGGAAAATACCATGAAGTTGCTTAATAGAAACTCCAAAAACCAACCTTATTTGTTACCCAAAAAAAAACAAAAAACCAAATAAAAGCCGTATGAAAAAACGGGGGACAATATTCAAGAACACGTGCGTGTGATGTAATGATTAGGATTTCTAATTTGTATACATAATATACACACAACAAGAATAATGAAGATGATGAGTGATGGCACACGTGAAAGTCACCCCATCAATAAGCATGCCCAACTAAAGTGAGAAACAATATTAAGTGCCCAAAAAAAAAAGAAAATTGAACTAAAAAAATATGACTTTTGACTCTTGGAAAAACAAAAACAAGAGCCTTACAAATTCAAATTCAAATTTATACATCAAGAATTCCATTTAAATAAATAAGGTATGAAAAATTTTATGAAATAATCCCATCTCTATATTACATAATTAAAATAAGTTGAACTTGATAAATTCAATGAAAACACCTTCAATAAAATAAAGATAAAGAGCCCTAGAATTCATAATTGTGAAAATTTTGCGAGGCCAACATTTTTAAGAAGGTGGTTGGTATGGTTGGGGAAGCTTTGGACCATCCTTAATATATACTTCATTAAGGAATAGGGATGGACGTAAGGCGGGTACGGGGTGGGTGGAGTTATATCCACATCCATATCCATTTTTAAAAGCCATATTCATATTCACACCTATATCCATTGGATTTTCAAAATCTATCACCATACTCATACCCATCGAGTATTTTGAATATTTCGAATTTTATTCAAGTATATGCAGATATTAAAATATAATAACCCATTTGAGAAATGTCAAGGAATGTTCATATAAAGAGGAACATTACCCTCCTCCCATTTGAGGCAGCCCTTCATCACTTTGATCAAATCTCCCCTAACTTAATCACCTCCAAAAACAGCCTTTTTTTATTAATTCAGAACCTTCACTTTAATTTTCCAAAAGCAATTAGCACTTAATCTATGTCCCCACACGGGTGGCGCGGGAGATTGCTCATGCAAAATCACTGTCGGCCTTGATGTGTCTCCTCAACCCATATAGTACAACTTTTCCTTTTTTTTTTTTCCCCATCCTCGAATTCTTTTAAAGAGTATCAAAATGAGACCTATTGTAAGACAACTATTACATAAAACGGATACTACGACACACTTCACAAGTAAATTTCTACAAACACTAATAAGTAAGAGTATATACTCGACCTATAAATAAAGTACACCCATAAAATAACAGTACAGATCGATCCTATGCATCATTAGTTCATTAAGTTTCAATCCTTCTCTAACCCTCATCTTTGCTATAGCTTCTACTCCTATATAGGGTAGTCCCAATTTCTTTGGAAACTTTATGAGTTCTTCTGAGTTCATTGATTTCGTTTAAATTGTATAATTTTTCCCTTTAGTAATTTAAATTTTTACCAAATAGAGTAGTTTATTATATTGAAATTGTATGACTTTTCACTTTAGTATTTTGTAGAGATCTACATTAGTATTAACGTGTTGGAAAATATAATGTTATGTTAGCCGTTTATTTTTTTTTTACAAAAATGATGGATTTTTTTAATAAGAAGATCAAATTTTAGAATACTAAAATATCAAAAGTTTACGATTATATATATATATAAGATGAAATAATATATTTTTTGAGCACCGAATAAGAGGATAAATTAAAGTTGAAAAAAAGGTACGTAGAGAATTCATGCAAGTAATATAAGTTCTTGTCGCAGAAGCCAGAGCACTGCAGGATGGTATTGAAGCGGCGCCACAAGCAGAATTCACAAAATTATGTATTGAGGGTGACAATCTCATAGTTATTCAGGCCTTAACAGGCAAATCCATAGTGCCCTGGAAGATTGGCACCATCATTGAAGATTTACATATATGGTTACAACAAGTTACACAAGTCCATGTCAATCACATTTTTCGGGAAGCAAACATGGCAGCTGACTGGCTCTTTAAATTTGGCCACACTGTCACAGCTATGTCTGTTTTTCACCAGCACTTGGTACTATATTGGCTGATGATGTAGTTGGACGCACTCTTATGAGAAGAGGCGCCTAACAGTTCCACTCTTCCTTTACCATTGTAAAAAAAAAAAAAGGTAATATAAGTCCTAGAATTCCTTTTTTTTTTTGAACGATTTTTTTTTGGGGGGGGGGAGGCATGGATTTTACATGTTCATCACATTCAAAATTAACATCTGAAGTTAAATGAGAGATTTTGACAAATATTAAGATACGCACATTTAGTGGCTTTCTTTTTTGGGTTTTGGTGCGAATAGTTCTTTATAAGTGCCAACAAATTAATTCATTTGAAGCTATTATAAAAAGTAATAAACTATCTTTATAGACTATTTGTTATCATATATTTAGTTTGATTTATAAAACTATTTGCGTGGACTATTTATGATTGTATATTCTGTCTAATTCGTCAAATTTACAATCTAAAATAAAAGAACAATCATCATTGTACATACACATTGATTCCTAACCCACATTGCATATTGCATCTATGTCAATTTAGAATAGACTATAGACGAACGAGCTAAGAAAAACATGGTGCTACTTATTCATTAATAAAACTATTAAAAATAAATTCAGTTTCAGTTCAGACATTTTCAACAAAATTAAGCCGAAAAGAACGCGACCTAAGATTATTAAGCCAACCATAGAAATTAAAAAGCAAAGAATTGGCTAATGATATCGATTTTTATCCATTCCTTAAAACTGAAGTGGAGGGAAATTAGGGTTCAAGTTATTTATTTCTTTATTATATTACAAGTCATACTCATCTCTCCTCCTGTGTTTTATGGTCAAATGGCCTAAATTGTGCCCTACTTTCGTTCCCATCTGGCCCATCTCCCTTCCATAACTAAGTTTGCTTTTTTTAAAAAAAAAAAATCTATTTATAACTCGATGAAGTAGGGTCTCTGGTTGCGCGATTACTTACGATTTACGAAAGTAAGACTGTTTATATTTGGATCTATCAGACTTCGTAAAAGAGTTGTTGTTAATTATAACCTTGCAAAAATCCTAATTCAATAGTGTCTATAATGAGTTGTTATCGTTATTGTTAATTATAACCTTGAAAATGATAGCTACAATGGTGTGAATGGCTAAGGCTGGTCAGTTTCCTAACCTCAAGATATTTCATTCAGTTCAGGGTAAGGCCTTGTACAATGGAGTGAGAGGATAGGGTTAGAATGGATGATAAATAACTCACATCATTTAGAAATTGTTACACTTGTGCCTCAAAATAATATAAAGAACACATAATGTTTGCATATATTTAAAGTTTATATTCGGTTGAAAAGTATGTTTTGAACACAAATCTAAAAGAGGTAATACATATAATCATTAATTATACTCTCAAATTAAAGATTTGATTTATCTTATACACAAAAATTTTAAATTTTTCAGGTATATTTTTTCATCCACATATTTGAATTCATTGATAACAATGTAAAGATGGTCCGATGTTATTTTTAAAATGATATACAATGATTACACCTAACTCAGCTATATGTAGGCAAATACCAATTCATAAAGTACGTGGGCTCAATGTCACTCAAATACATATATATAGGTGACACTGTATTAATGTACTGTCAAATAGATAGCAGATTCAAAATCGTAATAATCAACCGCTTTAATCATTTTTGTGAATTTTTTAAAACCATACATTAATTTTTCTCATAATTAATCTAGAAGGTGGTGTTGCCAATCAAAATCAATCATATTCATCCAACACTATCTTTCTCTAGACTTAGTTTTTGGCATTTACCCCTTTGGATGGCTCTTTAATTTGTTGAGTACATACATGAAAAATGTTCAACAAATGAATGGGGTTGTTCTAGTGGCCATTATATTCCTTCTTGCCTAAGTTTCAAAACAAGTTATGATTGTATTTTTCTTTTTTTTCCCTCCTCTTCTATATGGAGTCATGTGTGAGATGTAGATGGTGGGATATGTGGCAAGCCAAGGTTGGCTCATATATTTTGGTTGGGTTGTTCAAAGAGCATGAGTGAGTGTGATTCTTGGCCTACATATGTAGAGCTTTCTATTTGTTTTTATTTGGTCAAGATAGATGACAACCCTAGACAAGTTATATCATTGACTTCATCATTTGACTTTATTATTTTTAATAAATTTCTCAATGTTTTTTATTACATGGACAAAAAAATTCATCATTATATTTATGTCAACTACCTAGGCACCTGTTGACCTTACTAAATTATGTTTGTGGTTAATTCTGAGCACTAGATAGCAACTTGATCTCATGTGTTCTATGCACAAAAGAATTTTATACATATAAATTAGGTCACAATCTTTTAGTTCTTAATTCAGTGTAATAAGTTAATGCAGATGATGCATTATGCACAGGCTGAGTTTAGTAATAAAGTTTGAAGTAGCATTTAGTATTTTGACTAAATTAAGATACTAATCTGTTAATTTTTACTGTTCGATAATGTAGTGTTTGGGTTAGCATCTTGGGTAGCGTTTAATATTTCAAGCGGCATTTCAAAAAAAGCTAATAATATTAGCTTTTGACATTTAAAAATAGTGTTTCACATATTTTTGGTCAAAAAAATACTCTTTCAAAATTTTATCTTTGAAATTTATCCATATCATTTTGTATCAATTTACACTAATCAACCAACTGAATAACTAAATTTACCAAATATATTTTCTTCATCTCTATACCTATCTGGTATAACTAAAGTAGAACAGTTATCTACTTCATAAATAACTATCTGTAATCCCAACAACTATTTTCTATCTAAAACAACTAATTTTGCTGAAGACGACCATAAAATAATTGATCTAGCAAAAGGATCGTAAAGATGGAAATGGAAATAGAAGGCTAGAATCTGGTACGTAACGAGCACTTAGGTTAATTATTTTTCTTAGTTATTTATATAAAGTCCAATTACACATGTCTTTTAGTTTTCATTAATTACCTAGCAACTTATGGGAATAATCAATAATAATACGATTTTTTTAAAGTGTGCCCTAAGGATATATGATAAGGAGACTCTACATTAATTATTTTTTAAAATTTCAAGGCCTCCTATAATATTTATTATCCTATTCTCCTACCTATCCTCCTTCTCTTTTAAGGGCATCTATTTTGAAATTTTCCTAAATTTTATAAAATTGATTAATTTTTATGGATTTTCACTTTATAAATTATATAAATTTTTGAGAATTTTTATAGATAATTGTAAGAAATTTTTTTAATTAACTGACATATATTTGCTATTTCTTTCGAATCTCACTAATCTTGATATTTGAAGTATTGATCGAATACAAAAGAATTTATGGAACATCTACAATAAATTTTTAATTTCATAAGGGGAGGGGGAAGAGGTTTAAAACTTTAGCTACATGTTTAAGAAAGCAACAAAAGAACTACGTGCTTGCAGTATTTACCCTGCATGGCATATTCCACACTGAAAGAATTAGAGATACGCAACCTTATATTACAACAACACCACCACCTTCCAGTATACGTTCTGTTTTCGTGGGATCTGAGAAGATTCAGATGTAAGCAACTTTACCTCTACCGGCAACCTTAAATTAGATGATGTAATTTATTTCAAATAAACGAGATGCTTTATATCTTTTTTGTTTTAATAAATAATTACATTAATATATACGTTATATCACCGAGCCCAGAGTAATATATATTTTTATTCTAAGATTTTGTACCTAATTGACCAGATCATGCATTGGTTCCCTTTTCTTCAATTTTCTAAAATTTGAATCCGCATGCATTGGTTCGTTCACTGCACTTAGATAAAAGGACAACGAGTTATATAGATCATACACAATCTTCTTAATATCCTTGTGCTAATTGATCTTAATTTAATTGATAACTTTGATTGAGCAAGCAATGTTTTAGTTGAGTGTATATACCGATACGGTCCAAGAATTGTGTAATCAAAAGGATTAAGATTATCAACTTAGTTAATTATATGTTCATTTTGTACGTTTGCTTAAATAAATAATACTGAACTATTAAAAATTAAAACACCTGATGAGAATTGAACTTCACCTTTCGTTAAAATGAGTTTTCAATTTATCAACATTCAGCATTAATCAATACCAAATAATACTCATCCGCGTTGATCAACACTTAGCCATGTTTCTTACTTTCAATCTTCAACCCTGATAAACACTCATCAATATTGACTAACACTTAGTAATATTTATCAGCATTCATCGACACTTGTTAATTAGCACCGATCACACCCATCAACAACTATAATTACTAATTAATAACAAATTATTATGATAAATTAAAAAGACTTTATATGTCTAATTTCATATGTGACTTCACTTCTAGCTAATGTGGTAGAGGGTAAATGGGTGATGTACTTTGCTGTTATTGTTTTAGGTATGTACATTTTGAAAATATCCATATCCTTTTTTCTTGTACTATAAAGCCGATAATTCATCAGTAGAAACCTTGTTTTACGTTTACAAAAATGAGGTATTTGCATTTACTCCCTTCGAGGTTTTGATAAATGTTTTTTACCTCCCTAACTTTTCGGATTATTTTTTACACCCTTCACCTTTGTGTTAATCGCATTGCAAACCCCAAAATTACAAAATGTCTAGTATATATATTTTTAACCCTACCTCATTTCCTATACCCATTCGAAGTTTAATTTGTCCTGACCCAATTCTCTCAACCTTCTATTGATCCGACCAACGAGGCCAGCAGTGGCACAAGAACAGTGACCATTGAAACCACCACAACTTAAGGTCGCCATGGTCCAGCGAACCTCTCAACACTCATTTAAACCTTCTTCTACCTTCCAGGATAAGTTTCTATGACTGTATACATTACTTAAATTACACAAAATGCAATTAAATCTTTTCTGTTTATCTCATCATAAGAACTAATTCCGGATAGCATGACGATGCATGGCGTCACTGAAAAATGTTTTTGGAGTAAGACCCTGTTTTATTTCGCATTTTTGAGGATTTAGTTAAGAGTTTACATCTCCTTACAACTCCTTACATCCTTATCATAATCCTTACATCTTCTTACATCTCCTTACATCTTCTTACATCTCTTTACATCCCATATAGATTTTCTATAACATTCAACAACTCCTTATATCTATCCTTACAGCACCTTACAGCTCCTTAGATCTTTTTATAGCTCCTTGTGTCTTCATACAACTTCTTACATCTTCTTGCAACTCCTTACAGCTCTTTACAGCTAGCTTCTTACAACTTCTTGCAACTCCTTACATTTTCTTACAGTTCATAGTTGTATCTTATCGTGAAATAGAACATGCCATAAGAAAGGAATAAAAAATTAAATTAAATTAAATATATAATAAAAATATAAAAAATATAGGAAAATAAATATATATAATGAGGAGGCACAGTGATGGGGAAAAAGAGAGGATGTCATTGGAGAACCGACAACTGGACAGAAGAAGTTCACCCATGCCTTTCGATTACTAGGCAACTGACAACTGGTTAATATTTTCGCAAGCAAAAGATCTTTTTTTCTCTGCCTTTTTCCGTTTTCTTTTTTTTTTTCTACCATCATCTGGCTGCACACCTTGGAGAAAGATCTCTCTCTTTTTCTTATTTTTCTTTCGCTTTCCCCAACAAGTTACTTTATATATAAGCACAAATATTGTAATTTTCGGGACAAAATAATTATTTCAAGTGATTTATTTTTAAAATGGAATCCATGAAATTATTTGCATATGCATTTTATGTCTTTGAAGCATAATTTACCTATTACTTTCAAGATCGAAAGCTCATAGAATTGGTTTATATGTATGTAGATGCAAAATATAATGGTACCGTACATCTCTATATTTTAGATAGAGATAGTGGTGGATGTAAAACTATTTGTCAACGAAGAAATAATAGTTCTGTGAAAAACAAAGAGAGAGAGAGAGAGAGAGTCAGAGAAAAGCTTTCGAAATTTTAAGTGTAGTTATCATATATTAGTAGTCAAGTGCTTAATTATTATCCAATACCTTCTTGTTTTTCTGATACTAAAAAGTTTTGTATATCGATCATATTTCTACATTTTTTTTTTTAAAGCGATGAATTTCTTTTGTAGATGACTTCATAGGATATAGGTTGTTTTCTTTCAATAGGAACATATGTTTGTAAACAAACAATAACTAATCCTAACAAGCTAAAAAGTTTATGAGAATAGGGCTTGTTTTTTTTTTCGTTGCATGGTAAATTCAAGATTATTAATTTCATCCAACTTTAATCCACTTCACTAACTTCAATTTAAAAAATACTAACTTCAACTTATTTCAACCCACTTCTCACTATTTTAACCAACTTCTACCCATTATATAAAACAATTCAACCCAGTTTAACAAAAAAATACTCATTTCAATATATTTCAATCCACTTCTACTAATCTCAACCAATTTTACTCATTCATCAGTCCATATTTTTCAACGAAGAAAACAGGCTCTGATTGCCAGATTATTCCAAAGCAAATTAAAAGGGTTGAAATTTGAAAACCCTTTTAATCATTACTTATGCTCGCTAATATTGGGTACTTAGCTTACTCGATTGTTTGACCATATTAGAGAATAAGGTAGGGGCCAGGGCGCACCGCATGTTGATGTTGCCAATAATTATTAATCAAAATTATGCATAGGCGCAACATGGGCATGTACAGGCGCATGAGCAGACATATCATAGACATCAGAATTTTTGGACCGCCCCTGCATGCCTCATCGATAGATATGCACATTTTTATGATCATGATGGCACTTGCTAAAGTTTGTAGCCCTCCCTTGCAGCACTCCCCATCATTCTTACCTTGCCATTTGCTCTTAACTGTACACATGCACCTTGCATTCTCTTGTACATATATTCATTTTAAGTGTGATTTGCTTTTAGCCTTGAAATGTGTATATGATCATGACTTGATATTCATGTAAAATTTATTTACTAGTTGATGTATATTTACTTAGTTAATTGATAAAAGGGTCAGATTATAGGAAAAATAGAGAGGGTCGCTACAAGACTCTGTATTGTTAGAGACCAAAGAAGTTGGTCTTAAAATCAGGTTGGAGACCGCATAGATTTTTGTTACGAAACTGTTGAAGTCACGGCCAATTCAATCTTTAAATAGAGACCGCTTATAATTTAGCGTCTGTCTGCATATATATTTTTATACCTATTTCGACCTGCTCATACTTGTTTCAACCTGTTTGAATTCTGTAACAAAATTGCTCTAAATCTATTCATACCTACTCAAACCTACTTCTATTTGTTCCAACTCACCAATTAATTACTCCTCTAAAACGTTGAAAATGAACAGGCCTTAGTCTCTAACTCCCTAATAGAAATCAAGTGTATATCTTGAGATAATTGAGGAAGTTTGGCGTACGTGGAGAAAAATAAGTGAAATAAAGAGATGGTAAAAAGATCGTGAGGTGCCCATTAATTCTTTTTAGAATTTGGTCAAATTAAATTGTTGGCATTATTCTGGATTATTAATTACCTAATTAATTCATTAATAAAATGCTTGACTGGATGGATATGTATGTATGGACATAAATAAGACATGGGGAAGAGTAAAACTGGTATTAATTGGGGCGCTAGTGAATGAATGAGTGAAGCTAGACACGAGGGTCTTTGTTAAGATCGACCATCTTACTTGTCTTTACTGCACATGATGCCATATGGGTGGGCGCGGCTGTGAATGTGAGATCCTCATGCCTTTCTTCATCATTCTCCTAAATGCCGAATTCTGTTGTTTTCTTGAGGCAGGGCATGGGTTAGAGTAACTACACTAATAAATGCCTATTGGATTTGGAATTAAATTTAGCTAGGTTAATTTTACATTGACTCATGTTGAGATTAAGTTTAGAAGATCGATTTAGGTCAATTTTAGATTGGCTAGTAATTGATTTAGGGTAATTTATATTATATACTTGTGAGTATGTACTCTTACTTACTAAGTATATATTTTTCTAACGTATATTTATCATATAGATAAATTTTAATATGTGGTGATGATGTAACTTATGGGAGTACATGCTCCTAAGAGTACTATATATATATATATATATATATATTTTTGATCCATAAGAGTCACAAAGGGTAATACAATACAATACAATCCAATAGGGGAAGGGAGAATTGAACCTGAAATTTAATGTACCCAGTATCTTATTCTTTATCACTAGGCTAAGACTTCATTGGCAGAGTACTATATATGCTTTTGTTGATTGATTTAGTCCATTTATTTACATATATAAATATGAGTAATATTATATACAGAGAGAGTGAAGAAGCTAGCTTGAACTAGATAGAGCACTGATTACTTACTATCTACTAATTACAACCCCAAAGACATCCATCCACATTTCAACCCAACATTTAGAAGATTAATTAATAATGAGGTCCTGTTTGACAAACAGCTATTAGCTGTTAATTGTTTGTATTAGCTGTTAGCTGTTTGAGTTAACTGTTTGTATTAGCTGCTTGAATTAGCTGTTTGTTGAGAAACTGTTTTGTAAAATTAGCTGTTTTCGATAAAGTTGTGAGACAAAAAGCTAATTATTCAAAAAGTTATTCCAAAAAGTTTATGGAATTAGCTTTTTGGACCCAAAAAACTCTTCTAAAAAACTCTTTCACCTAACATTCATATTAACTTTTTTGTTTGATCAAACAACTAATTTTGATCAAATAAATTTTTCTTTATCAAAAAACTCTTTTAAAAACTGTTTGTCAAGCACACTCTAAATTTGTCAACTTCAAAAAAAACCCCACTATTAAATTAATTACTCCACTTTCTTCAATCTTCATCATGCATGTGCCTTCTCTCTGTCATCACTACTACCATACCATTAGTGGCCCTTTCTTTGTTTCGCTCTCTCTCTGCAATCACAAACTCCTATTTCTAGCCCTCTCTCACCACCCTCCACGACCTTCGACTGCTCCTTCCCCCCTCTCTCTCGCTCCTCCTAAAGCTCTTCAACTGATTATGGCTCGAGATCAGACATGGCTAAGCAAGCTCAAAGCTCAAATCTCCCACAAGCTAATCAACCCAACAACCACAAAACTCGCCCCAAAATCTTCATCAAAATCAACCCACGTCGGAGTCTTAGCCTTCGAGATCGCCGGCCTCTTATCCAAACTCCTCGCCCTCCACCACTCTCTTTCCGACGCCGCCATCGTCCGCCTCAAAAACGACGTCGTCTCAGGCTTCGACGGCGTCCGTAAACTCGTCTCCACCGATGAGACATTCCTACTCACCCTCGCCGCCGCCGAGATGCTCCACACACTCCGACTCATCTCCGCTGCGACCTCCACCCTCTCCCGCCGCTGCTCCGACGCCGCTCTTCGCTCCTTCTCAGACTGTCTAAACCACTTCGCGGACGCCGGCCGTGACATCCACGGGTGGGCCGCCGCCTCCCCTAAGGACCTCGACGCCCTTCTCCGCCGCGCCGACCGCCTCGTCGCGGCCACCTCGGCGCTCTACCGAGAGATGGAGGAGCTCACATTGCTGGAAAACTCCCTCAAGAAGAAATCCCCTGGAAGGGACGAGAAGGTTCTAGATGCTCACCAGAAAATCGCTTGGCAAAAGCAGGAGGTCAAGCACGTCAAAGACAAATCCCTCTGGAATAAGAGCTTCGATTCGGCTGTTCTACTCCTAGCCAGATTAATCTTCACCATTCTTGCTCGAATCAAGCTCGTCTTCGGAATCGGCCACACGGCGGCGGCGGCGGTGGTGGTTCTTCCCCGAAGCCTTTCCACCTCCGCCGCCTCCGCCACCGTCTTCCCCGCCTCCTCCGACCTCACCGGAAACCCCACCCATCATCTCTTCGTGTCGGGCCCACTGACCCGCCCCGAGCCCACAAAGGGGAGGCCGCCGGGGCCCGGGTTCTTCGAGAGCAAGACGAAGGCGTTGAACACATTAGGAGCGGCGGCACTCGCACTGCACTACGCGAATCTGATAATCGTCTTGGAGAAGATGATCAAGGCCCCACATCGGGTGGGGCTAGACGCTAGGGAGGACGTATACTCGATGCTCCCGAGCAGCATACGATCCGCCCTCCGAGCCCGGCTGAAGGGGGTCGGTTTCTCGGCGACGGACCCGGTCCTAGCCGGCGAGTGGAGGGACGCGCTTTCGCGGATCTTAGCTTGGTTGGGTCCATTGGCTCATAATATGATCAAATGGCAGAGTGAAAGAAGCTTCGAGCATCATAATTTGATGCCCAAATCAAACAGTGTGTTCCTCCTACAAACTTTATACTTTGCTAATCAGGAGAAGACTGAGGCCGCCATTACTGAGTTGCTTGTTGGGTTGAATTACATTTGGAGGTTTGAGAGGGAGATGAATGCTAAGGCCCTGTTTGAATGTTCTAATAACTTGTTCTCTATTAATAACAACAAAATTTTTCAACCTCTGTAATTTTGGCCTTTTGGGGCGGTTTTGATTTATTTTAGTGCTTATTTTTGGAAGGGATTAAGGGTTTTTTTTTTTTTTTTTGGTTTTTCTTTTGGATGAATTTAGGGTTGAAACTAACTAGTGAAGTTTATGGAGATTTTAGATATCATCATTGATGAAGGGGGTCTCTTGCAAAGAGAAGGGCATTTGATCCTGCTGAATCTGTATAGTTTTTGTAATACTAATTATAATTAGTACAAAAGTTTGTTGTACATGATGAGTGAGTGAAATTCATAAAATTTTTGATATCCAAAATATGTGGTAATATTATACGGCTTCTTTTGTATCATTGGGTCATTACCCTATCCTTAAAAGGTCAGTCCTTTGTGGAGAGGGTAATGGCCCAATGACAAGTGGTATTAGATAAGGTGTGCAGTGTCACCGCTTATAAGCTCATGACCTTTTTATTACTTTTTTTTGGGCTGTTCTAGTTAATATGTGATCTTTTACCTTTTTTTTTAAACTAAGATCCCACCCCCAAAAAATTTGTCAATTCATTTTGTTTTTTGTTTTTTTTTTTTTTTACGCGAAGGAGTAGGATTGCATATATTAAATCTCTCATATTTTGGAATAAATAAAGATTGGATCTCAAAATATTAATATATCCTCCACATTTAATGAGGTGAGCAATTGACTTTCAATGTGGTGAGGTGAGCACTTGACTTTTAATCTGCAAATGTTGGTTTATAAATTTGAGGTGAGACTTTCATTCTTGAGAATTCATTTAAACAAGCTTCTTAAGACATCAAAGGTGTCAATGTGTTATCTTAGAACACTTGGTGACTTTAGTGAGCTTCATAAGAAAAATAGATCCTAAAATTTTAAAATACAACTGTCATTCTCACATGTGATGCCATCTGTAATTATGCTAATTATTTGTGACATATGTCTTTATAATAAATTAATTACTCTTAGCATAAGCGTAATGAAAGAATTCTTTTTCATATACTAGGTCATTTCGAGCTAATTAAGTAATTTATTTATAGAGGTTCTATATTTGATAGTTATCTTAAATGAGATGATTGCACTCGCAACTAATTAGCATCATGTGGTATTTGTTCAGTGTCATGAAAATTGCAACTTTGGCTTGATCCCAACATATCTTGACATCATTTGGGGTTTTGCTATTTGTCCAAGATCAAACAAGCATCTTAACTATGCATTTAACGACTAATCATCTTATCTATGTTTCCATTATGTTTTGGCTTTTAGTTTAAAAGAGGTGTATATATCAGTCCATCAAAACATGACTGAAGAGAATTGAAAATCACATAATTCGCTATGACTAAAATTATAGGTGTACGTGGACAGGTTAGTAATTGTCAAAAAGATATATCGAGAACTTTTTTTTTTCCAATGAATTCCAAGCATATCTATAAATTTAATCCATAATTTTCTTGCGTATGTTAACAACAAAATCTATCTCAAAAATTCTATTTTGTTAACCTAGACAACTTTCTCTAAATTAAAAAGAGAACAATGATTTATTCATACAACCGTGACAAAAGGCTAGACGATCCTACAGCTAGCTTTAGAGTAGAGTAGAGTAGAGTAGAGTAGGAGCATCTTCTCTTTCACACGCTCAAATTTGTTGTGTGAAATTGTCGACAGACAGGTAAAGAAAGCAAGAGCTTAACAACCAACAAAGCCAAAGAGTATCTCCATTATCAAAATAACGTAATCAGTAATCACCCAATGATCAATGTCAATCTTTATTTCTTTTGTCTTTTTGCCCTTTTGCTTTTGTATTTTGGAATGCATAGATGAGTCTAAGATTCCATACAATTAGTTCAAATCTTTTAGCATAGATATGAAAATCAAATCATTTATTTTCACACTTAATATAAAATATAATCTTTGACTTGTATTTTCCCTATGCTTCTCTTTTTTTCGATAATTAATTGATCCAATTAAAGATCCAATTAATATCCTTCAGGATTGCAACCCTATTTGCTTTCTCCCGGAAGTAGGGAGCCTTTTTCATTTAACTTTGACGCACCATTAATTTTTTGACCATCTTTGCTTGTTCTTTGGTGGTGAAATACAACTCTGTTGAACGTTTGTTCCACCGAGGAGCCAAGTTTGCGGCTCTTCATGCCCATATATTTAGGCACTGAAGCTTGAATGCTTCCCTCTTCTAATACAATGCACGTATTCTCGGTCTTTCGTCATACATAACTTCAAAAATGAGTTCTTAAGAAATCTTTTTCGTATATCAATCGACCTCTCTGGAATTTGGAGGTAAAAATATTTACAAAGATAAGACTGTCTACATTATATCTCCTCAGACCTCGCGAAAGTCGAACGCACACTGATGATGTGTTTGGTAGGGTTGAAAACTATACATGTAAAATAATTATTCATGTAAAATTATTTTAAGCTCTTATTTTTAGTTGTTTGGTAAAAAGAAAAATGAACTTTCTAGATAATGAATTTGATTAACAAAACATAAACAAGAAAGCTAAAAATGATTTTTCTTAATCTTCAAACATATGTCGAGGAAATAAACACGGAATAGAGAAAGAGTGTGAGACTCTGTGAGAGTCCAAGAAACGTAAAATCAACTTACACTCTATTAAAGTGAAAATATTATCCTTCATTTAAGGAAAAATGATTTTCCTTTGAAAATGAATTTCCCCTCCTGGTTTTATCAAACACCATAAAAAGAGAAAATCATTTTTCAGGAAAATAATTTTTACCCCTACCAAACATACTCTAAGAGTTGTTGTTGTTGTTGTTGTTATTTTCATATACAAATATAATTTAATTTGGCTCAACTGGTTTGACACTTATTTTCTTTACACAACATTTTACATTTGAGTAATATAAATAAAGAACTCGTATGATGGGAGAGTTCTAACTTCAATAGACCAATAATCACCCAATTCTAATAAAACAGAAGATTAAAAGCCCAAAAAAGAAAATATCGGAGATAATCTAAATTTGTATTATTGGAATTGGGCCGGGTTGGTCAATGATTTAAGGTTGAACTTAGCTGGGACACAGACAAGGCTACTTGTTAGAGAAGCGGGCCGAATTAGTCAGGAATACAAGCCCAAGTTCTTGGATAATGCAAAAGAAAAAAAGAATTAAAAAAACAAAAGAATGCTTGACAGCTGTGGGATTTGAACCCACGCCCTTTCGGACCAGAGCCTAAATCTGGCGCCTTAGACCACTCGGCCAAACTGTCCTATGGCTTTTGTGGTTCGCCTGGATAAGAATTAAAGTTTTGATATTTGTTTTAAATAAAAACACCACGTGCTACAGTTAAAGTCATGACTTTTGATAACATTTTTTTTCCCCCTTAGGGAGACCTTTGAAGTTGGAAGTAATCAGTGATAATAATTAATTTAAAAGTAATTTTTAATTTAGGGATAAGTAATCATTTATTTCGTGTTAAAAGTCACTTCTTGATAAATAATTAATTAGCTTATGATTGTTAAAAGTGACTTTGAAATCATATAGTACAATTTAAGTGAATTTGCCTTGTCTGAGGTCAACTATTTTTACCGTCTTTATTTATTTCTAAAAAAAATAATTGCATTTAAAATTAAGCTAAAAGTATTAATGTCAATTGTAAAGCTTCAAAATTCGATTGAAAAATTCATAATTCTGCATTACAACTTCCTCAGTTTCTAAAAAATTTAAAATGTATATAGACTTCTCTGTTTAATAGTAGCTGCATTTCATATTATGGAAATCAAATAAACGTAAAGTAGATTGGGCCTACATAATAGGAAGTTTTTAACATCCAACTCCAATAAGACAATGCCTAATTTTCTTTTTTATGTAAATTTCAAGTTATCAAGGAGGACAAAGCTTTGCCATTTTACTGCAATTAAAGTCATAGTTACAACTTGCAACTCACAAGAATTGTAGCCAAATTTTATCAGGCTAAAGGTAACTATTGTTTTAGCCCATTGAGTTGTTAAAAGAGCTAATTCTACAGTGCGAATTTTTTTTTGGGGGGTGTGTATATGTACGGAACTTTCTTTTTGGGATACGGAGGCGCAAAATTCTCCGTAGGTAAGATTCAAATTCAAGTGTTTTGCAATAATTCATATAAAATTTTACCAAACTATGTTTGTTAATATCCATTTTGAATTGTGCAAGTTATTAGTTACCTTTGATGATTTGTTAATTGAAAGATAGAGGCATAAATAGGGCTGTCAAAAGCTGACCCGACACGATTACCGACCTGAACCGAACACGAAATTAGGTAGGTTTGGGTAAAGATTTTCAACCCGTTTAATTAAATGGGTCGATACGGCTAACCCGTTTATTTAAACGGGTTAGGTTCAGGTTGAAATTTTCGACACGAAAAAATACCTATTTAACCCGTTTAATTAAATGGGTTAATAGGTTAACCTGTTTAACCCATTTAATTCCAACTCGTTTAACCCGCTTAACCCGTTTAACCTGTTTATTTGGGAGGGAAGTGAAACTGGATGTTTTCATTTTGATTTTTGAGGAACCAAAAAACCCTAAGTTAAATGGGTGTCGAACATACCCATGAAGTTGTGCAGGTTGCTTAGAAATTAATTGGGTTAAATGGGTAAACAGGTAAATGGGTACCTGATTCTGACCCGCTTAAGTTAAACAGGTAATTGGGTCAGAATCAGGTTGACCCATTTAATAATTAGTCAAGTTTCAGGTTGGATTGTTCAACCCGTTTATTAAACAGGTCAGGTTCAGGTTGGGGGGTCTTCAACCCGTTTAAGTTCAACCCAAATACGAATCCGACCCGACCTGACCTATTTGACAGCCCTAGACATAAAGCTGAGAGTGAGACTCCTTTCAAACTCGAATTCCAATCCAATATTGAAGTCGCCCATTACTCAAAGAAAGAAGAGAACATATGGACTGGGCTTTATGCCAGGCTTTTTAATCTAAAATGGCCCAAATTACAGAAGTTGGAAAAAAAATGGAAGATTGACAGCTGTGGGATTTGAACCCACGCCCTTTCGGACCAGAGCCTAAATCTGGCGCCTTAGACCACTCGGCCAAACTGTCCTCTGATACCACATTACCAAATTAGAAAGTAAGTATTCCTTATATGTTCCCACAACGTATACCTTCGTATTGACCCAAATGTGGGTCAATGGGATTATTGTTGGGCTTTCCTTAGTATAATCACGCATATAGTAGGCAACTTGAATTCAAGTTTGAGTTCAAATTGAAATTGGAGGGCAATTTGCTGTGCAAATCAATGTGGAACACTCATCTAATGCTTATATATAGAAATATTCCAACATTAATGCAATGAAATTCATCAAACTCTACAACTAAACATACTTGGGCGAGAACAATACTGCGATGACAAACCATAAACCTCGTATTATATTTTGTTCAATCAATGACTAACAAGCAAGTACGGTATGCTCCAAGATTTTTACCTGTCTCATCTCCACCCCTAAATACTCTAATTCTAAAGCAAGATCGCCTTTTATGACACTTTCTTATTCGGGTATATATTTAAGTCAACACGAAGATACTGAATTGAACTTGTTGTAAATTCAAAAAAAAGTTTCAGAACCAAAGCAATAAAACATCAGTTGCAACAACCAACTTAATCCAGTCAACCCCACCATAATTCCATGTTCATGAAAGTATCATTGGATTATTCACCTGAGAAGATCTCCAAGAACATAATAGTAATCTCATAATTATTACATTCAAAAACAATTACATAGTACATGTCAACTAAGTCACATGTGGTAACCCCATAAATTCCTGTATAAAAAGGCAAAGTCACATTACTTGACAGTTGGTAATTTCTCACTCATTCTAAAACAATAATCTAACTCTTTCTTATTATTTTTTGTGGACTTCTTGTAATCAATCTCTTTATTTTACATTAGTATTTACAAAAGTAAGATTACTTATATTCAAATTAATATCCCTAGATTCTGTAAAAATAAAACCCACATTAAAATTATTGTTCGTTCTGATTGATGCAAATCAAACACACACTCCACAAAAGCAGTCCCCATAAAATTAAAAAAATCGACAACTAATTTTCGATGAAATCATAATAATTAAAGTAAAAAATGGAGGTGGGGGATAAGTTGATAAATCCCATTTTTGGGGTGGGCGGTGCAGAAGTGGCAAGTGCAAATCAAGCTAACTTAAAAAAGTTGACAAATGAAAATTACCATTTGATCATGGAGACCGACCCATCTTTGCACCTAAGTAAACCATTTAGCAGGCAGGATTAAATGAACAACAAAGTGGGCAGAGCATTACAAGAGGATAGAATTCAAGTGAATTTCAGAGTCAGGTAATTAGGCTTATTTTTCCCCATGAAGATGGAATTGTCAACATTATTAAGATAAGTTTATATGATTAGGCCCTTGATCCTCTCAAATATGCAAGGCACTCACATGCCCACAAACACTAGCCACCAACGAGAGAGAGCATCTAATGAAGTTTTAATACAGCTTTTAGTGTAGATCTCACATCTGAGCAAGATTTAGAGAAATTTAATTACAATCTTACTCTTATAAATAAAGAGGTTGATTTTGAGACTAAAAATGATTTTTGAAGTTGAGATAGCTCCAAGGCGATAGAAAATACAACTAAATCGGAATTCAATCTTGTGTCAACTTGTTTAAGTAGTCAAAATTGTATTTGGCTAGGCAAGGAGGGAAGGTCATTAATTCATTGCAGGTGGGTCAATCTCAACTTGAAAGACCCGACCCACTCGATAGGTTGACCAACTGCTGCATTTCAAGCAGTCAAAAGTCAAAACTCTCCCAACTCCAACAGCAAGACTTTCGTGGGCATCTTTTACTGAGGCATCAAAGGCAGCAAGAGGACCTCCACCTGAAAGTTGTATTTGTTATTCCACTAGAGATAGGCAGATTTCCAAAATCAAGCCAGATCAAAGCCATCCAGATGGGGAATTAGTTTTCCACAATCTTACCTTAAATTCCAAATATTTTACCTTGGAAGTCGGACCATAGATTCGAACAATTGTCTAACATTTTGACGTAGAAGACAGTTTAGCGAGACATTAGAAGTACCAGAAGCAGACCAAACATTGATTGCAAAAGCCAACTTGATCAACTCAACCTCACCAGATTCTACAAAAATGATCAGACGAACCAATTAGAGTCCCAACATCATAATCACTACTTGTGCGCAAAAGCAAATAATTCCATAATCAAGGACTAAACAAGTCACCCGTTCATTCCTTCACAGAGGTACTCTCTTGAACACTATTCAGTCAATTATGCATATTGAAAAATAATGGTTACACTTGTCACAATATTCTTTGATGAATGAACAAGAACAGTAAGCACAAGCTTGAAATGGATTATAATTGGGGGGGCGGGGGGGGTGAGAAATTTAGTGAAGTTAGCATGTCATGATGCATTAGAGACCCACCAACTTTTCCATGTGTCAAAATTCTTTTAGAGAAAATTTGCAGAAGCATGATGGCATAGTCAAAGTGCGCAAACCATTATAGAATCCCACCAGGTGAAAGTGACAATGAGGTTTTAGGCCCCTTTCCACATAGGAAGACGTCACCCTTATCAAATATGCCTTGTACTTCTTATGGCAAGGTCTGACCCACTAACTCTGACTATGTCACTAAATATATAAGGCATCCAGCACCCCCAATATACAAGGTAATTCCCACGATGGAACACAAGGAAAACCAAAAGAAAGAGAGTGAAAAGAGAATCAAGCAACAAATTATGGTACCATTTTCATGGGAAGAAAAGCCGGGAGAACCCAGGAAGGATTTGAAACCGAAGCTTGAGAAGGTAACTTCTGCGCCCCTCCCAGCCAAATACGTTCCTTCTGTTCCTTTCAGGTGGGAGGAAAAGCCCGGGACTCCTCTTCGGTCCTTTGCTCGAGAATCGACCGAATCGGAAGTTCAAGAGCGGATGCCAGAAAACAAGCGGTTACCGCTCCCACCTGCATACTTTACCAAATATGAGAATAAGAGTGATGGAGAAAGCTCGTACAGTTATGACTATGACGACCCAGATTGGATGTCAGAGTTGGATTTTGAAGCGCTATGCATCCATGCAGATGGGCTCAAGGATACTCCGACATCACAAGATGGCAGCAGAAGTTCAGGCAGCTATGCCACTGGAAATACAAGCTCGAAAGATACTGCGTTCATGGAATACCTTTTTCCTGATAAAACTCATAATCATGAAGAGCACGACCGGCACTTCAGAGGCTCCCCCATTTTGGCAGAGGACATGACACTTGGTGGTGATTGCCAACTAAGTGCAGTAACAAGGAGGCATCCGACACTTGGGGAGCTGATCATGTTGAGTCGAAGAAGAAGTTATCGTAGAAAGACAGTCCAGAGGAAGAAACAGACACAGAGAAAGGTACTTTCCATATCTTGCCCATTTGTTCTTGTCAATTTTGAAATGTCTTCTCTCATAAATTTTATTACTTGCTCATTTCAAAAAAGAATATTCCTGTTCATTGAAGAATACAACTATTTGATAAACAATACATGCCTATTTAGCTAAATTCAGCTTGCCAACAAGAACTCTCATTCTATGCTTCTCTCATTCTGCATATGGACAAAAATAGGCCAATTAGCCTCTAATTGATGTTACTTCATATAAACATAATCTAACTATTCATCAAATAACTTGCCCGGTGTGGAAAATGGCAGGACTCCACAAAGAATGAAGTTCATGGATGCTTCAACTTAAGCGCCAGTGGAGGAGTAATTCCCAAACTGTTTGCGAAGAATCTTCTGACATTAAAACTCAGGCAGCACTCCATGGAGTTTCATGATTAGAAAGTAGAAACCCTCCTGTCCTTGTAGGCATGAAGTCTTCAGGGTATTCGAATACATTTTCTTGTAAAAAGTTCACAATAAATTGTTTTCAATCTTCAGAGCATCAGGCTTGAGACAGCATCATATGTATAGTTTCCCCTTTGAAAATTTGACCACCAATCCATTAGACATCTTCAGCACTGCCATAAAAACTTCCAGTCTCTTCTGCCTGTCTATCACCAACGAATGTTCGTTCACATTGCTGTTTAGCAGTTTCTGTGTGAACCATGACCTCTAAACGGCTAAACCCAAAGAAGATTAGAGAGGAGATTAAACTTTCATAAAATAACTAAATCCCACGCAAATTAACTGGAAGATTTGCAGCTTTCACAAACTGTTTGTATCCGTTTCATAACCAAGGGAAGGTCTTTTTCAGCTAATGTAGTGAAACAACATCTGAACCACCCAGGTTCAACGCAATGACAGGCTGACCCCGGAGTTAAATTCACCTTACCTACAGTTAGGAGCTTATCCCATAACTCAAGCTCTCCTTTCTCATTGTAGGGTTTTATAAAAGCACTCATGTCAACCCAGCAATACAAACCCCCGTCACTCTTTGCACATTTGATCCCAATCCGTTCCAAACTGGCAACAAATGAATCATGCATCATCCTTAGCCTCTTCCTGTTGATCTCAGTATATTCTCGGATGAACTTTGTATCTGATAGCATTGATACTAGCAAATGCTGAGTTGGAGCAGAAATCGAAGAAAATCTGGTCAACTTCTTCGCAGCCTTCAACACGTCCTCATTAGAAGTATAGATGGCTCCAACTCTAAAGCCTGGAATAGAGAGATCTTTGGATAGCCCGTAAATTATATGAACCCTACTCTTATCAAGGTCATCTGAGTTCACAATCTCAGCCATGCTTACAAATTCTTCACTGCCATAGGTTGACCCCGCAAAAATTTCATCGGAAATAACGTGTATGTTTTTCTCTCTAGCGAAGTCCAGAATGCTATGTAGTGTTTCTCTAGAAAGCAAGTTGCCTACAGGATTGGAAGGGTTTGAGAATAGAATCCCACGAACTTTTAGCCCCCTCTTTCTTGCACTGTTGTATGCTTGATCAAGAGCAGTACAACTTAAAGTGAAGTCATCAGAGCTACGACAATGGACGGGTATTAGCTCCACCCCTGTACGCACTATATCCCTGTCAAAGCTGTAAACTACATGTCAGTTTATGAACAAAGATTGGGTATGTGCCTTTTGTTATTAATGGGGGTTTTTGTGGGTCTCCCTGAATCAATCTGTTTTTTGCATAGAAACAGCTACCTACATCTAGATTTCCCAGCCATTGCTACGGCACAGGAAGATGTTGTATAAGGAGTGAATAAACCACACTTAATCATTGTTGGTCTCGTGCATGCATGGTTTTTGCAAAAGTTTCAAAGAGTGAACAAACCACATTTAATCGGTCTCGGAAAGGAGCCAATTTGCGTCAAAACATATAGTGTGGTAAGATAAGATATGTACCCAGGGTAATATGGGGCTGGAATGAGAAATGCATTCCCATGGTCTGCCAAGCAGAAGCAGAGTATCTCCACTGCAGGAGTTGCACCACATGTCAATACTAATTGTGACGGGTTAAAAGAGACGTCTCCCACAACATAGGACATGAAATCTGCCACTGCCTGCAATAAAACAGATAAAAGATCAAACAAAGCAATTTCCAAGGAAATAGAAGAACACTTATGCACACAAAACAGATAAGACTGTAACTAAAGCATCCTGTTTGATGCTAAGAAACCCTAAACCATTACTTTCCTGGATGACAAATTTGATGTGGTTGGGATTCATTATATCCCAGGATAAATTTCTAATTTCCAATTGCATTAACAAGTCGTCAACAGCAACCCAGAACAATATTTCACTTTCGGCTTGCAACAACAATTAACACTAGAAAGAGCACCTTCTCAAGAATTGTTCTAAATAGATGATATTTGCAGGTACAGACTAAAGACGAATGCATCATTTTGTATGAAGTCATTGCACTTTGGAACCAATCCAAAGCCTCTAACATTCTGCCTCTAGAGACTTTGGTTAGCTGAGCTCACAATGCAGCTTTTTACAAAAATTAGCAACCAATAGATTTTCTTGATGACATCCCATTATAGATAGCTTGCATAGAAGCAAGCAGAGAGTGTGTAAAGAATCCACGTTTCATTCTTAGTGCCCAATAATCACAATGCTTCACTCAATATTCACTACCACCAAGGAAAAACAGAAAACAGCAGCAATGGCTGGATTATCATTAAATCGATTCCATATAATGGATGAGAACTATAACCGTTGAAAAGAAAAACAAATGACAACAATTATTCACTAAAAGCCAGAAACGTAGACCAAAAATCATGAAACTTACCACTTTCAAGCTATATATTCCATCAAAAGGCTGGTAAGCTGCAATACCATTAATCCCCAATTGACCATCACTGTCCATCGAAAGTTCCCAATTCTCTGCAATCCACTTCTCAATCATATCCAGAGACAACTACAAACCAAACAACACCCAAATTAGCAACAACCCAGGAACTAATTGGGCCCAAAAAAAAAATAAAAAAAATTGAAACACCCAAAACTCCCAACACTCCATCTTGCATCAAACCCACAAAAACCCAAACTGAAAACCCACTGTATTCTCAGCTAATCCAAGCTGAACTACCCCATCGAGATTATCCCCGAAATTAGCAACCCAGAAAATAAATCGGGGAAAATACAAAAAGTGAACCAAGCAAAATCCCAAAAACTCTATCTTGCATCAAGCCTACAAAAAATCAAAATAAAAACTTTAAAAAACTAACCCTATTCTCCGCCAATCCAACCTGAATAACCCCATTGGGATTATCGAACTCATGATACGGGTCCTCCCTGGCCCGGTCCGAGCCCACATAGTAAGGGGAAGTATTGGGGGCAGCAAGCCCACTAGCCCGGGCCGAAATTCGAGCCGGGGTGCGGGCGGCGGAGAGGCTGAGGCGGGAGGAGGAGCGTTGGAGGTCGGCAGCGTTGGAGGAGGTAGGAGAGAGAGTGGGAGGTGAATCCGGCGGAGGTTGGCGGTTATTGCGGCGGCGGTTCTTCTTGAGGTAGAGCTGGAAGAAGTAGAAGAGAGCACAAGGGATGATTGACCCTAAAATGAGGCCACCACGACCTTGGACTATCCCTTGTAAGGGCACTATTAGCCTCATCGCCGGTGGTTCTGGGGTACCCTTCTTCTTGTTCTTGCTGGGATTTGGCAATGGAAGGGACATGTGAAGGGGGAAGGCCGTTGGAGGAGAGAGAAAGTGAAGAGATTGAGTGACGTGAGGGAGAGATGGATGGATGGAGGACTGTGGGATGGGATTTTTTGGGGGAGAAACTGAGAAAGAGAGGGAAGAATTTTTCCTTTTTTCCAATGGAATCTTTTTTTTTTGGGGGGGGGGGGGGGTGAATTAAATTGTGGGTGCTGGATTTGTCATGGTTTCATGTCAATTCTGGAAAGCACAGTCATAGCAGTCATAGCAACAAATGGGCCAGGTAAGGTCAAGTGAGGTGTTTATGAATCATGGATGCTAGTAATATTGCTTTCGAATGGGCCAAGTGACGCAGCTCTTTTTTGTTTTTTGTTTTCTTGAGAGGGCCTTTTTGAACTGATTGCTTAGATCAACCCTTGGTGGAGGCAGACTGCTAAATGTATTTGGTTCGTTCATAGGATGGATTAACTTCGGGTCTCGTCGCGTCGATTTTTTGATATCAAGTCAGGTCATTTTCGATTCGGGTTGTTTTCGTATCACTCAATTTTTTGATCTAAATAAGCATGTTTTTTAAGGAAAAATGAGTTTGAGGATTAAAAAAATGTTCAAGTCAGGTCAATGCAAGTCGGATTAATTCAGCTCTACTATTTTGATTGTCAAGTTGGGTAATGGGTGTTGGTTAGAATCATTGGGTTCGGATTTAGGGTCAGTTTTGTCAGGCGTACGTGGAAGGAGTAATATAGGATCTCATTTTATCGAATCCTATCATCGGGCAACTCAATGAGGCTTAGGCTCTGTTTGAATGGGGACTAAGAGTGAGTAAGGGAGGGTCAGGGGGAGTAAATACTCTTCTTAACCCGTGTTTGGGAGTAAGATTGGGAGAGTAATGATGAGTAAGGAGGAGTTACTCTTACTTCTCTTTACCCTCCTTAACTTCCCATTTCCTTACTCTCCAAAATGGAGTGTAAGGAGGAGTAAGGAAGAGTAAGATATGACTATTTTAATCTATTTAGTAAGGGCATATGTGTTAATTCTTTTATTTACTCTTATTTACTCTCCTATTATCTCAAACAAGGGTAAGTCCTTACTTTCATTAGACTCCTAAACAAGAGTAAGCAACTTACTCTTATTTACTCTCTCTTACTCTTACTCTTCTATACTCTTATTTAATCTTAGTCCTCTAATTTACTCTACTTCCAAACGGACCCTTAATGAATGAACGAAGGGTAAAGTGGGACGAGGCTGCAGCAACTTCTCTAGTGCAAAGACCTAGTTATTCTCCGACACTTACGTCCAAATTAGTCCAAATTAGGTGCTTATATGTATAAAGATTTAAACCTTAGTTTTCATATTAGTGGAAGAGAGCATATGACACTTGTGCTATAAGCACTTGGGGAAAATTAGACGTTTAGTTACAATAAGAAAACTAATATATACATACACACACACACACACACACACACACACACACACTATATATATATAATATATATATATATATATATATATATATATATATATATATATAATATATCTATATAGATATATATATATATATGTATGTGTGTGTGTGTGGTGTATATATATATATATCTCTATATATATATATATATATATATATATATATATATATATATAATGTATATGAGAGTCCAAAGTGACCAAATTCAAAGAATAAGGGCAGGATGTGGGGGTGATGAAGGAGCGAAGGTAAAGGTGAAGGGAGGATAAATCAAGACTTTGGTTTGAGATAATCCCACTTGGGAGCCACGCAAGCCTTACTCTTGGGCTATTCTTTTTACCCAATCTAGTATATAGAAGATTCACCACATAGGAGAGCAAAAAGAACCTAGAGCACCACTTAAGGTAGTCAACCTTAAGATATAGAACTAGGATTTCAAGCAAGCACACTAGAGAACACTCAAAGGCTTAGCATTACTTTGAAATTGGAGTATAAGCTGATGATCCCTCAACCCACATGCCTAGCCCCTTTTATAGTAGAGAACAACACAAATGAAAGGGCATAAGTTACAAGAAATAAACATAGGGCACACCAAAGGACACATTAATGTGTCGGTTACAAATAATCAAGGGGAAGGGGAAAAGATGAGTTCCTTGAGATGCCACAACTCCTTGGCTGCATAAATTACATTAACCCCTTGGTATAAGAAGGGTCTCACGTCCAAATGCAGCTGAAAAGGTTCATGAACCGAATGGGAACACCAAACATCCTCCTTCTTTAATGCACTCACACCCTTGCAGCAGCTCTGACTTTGGACGGCCATATCTCGCGATTTACTGGGCCAAATTGCGTGATTTTGGGCTTGTTGGAAAGCCCTGGATGTGTAGTTTCCAGAAAGCACAAGTTTGCCCAATTTGGACCAGCCGTTTGAAAGTTATGGCCCAAACAATGAAGACTGCTCAGACTGGCCTGCGCCTGGACATTGGGCCTTTAAGGTCTCTTATTGCCCAATCAAATAAGATCCAATTTAAGCATGGATAGACTTATTAGAAAGTTAACATCTTAGGCTAAACTATTATGTGGGCCCTCAAGCCGTGGGTCCACCAAATCTTGCACAAAACAAGTAACAAAGACCGGGTTATTATTGAATGAATCCGGCGCCAACTCGTCGGGCATTGCCATGATTGTTCTGCAAAGTTTAGCCACTTCCTTGACCCCCTTGAGCTTAGTAGGGTCTTCCTTGAGCTGAGAAAGGAGCGTAGGAGAGTGGGCTTGATGGTCTCTATGATGAAATACAAGGTACTCTTGATCCCCATTTGAAAAACCCGTTTGGAAAAGGCACTTTGAAGTTCAAATAAAACTCCATAAAGTGTCTTTTATCATGAAATTCAAATATTGGAACCAAAGAAGGGCCTTGCCATGCATGAATTTGTATGGAGCTTACCTTCCATGAAGTTGAGTTGAAAGAATGAAAATGATACCCTTGAAAATATACATCAATCCCTCTTTCTTTGAAAAGAATTGTCCTCAATTCTTGTTGTGAATGAGGGCATTCTTCTTGACTCAAGAGTTCCTCAATTCCTTCAACAACCCCACATAGCTCCAAATCGGACACTTGGAGTTCTTCAATTTCAAGCTCATCAAATTTTAGAGGTAGGTCACAGTTCACCTCATGGTTTTCATGACATCCTTCTTTAAAGATCAAGGGTTCTCCATGTTTGCCTTCCTTATCTATCCCTATTGGTTGTCTCTCACTTGTTTTTCCTATTTGTCCCCCCATGGTTATAAGTTCGTCTAGTTCAGGTTCTAATTGTGGGGGTAATGGAACAATGAAATTGTCATAACAAGGATCAAAGTGAGCAACACATGCTATTCCCTTATCTAAATGGTGATCTAGCACAAGTGGCGAAGGACATGAATAGTCTTCTTGTCCCTCAAGTTCAAAGGTCTCATCATCACCATAGTCATCAAAAACAGGAGGTAGGTCAACTAGGCTTGAAGATTTTTCTCCAAGAATCTCTTCATCTTTGTTGGGGTTAAGTTTCTCCAAATAAAAGAAAGAAGTAGAGCTAGAGTTACAAGCACTCATTGGACTTCCCTTGTTGAAATGGAGGTTTTTAGAAGAGGAATTAAAGCCGTTTACCTCAAAGGAAAGAAAAGGATGCTTGTATAAGTAAGAGGTTGGAGCGAAAGTATCCATTAATTTACCTCTTAACTTAACCCATGTTGTGATCTTACTTTTTCCTCTCTTCTTCCTCTTATACTTGTACTTTTCCCACCATTCAAGCGCATGGCCTCGGAGCTTCTTGATAACCACCTTAAACTTCTCTTGCTCGTCAATATTGTAGCGAGTGAAGACTTGATCCACTTTGGAAATCCAGTAAGGAAAATCTTCTTTTTGGCCACGAAACTTTGGAGTTTCAAGGATGACCATCTCCTTTTCAATCAAAGCAATCTCTTTTCGCAAGTTCCCAAGAGAAATCATGATGGATGAATGCTTAAGGGTTCTTTGTGGGTTATGTGTTTAGGCTAGAAAAAGGCTGTTTTGGAGAAGAGGAGGGAGGGCACGGTCGTGCAGGTAGGCACTGGGGAACCGTGCTTGAATGCTACCTTGCAAAATGTAGGAAAACAAGGGTGGCACGGTTGTGCTTGGGAGCACGGGGGGGACGTGCCAACTTTCTGCCTGCGGATGCTCGGTTTTTGCACGGTTTTGCTGGTTTGAGTTGTTTTTGTGTTTTTGTTTGGGAAATATGTTTGGGCTGCAAACTTAGTCAAATGGCAACCTTAGCTCTGATACCAAATGATGTATATGAGAGTCCAAAGTGACCAAATTCAAAGAATAAGGGCAGGATGTGGGGGTGATAAAGGAGCGAAGGTAAAGGTGAAGGGAGGATAAATCAAGACTTTGGTTTGAGATAATCCCACTTGGGAGCCACGCAAGCCTTACTCTTGGGCTATTCTTTTTACCCAATCTAGTATATAGAAGATTCACCACATAGGAGAGCAAAAAGAACCTAGAGCACCACTTAAGGTAGCCAACCTTAAGATATAGAACTAGGATTTCAAGCAAGCACACTAGAGAACACTCAAAGGCTTAGTATTACTTTGAAATTGGAGTATAAGCTGATGATCCCTCAACCCACATGCCTAGCCCCTTTTATAGCAGAGAACAACACAAACGAAAGGGCATAAGTTACAAGAAATAAACATAGGGCACACCAAAGGACACATTAATGTGTCGGTTACAAATAATCAAGGGGAAGGGGAAAAGATGAGTTCCTTGAGATGCCACAACTCCTTGGCTGCATAAATTACATTAACCCCCTGGTATAAGAAGGGTCTCACGTCCAAATGCAGCTGAAAAGGTTCATGAACCGAATGGGAACACCAAACATCCTCCTTCTTTAATGCACTCACACCCTTGCAGCAGCTCTGACTTTGGACGGCCATATCTCGTGATTTACTGAGCCAAATTGCGTGATTTTGGGCTTGTTGGAAAGCCCTGGATGTGTAGTTTCAAGGAAGCACAAGTTTGCCCAATTTGGACCAGCCGTTTGAAAGTTATGGCCCAAACAATAAAGACTGCTCAGATTGGCCTGCGCCTGGACATTGGGCCTTTGAGGTCTCTTGTTGCCCAACCAAATAAGATCCAATTTAAGCATGGTTGGACTTATTAGAAAGCTAACATCTTAGGCTAAACTATTATGTGGGCCCTCAAGCCGTGGGTCCACCAAATCTTGCACAAAACAAGTAACAAAGACCGGGTTATGATTGAATGAATCTGGCGCCAACTCATCGGGCATTGCCATGATTGTTCTGCAAAGTTTAGACACTTCCTTGACCCCCTTGAACTTAGTAGGGTCTTCCTTGAGCTGAGAAAGGAGCGTAGGAGAGTGGGCTTGATGGTCTCCATGATGAAATGCAAGGTACTCTTGATCCCCATTTGAAAAACCCATTTGGAAAAGGCACTTTGAAGTTCAAATAAAATCCATAAAGTGTCTTTTGTCATGAAATTCAAATATTGGAACCAAAGAAGGGCCTTGCCATGCATGAATTTGTATGGAGCTTACCTCCCATGAAGTTGAGTTGAAAGAATGAAAATGATACCCTTGAAAATATATATCAATATATATATATAGATATATATATATATATATTATATATATATATATATATATATATATATATATATATATATATATGCATGTGTGTGTTGTGTGTGGTGTGTGTATATATAATATATATTTATATATATATATATATATATATATATATATATATATATATATATATATATATATATATATAGACAGAGAGAGAAGTCAAGAACTTGAAAGAAGTTAGTATTAAATTTAAAATTTTATTTAATTATAAATAAACAAACAAAATTATAAGAAAATAAAAGAAATTGGACATAGCTTCAGTTAGTAAAAGAAGTCCAAACTTGTAAGAAATTAAAATAAATCGAATCATTAGTCTTTTTGAAAATGTAATTGATAGCAAACGGCCAAATTGATTAAAAAAACTATAATGTATCATTATGTAACTACTGAATCGACCATAAATAACCATTTTAATCACCTTCGGTGCGAATGTTTTAAAAATCTAATTGTACCAATATCTCGCGTTGAACTCTCAATATTTGCAAACTCTGCAATAATAACGATAGCATCATTTAGATTAATTGCTTATGTTACATGTATCTGATTTGCCAATTAGATTTTTGAAAACTTGATTTTATGAATCTTACTCGTAGTATGGTTCTGTTAGGATGTGATTCGGGCTAAACTTTCGTTGGCCTAGTAGGCATAGCCCACAAGCAACCAGGCCCAACGAAAAGGGGCTCTTACCTCATGCGGTCCGCCGAGGGGTCGCATCCTTTTTGGCCCATGAAAAGGGAAAAGAGTGCGAAATTACTAATTTACTCATTGCTACCATCGCTATAAATACCCACCTGCCAGATTTGAAGAAGGTAAGTTCTCTACGTTTAAATTCTGCATTCCTCAATTCATCAGAGCATTTTTGGACTTTCTTTCCCGAGAAAGATTCCATCTTTCCTTGGAGAACTCCTGATTAGGCTCTCCTAAGCCTAGTCAAACCCTGTTTCCCGTGATCCGTGATTACTCGAGCTTCGGAGGGTATTTCTCAGATTCCATATCAGGGGTTGGCTTTTTTTGCAGGTTCAGAGGTAGCAGGATCGGAGATCGAGTCTGGGTCATCCGCCATCACATAAGCTTGTTCTTTTTCGCATCCCTCCTTGAGAAAAACTCTATTCGGAAATAGGATGAATCCATTTTTATGCATTGTTGGTTGGAAGTTTGGAACAAAGATGCGTCCCCCCCCCCCTCTCTATCTCAAAAAGAAAAAAGGAAATAAGCAGGGTAAGCATTAATGGACTTAAAATAAAGAGTACAAAACCTATATCCTTTTTGTTTCTTTACTTATTTTTTCATGTCCGATTATTGGTGTCCAAATTTTTTAAAGTACAAATCAAAAAAATTCAATAAATGCCAAGTATTTAATTATTCTCATGATTGAGTCTTCTGTATTTGTAGTTATCAAACAATTGGGATGTTTTTACTCTTTTACTTGGCGGGGGTTAGGTAAGGTGTGCACCCCATTGAATTTTACAACATGTCAACCCAATGGGGTTGGTAACCCCGATTCAACGTTCAGACTGTTAGACAAGCTATTAGTCAATAATGTAGCCTTTGGATCAAATATCTGAGGTTCGTCTCTTAAGAGCCCGTTGATCTTACTTGAACTTAAAAAGGGAAAGCATTTATTGTTATAATAGGCCTACCAAGTTACTTATAAATCATGCCATTATCCACAATTAATCTTCTCACTGTGGGACGTGGGGACGTCAGGATGTCATAGCTGAAAATGTCCCAGTCCCCCAGAGAAGGGTCCGTTGGATCCCTGCATACCTCCCACTATCATAAGAAATGCATACGTTTGGATTGGACCCTAGGTTTCCCCACAAGGAACAATGCTCATACCAATAAAGACAAGCTTTTTTGCCAATAATTGAAAAATTAATTAGTATATTGTATCATATTCGAATATCACATCATATTCTTAGCACACACCAAATTTGTCCATGTTATCTTTCTTAGAACTTTTATGTCAACAATTTTTTTAAAAAAATCTGAAAATTTTAAAATTTTTGAATTTAAATTGGAAGTTGATGTGGTCAATAAAATATTTTCATCCACATGCTTTGATCCTTTGGTTTGAAGGATCCTAGTGAGTCATTGAATTAAGCTTGGGTGTGAATTTTAGTTACCATCAAGAGAATGTTGCTAGATATTTTTACCGTATTTATCACTGAAGCTAATTTTAATGTATCTTTTCTATTGTACCCTAATTAGTTTTGAATTTTTAATAGTTAAAAAGAGAAGATAAATATGTTAGATTCCTCCAGCACGCATCTTTTCCTTGATTGTGAGGTTGCTAGGGAAGTTTGGAGAACCAGTCATCTGCTCATTTGCACTAAAAAGAGATCGAAAATGGAGGTAGGAGCTTGGTTACGGGCTCATTTGCACTAAAAAGAGATCATACGCGACTACAGTGAGGATGGGTTTGAATTTTGCTCGAGAATTGCCCTTGAGCCTAGTGAAAGTTGAGGCCGATTGTCTAGGAGTTTATACAGCCCTTCCCCATAGATTGCTTAATCGGTCTCCATCTGAGCTATAAATTATGGATTGAAACTCTTCTTTTGCATATGTCACTTTTGACTTTTGTTAGAAGGGATTGTAATGATGCAGCCTATGTTCTTGTTAAGACTTTTAAGTTTAGATGTGTGAAGATTTAGACTCAGAAATGTCCCAATTTTAATTTGGATGCTATGTTGATGGACAGTGGCGTCAGCTAATGAAAGTCACCGTTGCTTTGATTTCCCCTCAAAAAAAAAAAGTCGAATTCCTTATTCCTTTTGCTTTATCCACTTTTCTGTAATGAAATAACAATGCGTGTGATTCTCTTACATACGCCTTTATTTATACAATGCAAGATCTATGGCACTTATAACCTCAAGTATATTTAGTCATTCATCCACCCCAAACATTCATGAAAATTCCATGCTTTGTTTTACACCTTTGACTCCCCTTTCCTCAAAATGAGAGGTGGTCACAAAAGTTAGCTTCAAACGTATGCCCATGCCTTGTGATATATGATAACAAAAACAAAGCAAAGTGCCTTGTTTTGCAAACCTCATTATCATCATCCCCCCCCCCCCCCCAAAAAAAAAAAAGATTTTTCAGCATTCTCGAATCCTCTTTCTGTCTGCATGTTGGACCAACATGAATTCCCAAAAAACCCATCTGCCTCTTCTCACCCTGAATGTTACAATTACATGGTTCTTTATCCTATTCGTCCGAGTCAACTCGGCAACTCGGCCGCTGTTCGCGTGTGACCCGGCGAACCCATCAACAAAAGACTACGAATTTTGCAACCCAAAATTGCCCATCAACGTACGAGCGAAGAACTTGGTGAGCCAGTTGAATTTGGATGAGAAAATCGCCCAACTCACCAACTCGGCACCACCGATTCCGCGACTCGGTGTTCCGGCTTACGAGTGGTGGGGCGAGTCATTGCACGGTGTCTCGAGACACGGCCGTGGGTTCCGATTCAATGGGACTTTTGATGGGAATGGCACAATTTTCAATGGCACTGCTACGATTAAGGCTGCTACTATGTTTCCCCAGATCATTCTCATAGCCGCTTCCTTTGATTCGCAACTTTGGTACCGCATTGCTCGGGTGAGTCAACTCAGTCACTTGGTTCTGCTGACTCGGTTTATAGGCTGTCCATACCTCTCTTCTTATGGGTCTGGTCATTTCCCCCCTTTCACCCCATTTTTTCCGAAGAAAATGATGATGGGGTCACGTAGACTTTGAATTTTTTCCCATCATGTAATACATAAAATCGTGTTACATGTTAGTTTAAGTTGTTACCATTAATCGAATTTTTTGGTTTGAGTTTTATAAATAAAAAAAAATATATATTATAGAAGGTCTCTATCTCTTTATGCAATGGTTAAGCTAGTAACTGGGCCTTGGGACCAAAAATAAATAAAACCATGTAGGTGAGGCCGCCGTCTTATTGAAAAAAACACTTGAGACTTTGTGTTATATATACACATAAATAAAGCCTTCATGAAAATGAGTTGGGTAAAATTATCTACCTGAAAAAAATAAAATGAAATTGTGAGACTTTGGGTTTTATGCAAAATGTTATTGCATATGACCCAACAAAATAGACTGATCTATGAGCAAGTCTTCACTCTTCACATGAGTAATGAAGTTGCTACACTGGCATTTGACAATATGAGCTGATAGTCTAACGTGAAGATTCATAGTCCTATACAATGAGGAAGGGTGCTAGATTGTTAGTTGTTGTCAAATCATAACTATGATTAGCCCCTTGGGATCTGACCAGTACGTCAACCAATATCATATTGGCATATGAAAGCATAGAACCAACTGTTCGATGATTGCAACATTTAAAACAGCAGAGGTGGAGTTAGGGAAGTGCACAAGTGAGGATAGCTGAGAGGTAGAATGACCGGCTTTCAAAAGGGGTTCCATTCTTCCAAAGCTGTGCGCGTTTGTAATATTTACCCCTTCAAAAAAGAAAAAGAAGTAGAGATGGAGTCAGGGAAGTTATTCTATATGCTATTCTATTGTGGTTCCCTTATGAAATTGGTATATAAAAGTGTCTAAAACTCTTTTAAAACTTCTTTACAGAAGTAATTTTGCGGATGTTTTTCATAAGCCATCTCCGTGCTTGTCAAAGGCAAGGCCCTTTGTGTTGTATGGACATTCAACACCCTATGTTGGAGGGATCTACATTGACTTCTATTGTTTAGTTTTGTTACCATTTCTGTGACATATATGTAAAGTGATGATTCATGACTGAATGACATGTATGAAGGCAATTGGCACAGAGGCAAGGGCAATGTACAATGTCGGACAAGGCAAGGGCTTGACACTTTGGGCGCCAAACATAAACATATTTAGGGATCCAAGATGGGGAAGAGGCCAGGAAACTCCGGGAGAGGATCCTTTGTTGACTTCCATATATGGAACGTCCTATGTCAGAGGGATTCAAGGGTTTAATTTCGTAGGAAAGCAGGTTTTCGACCATCTTCAAGCCTCTGCTTGTTGTAAGCATTTCACCGCGCATGATTTGGATAACTGGCAAGGGACAACTCGTTATAAGTTTGATGCCAAGGTATATTCAAAACATCCTGTCTTTTGCACCTATTTCCTTGTCAAGTATACTGAACCCATAAATCATGTAGAGTCCTTAGAAATGGGGCTCTTTGAAAAGGGAGGTGACCTTGCTGATGCGAATAGCCATATGCAATCCAATGTGTCTGACACCATGTGATGGGGTATCATCACTTCAAGAGCAACTGTCTGATTGATCTGGAGGATGGCTGCTTCCTTTTTAGTTTGTACTAGTTTTATTAATTTTCATTGTTTGCCAACTAATTTTGTTTCAAATTGTAGGTGAACAAGCGAGATATGGCGGATACTTTTCAACCCCCATTCAAGAGCTGTGTGGAAGAAGGGCGAGCAAGCTCGATAATGTGTGCATACAATCGTGTGAACGGAGTCCCTATGTGTGCAAACTCTGATCTCCTGACGGAGACTGCCAGAAAGCAGTGGCAGTTTGATGGGTAACTATGTTTACATGGTTATTATTTTGCTATGGTACTAGTTGGTTACAACCCCACCCTCTCTTTTGCTAAGCATCCAGTTACCAGTGAGTGACTTAATTTTCTGATTTGAGAAAATTTTTCGATCGCTAGGTACATAACATCTGACTGTAATGCAGTGCCCATCATTCATGATGAGCAAGGATATGCCAAAACACCAGAAGATGCAGTTGCTGCAGTTCTAAAAGCAGGTAAAGGCAAATATAAAAATGTCTGGTTTTTTTGCAATAATTCGTTGATGCATTAAGAAGGAAAACCCCAGGAGATAGTGTAATTTGATGGTGTGGTACTGGTACTTAGACTAGCAAACAGGTTTGGCTAGGTCAAGGAAAATGGTTGGTGATAATCGGGCTGGATAGTGTTTAGGCCAGTCATACTAGGTCTGTTAGAGGTTTAACCAGAGCTCTTGTCCCCCCCCCAAAAAAAAACCTAAAAGAAAATCCAATCAATATTAGTTTCGGCAAATTTCACGTAGGTTGGGTATGGGTTGGGTCGAAATTCGTTACCTTAGTCGAAGTCTAGTTTTGGGTTGGTCAGGGCAGGTAATTGGGTACAGTTAATTGGGAACAGCTCAGTATTTTGTAGTCGACTTGGACGAGAGGATAGCTATGTGGAGTATAATTGTCCCTCGTCACTCGTTGAGGAGGACTAAGGCTAGGGATGCCAAGCTAAGAATGGAAAGATATCTTAACTATGACAAGTAAATCTAAATTGGTAGTACATGTAATTACAGAATACTTAAAATCTTCGGCCATGGTGGAATGACAGGGATGGATGTAGAGTGTGGCACTTACACGCGGCAGTATGCCAAATCAGCACTTGAGCAGAAAAAGGTAACAGAAGCTGAGATAGATCAAGCCCTTACCAACCTGTTCTCTGTTCGAATGAGGTTAGGCCTTTTTGATGGAAATCCCATCGATGCTAACCCTTTTGGGAAGCTTGGTCCAAGCCAAGTCTGTGATTCACGTCATAAAATTCTGGCACGTGATGCTGCCCGGAAAGGCATAGTCCTCCTCAAAAACTCGGGCAATCTACTCCCACTCTCAAAAACAGAAACCAAGTCACTTGCTGTAATAGGCCCAAATGCTGATGACCCTCAGGTCCTCCTTGGTAATTATGAAGGCATTCCCTGCAAGAGTGTCACACCCCTTCAAGCACTAAAACGTTATGTAAAACATGTCAAGCATCATCCTGGCTGCAACTCAGTTCAGTGTTCTTCGGCCTCCGTAGAAGTTGTGGTGGAAATAGCTAAAATGGTAGATCACGTAGTTTTAGTTATGGGGTTGGATCAAACAATGGAGAGGGAGAAGTTGGACCGTGAGGACCTGGTTCTTCCTGGGAAGCAGCGGAGTCTCATAAGTAGGATAGCAAATGTTGCAAAGAAGCCGGTTGTGCTGGTGCTTCTGTCTGGTGGTCCGGTTGACATATCTCAAGAGAAGGACAATGAAAAAGTTGGAGGCATATTGTGGGCTGGTTATCCGGGACAAGATGGGGGAACTGCCATCGCAGAAGTCATATTTGGTGATTATAACCCAGGTGAGGTAATAGCTGAGACCTATTAACTTGTTTCATCTCTTGCGTGGTAAGTATCTGAAAATTCAGCAACTTGGGTAATCTACTTTCCTCAGATATCTGAACAAAGATATGAAAACTCTATCTTTTTGACATTGGAGATGCTTATCATTTTTCTCCTGGGTGTGCCAGGAAATAATCTCTCTGTTCCTTAGGATCAGAAGGCTATCTGCATCTGTAACCTCCCTAACCCTTTGCCTCAGGCTGGCTTGTGTTGGTTGGTGCCCGACACAGGGACACTGGTAGTTGTATGCTTATGGATTTATATTACTGTAGGTGGAAGATTGCCAATGACATGGTATCCTCAGGATTTTGTCAAAGTACCAATGACTGATATGAGGATGAGGGCTGACAAGTCTTCCGGCTATCCAGGGAGGAGTTACAGGTTTTACCAGGGTAAAAAGGTTTTTGAATTCGGCTATGGTCTAAGCTACTCAAACTACACCTATGAATTCGATGATATAAGTCAAGAAAAGCTAAGCTTGTCCAAGAAGCCACAACTACACAAGGGACGGCACCACCACCGCACCCGGCTTCTTAAGAGCATGAACGAACCCGTGTTGGTTTCAGAGCTCGGGAGAGAATTCTGCAATGCCAAGGAAACCAAGTTCAAAGTAGTCGTTAGAGTGAAGAATCATGGGAAAGAAGGGAAGCATGCTGTTCTGCTTTTTGTGAGGCCTGAAGAGCAGAATGATGAGGACCCCATCAAACAACTGGTTGGGTTTCATAATGTGCACCTGTTTGAAGGAGAAGAGGGACATATCAAGTTTGAAGTGAATCCTTGTGAACATATAACTAAGGCTAACAAGGATGGGTTAATGGTGATTGAGCCAGGCTCTTATTTCCTAGGTGTAGGAGATGCAGAGCACAAAATTGAAATCACTCCCTGAGATGTAGTAATGGTCTATTAGATCCTAAGATTTGAACTGCTCTGCAGTTGTTAGACACTTGATCCATATCTTAGAATCTTACGGTTCAATAGGTTTAGCAGGAATAAATGATTGTAATTATAGATTGAAAGAATCTTGTTTTCTTAGTATCTTTGGATCCTACTCAAAAGTAACTAGATTGTAAAAGAATGATGCTAGTACGCATCAATGATCAATTATATGATTTACCAAGGTGGGGTATCTTCACAAAATGTTCTCTAATCACATTGGTTTCAGTATTTCTGTATTGATAGATTTTCACGTTGTGAGTACTCATATATACTAATAATTTGGACTATTAGTTTCAAATATTTAATGCTAAAAATCTCAATTGCATTCCGTTATTGGTAGAGAATGTGTGTAGTGTTAATGCATATCATATAATACAAAATGTATTGTCTTATAGCGATACAACCTCATAATTCTCATTATGGTACTTTGGTTTCAACCTTGATGATTTCTAGAGATCCTGTTATGAGTCCTAGTCCTATTAACCTGGCTATGGCTAGCACAAGTTCAATGTAAGATAGTTTCCCCATGGGGATTTTGTCGAGTATTTACCCTTGTAACAATGTGGGGTACGAACAACCAATTTGAAAAAAATAATTTGAATGGATGACATATATTATATTCCTATGCAAGGAAACGGTGTTAATAAAAAAGACAAATTAACTTGTATGACTAATGAAAGTTCATACAAATTTGTATCAATATTAGATTGAAAACATTGCCCTTAAATACACAATTTTTCGTGCTTTAGATAAAAATTGGATGATTTTTTCAATAAATTATTTGCTTATTTATATATAAAAAAAAACTATTTACTTGGGAAAATTACAAAGTTCTTTCCTTTTAGCAGAATGTTTGCATTCTAACAAACAAATATTTTATAGTACAACATATAAATGTATAAACGATAAAGATATTCACATTTTTTGTTTGAAAGACAAGAATTTATGTAAAATACAAGCACTTTGAATTGGGGGGGGGGGGGGGGAGCCTTGATGGTTGTTGTTATTTTTCCTTATTTCTTTAGTAATTCATGCAAGTGATCACCTGAGTGTTTTCTGAACAGAAAAATACGGTACCTCTGTTCACCTATGATGAACATGAACATGATCATAACAGAAACCAATACTAACATCCAGATAGCGCCAATGGTGCCCCAAATGGCAAATACCCATCGACTCTATCTCTCCTTTTCTCTATCCCTTCCTCACTTCCACGTTTCTTCTTTCCACTAATTAAGAACCCAGTTTCTCAATTTTTATTTTTCTGTTTTCTGGGTTTCCCATTAGCTTGTGATATCTCTTGATTCAAGATCAATTTCCTGCTTCTTTTGCAGAGAATTACTGATTTTTATTACATCTTGGGCGTTTTGTTTACCCGCTTCTTCAGCCCTTAGTTTCGCGTGCATTATTTTCATTTGGGTTTTCTGTTTCAGGTTTCAGGTTTGTTCCTCTACCTTCCATCATCTCTTTAATATCTCATTTGGGTTCGCAAGAAATTTTTGTGCGGATACGTCCAGATTTTGTTCTAATGTGCATTTGAATTATTTGTAAATTTCTGGGTACGTGATTTTTTTTTTTTTTTTTTGGGGGGTAAGTACATTTAAGATGCTATTCTTAATCTGCACTGGCTATGGTTTCTCTAATTGATCATTGCTAAATTGCTCTGTGGTTTCACAATGCTGGGTAATTTTCATTTGAACTGTTTTTGTCGGACTTATTTTCCCCAAGTTTAGTGTATTACCACTCATGTAATCGACTATGGGTGTTCAATTTACAGGAACTTGTTGATTTGAAGGTGTTTGTCGACCCAAGTTCTCTGATTCTTTATGGTTCTTGCCATCCAAGGTTGAGATTTTAGGTTGTGGTGTATTTAACCATCTGGGCTACTCTCCAAGGAATTATTAAGAATGAGATTAAATAGAGTTGTACATATGTGGGATATATTTCACTGAGAAGATTGTTGATGTGCACAATGACAGCTCATCAAGTTTGGAGGACATAGTGGTTGGCACAAATGACTGTAATTTTCAATAGTACGATTCTATTATGTCTAATCATCCAAGGACACTCTCTTCCATTACACTATCAATTGGGCTACTTGCAGTGTTCATAACTGTGGCTTCTTGGATCTTATTGTCATACCCAATTGGTTCTGTTGTTTGGAACTATTTCTATGGGGTTGAGAACACAGGCGAATTAGATTTGCCCGTTAACTTGGAAGCTCAAGTTCAAACTGATGAGAGTAAGTTCCCGAAATCTGAGGGGGCTGGCAAGGGCAAAGACGGAGCCAAAAGCAATGTCACAGTTGATTCAGGTCAGCCTCTTTCTTCAAATGAGTGGTTTCCTTTCCAAAGCAAACATCACTTGTGGTTTACCTATTTTTCTTTCGTTAAACTCGGGCTGTACTACGTTGGTTAAAGCTGCGGCCGAAATGGGTGCTTTCCATTCTGAAGCAAATATCACTTGCATATTCTTCAAATATATATTTGTATGTAACTTATAAATAACCTTGGTTAGAATGGAATATAGTTACCATCTTACAAAGGATATATATGGCTATCACTGAACCTACTTTACAGGTGTTGGATATATTGGGAAATCATGCTACAGAGAGGTAGTATCTGTCAAAGTATATCATCAATACAGTTGATCAGGAGGTGATGTTGCGGGGTTATGCCTGTTGTTGTAATGTTTGTTTCCATTGTGACCATAAGCCTTCTTAGGAATTGCAAGGTAGCGTATCCCTGTGTGCTATCCATGACATTTCAATGACTTGCATATGGCCAGATATAAGTCTATGACTTTGGGTGTTTGATGGGGACTGACATTCGACACGAAAGATAAGCATTAGGATGCTGAGGAACCTCCTGTTGGATTGGCTTTCTCATGCTTCTGCACATGGTGTGAGTTCAAGTGTTAACTATTATCTTGTAGGTAATCCTCCAAAGTGTGATTTGTACCATGGGGAATGGTTCTATGATCCTGGTGGGCCTCTCTATACCGGCAGCACATGCCCTGTCCTCACTCAAATGCAGAATTGCCAACTCAATGGGAGGCCTGACAAGGAATACGAGAACTGGAGATGGAAGCCATCTGAGTGTGAACTACCTAGATTTAATGCTGCCAAATTCTTGGAACTAATGAGGGGAAAGACTCTGGCATTTGTTGGAGATTCAGTTGCGCGAAACCATATGGAATCACTTGTGTGCTTACTGTGGAAGGTATGTACACTTTCTTTCACATTCACAATCCTCATATGCAAGAACTTTTTCTTTGTGAGTATATTCATTGTCAAGTAGTCATGATAGGCAGGAGCTTTGTGCTATTGTTGGGCAACCAACTAGATCACGCTCACATTATGCCCCATCTTTGTTGCAATTTGATCAGTTCCTTCATTCTACTGTTATCTTAGGAGGAAGCTCCAAAGAATCGAGGGAACCGTCATATGCACCGTTGGTATTTCAGATCAAAATCTGTGATGATTGTTCGGATTTGGTCCTCATGGCTTGTACATTCAACTTCAGAGCCTTTCAGCAATGTGCCAATGGGAGTTGCCAAGCTCCACCTCGATGTCCCAGATGAAACATTCATGCAATACATCCCAAACTTTGATGTGGTTGTCCTTTCTTCTGGCCACTGGTTTGCCAAGCAATCAGTCTATTTGCTGAATAATGAGATCGTAGGATGGCAGCTGTGGTCCCCACCACAGCCGCAGGAAATGAAGGTTAACAATGTCGATGCATTTGGAATCTCTGTTGAGACGAGCTTGACTGCCATGGTTACACACCCAAATTATACTGGACTGACCATTGTTCGGACTTACTCACCTGACCACTATGAGGGCGGTGCCTGGAACACCGGTGGATCATGTACAGGGAAGGAAAAGCCTGTCTTGCCTGGTCAATTAGTTCAAAATGAGCTGACAAATATCATGCATGAGAAACAAGTGACTGGATTTTACCAAGCCATTAAGAAGCAGGAAAACCGATCAAAACTAAAGTTGATGGATATAACAGAAGCTTTTTCATATCGTCATGATGGTCATCCAGGGCCATATCGGAGCCCTGACCCAAATAAGATGACACAGCGGGGTCCAGACGGGCGGCCGCCACCACAGGATTGCCTACATTGGTGCATGCCGGGTCCAGTGGACACATGGAATGAACTTATGCTCGAAATCATTAGACTAGAGTTTGAGGGTAGCCAAAACTTAGCCTCTTAGAGGATGTGGAATTTGCTTCATTTGCTAGGTAGCCTCTTCCCCCCTTTGCTGTCCGTACTATTAAAATTTATGTATTACTTGCCATTGGGTGAGGACAGTCCCTTTTATCGCTTTTTGTTTTACGTTTGGTACATGAATTTTTTTCTTGTGTAAGAGTACTTAGTCTCTGAAATGAAATAGCTCTGTGATCCCTCGACTTTCTAACTGGAGATCAATCATTTTGATTCGTTTCCTTAGCTTTTGTAACATAGCAGTTGGTGGTTATTTGCTTATCAGTCCTTCAACAGTCTTCAGCATATTTTTTTTGGGTCATTGGGTCTCTATCTGACTAGAGTTGAGCTACTATTAACCCGTAAAGAGATATGGTTCTCTCATAACAGATTTTCTCCATGCACAAGGCTCGAACTCGAAACCTTACATAGGTCAAACAAGTGCACAACCACTTGAATCGACCAGTACCAATAGGCCTTAGCTTTGATGCAAACATCGATGATTCGAGCCTCTCATGCTAGACCTCACTTAGGTGACAATTCTCAGCCGAAGACAGAATGCTTATCTGAGGGAAGAGGTGCCTTTATGCTGCCAAACAAATCTCTAATGAAAGATACAAGTAGTGGACCTAGGAAACACTGAAATAGTAACTTAAGAATAAAGGTGTTGGGCAAGTCAAATTCAGAAATTCTTCAGGATCTTCTTTTATCACTTGGAAAACGTCCTGCTGATTCCTTCTTGTCTGAATCCGTCAGTTTGTGATATGCTGCTCAAAAGCCAAGTCAACTGGACCTTTTCTGGTCCTCAAACTTCAATTTTCCCCCACCAATCATATGGAGCTACTTTCGAATTGGGCCACTCAGATGCATTGAATCATCTAGGATTTCCTGTCTGATTATAACAATCAATGTGGATATGTTGTATTAAAGGTCTAAATATAAGTAATCTTACATTTATAAGTAGCGATAGATCCATAAGAAAATTTTCAGACATTATTTTAGAATGATTTTTTTGCCATAATTTGTATGGTGGAAAAAAACAAGTTTGGACTTTTTTTTTTTTAGTTTGGATTGTGGTGGACTAAAGCAAAATTTCTCTTTAAACTTCCTCTGCTCTACTTTTATAGAGTAGCAGGTAGTATAATGTTTTTAAATCTAGGATTTGACGGAACTAGTCTCTCTATATTAATTCCATAATTCAGGGATAAGACTGCTATATCAAACCCCTCATACTCTGTTTGATAACGGGATTTTTTGAGGTATTAGATTTGAACTTGGATTTTGAAAAATTTTTTTTTGGAAATAAAGCGAGAAAGATTAAAATTCCACTTATGAATGTAAGGGAAAAAAAGGTCAAGCAAACTATTATTATTACTCTTTTTTTGTTCGAATTTATAGGAATGTCCCTTTAAGAGGTACAGAATTCAAATTCTTGGTCAACAAATTACGAGATGTAGTACTTACTATTAGGTTACAATCAAGGGGGGTTGTTTTTCTTTTGAAGATTTTATTTTTGGATTTTATTTCCCTTTTTTTTTAAAAGGAAATTACCCTTTGGAATGTTAGAAGAGCTAAGAGAAGACTCAGGGAATGGGTAGGTGATCATGTGACTAAGTTTGCTTTGCTGATAAATTTCCTATTTCTTCGTTTGACGTACACTTTACTACACATAAGGTGATGTCACTGCAAAGAATATATGGAAAAATTAATTGAGTGATAAATCATGCGAATTTCCCAAGTGGTTTACCGGTAATGATTATGCCCTTTCTTTATGCAAATTAATGGAAATCTCTTTGGTAATTATGTATCCCAAAGAAAAGCCTAAATGCCTTTTTTTTTAAAATAAAGAAACTAAAGCAAGTAATTAACTTTTTTTGATGGAAGCAAGCTGTTACATTTTGGTTGAAAAGCTAGAAATTTTGTATATAATGAATGTCAAAAAATAGGTAAAAATCATGAATAAATGACACTTGAGATGACATACAAATGTCGTGTCAAATAACAAGAGTACATAGGATTGATTGGATATATTGCATAAAGATTAATCTTATAAAATATTTTATTGAATTATAAAGTACCATTTAACAATAAAAAGACCACAAAAAGCATAATTTGCTCTAATTATATCATATTATCTTGGCCGTTGATGTTTGGATGTGTTTGTTTCTATTGTTCAATTAGTTTGAGTAACAAGGAACTAATTTCTTTGCTGATTTTAAGATTAATGGTTCGATTCTTATATATTATAGTATTATATTTAGTTTGAATATCTTCTTTTTAAGGCTCAATTTCTAATGAGTTTATATTCGAACACTTCTTACATTGTCATTTTTCTCACTGTACCTGCTCAAAATGAGATAACAAGTTTCTAATAAGTGATGATCATGCATGTCCCATAATCTTTATTTATATAAACTTAAAATTATAAGCAACTTTCTATTACATGCATGTAATTAGTCAAACAAGTCCTAGGTTCCAATCATTAACATAAGATCCTGTTAATTGAAAAATACCTGCTCATTTTAAACTAGTAGGTAAATCAAGTTCTAGGGTCACGTAAGAAATAATTACGTATAATGTAACGAATGATATAAGTATTCTGAAATTTATATGTTTAAGTTAATCCAACTAGTAAAATTTCTTTTAGGCAATATTGAAAACTAAAATTTTAATATCATTTACATCAATTTTAATGTATGTTTTGCCGTTCCCAACCCAAAAAAAAAACCCTCGAATTTGTCTATAAACTTTTGCGAAGTGCAAAAAGAAATGTTGTCATTCCACATGAAACAAGAAGTCTAGGTGAAATCTCAAGTGATCTTTAAGCATGAGATTACGTGACATCTTTTGCCAAAGGAGAAAAATGTGTAAAGACACGAATGTACAAGAAGCCCTAGCCGCAAAGATTGAAAAACACATAAAAGATTTGATATTTTCAGTGGCATGCTATGGAAAATTATTACTGAGAAAAGGGCAATTTAGAATTTTAAATTGGTAATAAAATAACAATCATTTTGTTTTAAATATTTATGTTTGTTTTAACCCCCCAAAGACAAAGCAACAGAGCTAGTAGTTCGGAAAATTGTCATGCCTTCTTACCTACCTTACCTTTTACAGCCTTTAATGTATTATTATTTGCCCACTTTTCGAAATAGAAAAAAGAAATTTTTTAAAATTATTTTTCAAAATTTCTTTTTTTTTGATAAATTTTTACTTTTTGTCATACTCACACCTGCTTTATTAAATTCCCTAGACGGACTTGAACTTTTTCTTAACCATAATTAAATCTTCGTATTTTGTAATTTAAATGGGGTGTAATATTTAATTAGTTTCAAATTTTTTTATTATCCTATGTATTTGTTAATATTTTTCTTTTTCCAATTTGATGAAAAAAAATTTTCCCCTTCCTTTTTCTTCTCTTTTTCTGCAAAACCCAGTTTCCAGAAAATACCAGTTGGGAGTTTTTCAGACACTTCAAAACTGGGTTCGATGGTGTGTTCAAATTTTTCTTCAAAATCAGCCCAGCAATCTCATATTTTTATTTTTATTTTCTGAATTTTTGTTCAAATGATAGCTGTATTTTCAAAACCTTTTCTAATTTTGGTGAATTAGGAGGCTGGAGGGTTTGCTTGTAGATTCAAGATAAGATCTTGAAGCTTTTTGATTCATTGTTTCCCTGATTTTTGGGGGCTCTGTTAAGAACTACACAAGGGTTTTAGCCTTTTGAAGCTGTGGGTGAAGAAGCTTTCTAGGCTTATTTCTTGCTTATTAACTCATAGTCAGATTATTAAGGTTTCTGGGTCTTGGGTTTAATTTCTCTTTCTTGTTTTTCTCAAGGGTTTGATCATTTTTCCTCCCTGTATGTTCTAAATGCTGCTTTTAAGCTCAGTAGATGTTGCTAATGTGCTCTACAAATTTAAGGTAGTTTAGTTTTCTCTTTTTCTTTTTGTTTCTGGGCACGTTAGAATCTTAGGGTTTTAGGGTTTTGTTAAGCGCTTTACTCTTTCTCTTGTTCCATTTAAAGTTTAATGCATGGAGGGTAAAGAAGAACTAAGTTCTGGGGTCACAGTGAAGGGGGGTGAAGCTCCTCAGGGTTTCTGTTTGTCAGCTAGGCCTGAAAACCCTAGTCAGCCAGGAGCTTCAACTATGGCAGCTACCCCACCAGTTGCCATGGGAGCACCCTCTTCTGATGGGAGGAAGAAGAGGGGAAGGCCAAGAAAGTATGGCCCAGATGGTACACCAGCTGCTGCATTGTCACCAATGCCGATTTCGGCGTCGATTCCTCTAACTGGAGGAGAGTTTTCAGGTTGGAAACAACCTAAAGTGAGATCTTTTCAGACTGTAAAAAAGGCTCAAAAACTGGAGTCTGAGAAGTTAGGTAATGATCTTCGCTCGTTTTGTTGAATTTCGATGTATACATTATGCTGCCATTGTTTGTTTTCTGTTTTGTTGTTCATATATTCTGATCTGGTGATGCTTTTTAGGGGTTGATGCTTGTGAAAACTTTCTGCTAATTGTTGTTTGGCTAGGGGTTGGTCTCTGACTTTCCCATGCCGTAGGTTTAGATTTGGCCAATGTCTTTCAATTTCATGCTTGGTGATCGCGAGTAAAATGATAGATAAGTTTGCCTTCAGGGCAATCCAGGGATACAATCTTCTTAAAATAGCAGCAAAGCCATTTTAGTATATGACAATTGAGAACCTTACCAACATCATGGTTGGTCTTTTGTTAAGATATGTGCTTGTGGTGTGTGGTGATTTGTTGAGGAGTGTTTTGATGGAATGAGGCAAATAAAGATGTTTAAATGTGCAGATATCCTGATGTGGAAGTAACCTAGTGATATGTTTGTTTAGAACACACTTATGGAGTCTGATCCTCATCCTAATATCTCCATTACTTAGATAGCATATGGTGCATTAAGCCATGTAAAACAGATTTTTTCATTGGTATTCCTGCTTTATTTGTCTTTAGATAAAAACCAGATGATCGTTGGAATTGATACGTTTAGAGTTCTAAGATGGCCAACTGTACCTGGCTGTGGGAAACAACTAGGATTGAGTTTTGAATGGTTACTAGTTTGAATACCATACCTGGATTGATCTCTGGTTACTGTGGAATGGTCGTAGTTTGTCTGGGGTTCTATGTGCTTTTATGTTGTTATAATGTTATCCAGTTGGTGTCTGATGTGGTAGCTACTGTTCTCTCTATTTAGCAGCTTTGCACTTGCTTTAGGCTGACAAGAAAACTAATAAAACAGGTGATCGGCTTGCATATCTAGTTGGTGCAAATTTCACGCCACATGTGATCACCGTGAATGCTGGAGAGGTACATTTTTAATTTCCGTACAGTAACTTGTTCCGTTTCATGCTTCTGTACGTCTTCCATTTTGTGTGATTATATCTTGTGCTGTCAGTGCACATTTGCACACTATTTTTCACTTTGGATCCAACTGTGTTCTCTTGTGGTTGTCACCAATTTCAGTACTGAGCTTTTGAGTGATTTTAGTCCATTTCTTCAGTGTTCTGTGTGTAATGATATCTTGTCTAGGAGTCGCCGTGATTGCTAAATGTCTTTCTTCCATAAGGGAGCTGAGACGTGATTTTGTTTGCTTGTTTGACCAAGAAACATGAAATTTGTTGTACTAGAGGTTCTCTGATAGTGCTTCTACGATGCTTCAGAGATGCAAATCCCTTAAGAAGATTGATAGACAGATATATGAAGAAGGATTGGCAAACTAAACTACGAGATTGTCATGCTTGAAAATAAACTTGACCCCTTAGGCCTCAAATAAGAGGGCCAAAGTTCCAAAAAGCTAGGTTTATATTTCTATACCTTGCTTAATAAAGTTTCCAGAAAAACGTGTGCCTGTGCCACTTATTTGAGCTCCAAAGATCATGTTGCACAATTACCTTCTTATAATGATGTGTTGCTGGATGATGCTTCTTTTTCTGGTCTAGACTATTTAGATGGTCACGTTGCATGCATAATTGATTCTGGTTTAGTTTTGTTATTTGCGTTCTGTTATCAGCTGCTCCAGTAAATGAACCAGATACTTATTAGTTGGTAGCTTTGTTGTCTCTTGGCTGCTAACTTGTTGAGTTCATACATGTTTACTTCTTCTGCAGCCAATGTATAGATAGTGGGAAAATTAACATCTTAGGTAGTTAGAAATGGCAGCATTATTGGTTTGTTGCACTCCTCTTTTGTGACTTGTCTTTGTTTGCGAAACAATGTCACTTTGTCATTGTCTCTCAAAATTTGATAATTTCAACGTCCTTATGCATTTCCTGTTCTATTCTGATGTTTCATCTTTTCTCTGCCTTGTTGCATCAGGACGTTGCAATGAAGATTCTTTCATTTTCTCAGCAGGAGTCACGTGCAATATGCGTTCTGTCCGCAAGTGGTTCAATCTCAAATGTGACCCTTCGCCAACCTAACTCTTCTGGAGGCACTCTAACCTATGAAGTATGTTTACTTAGTCACCTTTTGACATTGTATACTTTTCTTCTTTGGTGTTTTTGGTGTGTGGGTGTAGCAAAATTGCTTGTTGGGGTTTGTAATCTCGTATAGATCTCTCATGATTTGTGCAAGGTAATCGAGTCCAAAAGAAATATTAGGCATTGGAGATCCTTTTTCTTAAGCAATGAATCCCTTCTTTTTCCTTTCCTTGTTTATGCTGGTACACCATTGGAGATCTTTAACCTGTGCTTCTTTGATATCTGCAGGGCCGTTTTGAGATTCTTTCATTGACGGGATCATTTATGCCTACGGACAACGGAATAATGAAGAGCAGATCTGGAGGCATGAGTGTCTCTCTTGCAGGTCCTGATGGTCGTGTCCTGGGTGGAGGTCTGGCTGGTCTGCTAGTTGCTGCTAGCCCTGTTCAGGTAAGATCTTAACTAATGGTTCTGTCTTCTGCCTTCATTTTAATGAGTGAGTATATTGCTAGAGAGGAAGAAAAAATGGGGAAAAAGAGACATGTTTGCCCCCCAAAAAATGACATTGACATGTTGTGGTAAAGGCCCATATTTTGTTTTTATTTTATTTCATAAATAGCCAATGATTGTGACTTGATGTAGTGGCCAGAACCACAAGGCTAGACATTGAGGACAAGAGTCCTAGGTTCTAAAAAATCTGATTTCAGCTTTCAGCTCGAACTGCTTCCAAGGTTGTAGTCTTTTCTTTTTTGTCTTATTTTTTTTGGGGTTGTTTGAAGGCTATACTTATGCAATATTTATCGTAGTGTTCTGAGTCATGTGATGCTTAAAAGTTCTGTTATGTGAAGCCACTTCTCGGAAGTCCACTGACCACTCCTTTTAAGGGTATCTTCTAAATTTAAAGCTAGGAACTCTGGATGTCTATGTTGTCACCCTTGTAACTCGTCCAAGTTGAATGGGCTGATGTTCAAAAGCCAAGTCATTGGCAGTGGTCAGTAGGTTCCACTTTCGGATAACTGTGGACAAAAGACAGATATCTCTCTAAATTTGTTCTTTGCCTCTGTTTTTGATGGGTGGTTGGCAGTTCAAATCTTATTATCCTCTCTAGAATTCAACTGTTACTGGATATATTTGAAACCCCCCCCCCCCAAAAAAAAAAAAAAAAACCATGCTTGGACTTAGGGTAGCGTCGTGGCTTGTGGTTTCCCCTCTTCCCATGCAAATTTGTGCTGCCAAATATTCTAAGTTTTCTTCTGCTGCTGTGGGTGCTCATCATCTCCTCATTTAATTTTTAGGTGGTCCTGGGGAGTTTCCTGCCTGGCCATCATCAGGAGCAGAAGCCCAAGAAGCAGAGGATCGAGCACACAACTCCTGTTATGCCAGCCATTGTCAACCCTGCACCAGTGCCAGCACCAGTGCCTGCACCAGCACCGGCTCCGGTCCAAGCACAAGCTCAAGCGCAGGCCCAAGTCCAAACCCAAACCCAAACCCAAGAAGGGGGCTACGGAGGACACAAGGTAAACTTCACATCACCACCCTCATTCCATGTGAACTTGCCTTGTATGAACTCCACCCAAGACTCGAGGGACCTTGAACATGACCATAATTTATCATCCCCTGATGGGGAATCTGACGATGACGATGATGATTGTGATGATGATGATGATATTGACAGCCCTTCAAACTTGGAGATTTCTGGCTGACCCGTCCCTTAGGGCTCCCCCCGGCCTCCCCCGATATCTGTAATTTGTATTTTCGATTCACATGTGCCATTAGAGGTAGTTTATTTAGGGTTACACCGGGTTTTTAACACAGGATTTGTGTGTGTTTTTATTAGGAGTAGTTGGGATCTTTAGTTTAGAAAGGTCCAGCTGATGTTGTTTATTATCGGGGTGTTTGTTTCTCTAATTGAATGGATGTTTCAGAAAACTACAGATTTATGTCAATGTTGGACATATTTTCCTCATTCCTCTGTCCAACTTTTGCTCTTTGTAACGAGGAATTATGCTAAACTTCAAGGATAGATTGATCACTCTGTCTTTGTTGTAAATGTAATATCCTATCTTCCATTTTTTGTTTTTCTAGTTTGAATCTTAAACATTCCTTAAGACTCAGCATATAGCTGTCAGTGGATTTGCATATTTGTCAGTGGTGTTATCAATTGAGTTAACTAACAAATGTAAAATTACGTAAATGGACATTATGATTATACATATGGGGACTATATGTCAGTACCAGGGGGAATTTTTTTTGTTTTTTAAATTTGTGAATTGCTAAGCTTAAATGTGATCCCATGCAACACTGCCCTGAAAGCTATTGCCAAATCAAGCTACTCTCCTTTAGCTTCTCTTCCTGCCATGCTTGATTAACCTTTTGAATAAATTCTTCAATCCGTTTCCTTAGGCCTCCTCCTTCTTCTTCGTCGTCATCATCATCTTCTTCTTCTTCTCCTCCTTCTTCTTCTTCTTCTACTTCAGCGGCTTCTTTTGTTCTTGTTGCTTCTTTGCCTTCCATGGAAAACCCTTCAATGGTGGCTTCTTCTTTTGCTTCTGTTTCTCCTACTCCCTCCATGGAAGGCCCTTCAACAATCTCATCCTCTAATACTATTCGGCTGCCATGAATGTGTCCTGCATTCGAGTTTAAGTCGAATGGCAGAGGATCAAGGTTGCTAGCCCTAGAAAACGAACTGCTAATGGCGCGATCAATGAGAAGTAGAACGATGATTATATTGCAGAAGCAGAAGACAAAATGGGAGCTCCAACTAACTTCAGTTATCAACTCCACCGTGGAAAGCAACATTTTCGCAGAGATTACAACTGTTCCCAATATAATTTCACTTTCGTGGTGTTTGGGGAGATTCAGATACAAACGACTGTGTTTTTACAGGCACACTTGCAAGTAGAGAGACCTATTCTAAACTGTGTGTGAGAGACAGAGCGAGAGAAAAAAGAGCTGAGTTTGTTGCTGTACAAAAAGAGTGCAACTGACAAGGCGCATTTATAGGTAAGGAAAGACACAGTATGAGAATTGTCAGGGAAGCTGTGTGTTGGGGAAGCTAACAGGACAGGAGAATTATGAGAGAGTGACGTGGAAGTTGATGATTGGGGTCTTAACATTACATGTGAAATCGTCTATTCATTTGTATTAATGATTTGTTTAGTGGCTGATTAGCTAAGTTGCTTAGTATAATACTGCTCATTAAAGATTAATTTATGCCTTGGAAGGGTTTAAGAAGTACTAGTTCACTTGGCAACACCTTAATCACTAGTTTCTTAGCAACTTAATTTATATATACACTGGCAAGACACCCTTTATGAGACATGGATCCTCTGGTAATCCTACGGTAAACATAATAGAGGGTGTGTTTATTAATAATTATGTAAATATTTTTCCCCCCTTATCTATTCTATTATCATTTTTTGCCTTTCCAGACTACGAATTGTACTTCGATGTCACTTCTTGTATTTAAATACAACATATGTAAAGTTCGGTTGAGCAAGCTAAACTAATATACTCCTCACTTTTGAAGGACTTACAATCAATAAGTCGGGGTAAAAAGTTTCACCATCTACATCTATAAGACCATCTGTAATATCAGTTGTTAACGAGAAAACATCTTGGATTATGCTAACCTTAAATGGATTAATTTATGACCAAACTAGCATAATTAACCATTGTGGGTTGACCTATTGAGATGACACAAACTACAGCTCAGTAACAAGAAGCATGGTATCATTTAACGAGCTAACTACCCTAATTTGATTTGGCATGTCATTGTTCATTTGATAATCACTAAAGAAAACGTTAAAAAATAAAAAGATAACAGATTTTCACCAGCCCAAAAAAATAAAGATACAATTCTCCGCATGTTTGTACAGAATAAGGTTGTCTTCGTAAACAGTATTTTGAGTTGCGTTTAGTGTTCTGTTCGAGTCAATGCACTAATCAGTCAATTTTTATGTTTGGTAATCTAGTGTTTTGATTAGCATTTCGAGTAACGTTTAACGTTTTGAGGAGAGTTTCTGAAAAGCTAACATTATTAGCTTTTTTAGCATTCAAAATTAATGTTTCATATTTTTTTGGCCAAAAAATATCCTTTGGAAATTTATATTTAGAAATTGCCTATATCTTTTTATGTCAATTTATATTAATCAGCTAACCCAACAGCTAAATTTACTTAACACATTTATTTTGGCTGCTCATCTAAACAGCTATCCGCTAATAACCAAATTAGAAATGTTATCAACAACCTAAACAATTATTCGCTATCTGAACCAATATTCGCTATCTAAACATCTAAATTTTGCCGAAAAAGGCCTAAAAATTTATATAGCAAAAAAAAATAAAAAAAATCATATCTTAAAGACTCTAGACCAAATTAGATTTGTCTATTACTGAATTCACTTTAATTTGACCGAATCAAAGGAGTACACTCATTTCATTTGACTAACAGCAAATTATAAGGTGGGGAAACAAATTAACGAGTTCACACTACACAGTATATCTCTACTCAACGAAGCAGGATGTCGAGGGAAAAAAAAAAGAAAATAATATAGGAAAAGAAATTGAATTTTCTTATAGTCACCATTATTGAAGAGACCCAGAAAATAAAAGCCATTGACGTTGACTTCATAAACGACGAGGGAGACAGCAACAAGTCGGTCAAGGGATGCTAAATAAATGGTGATTGGTGAATGTATATTGTATGTTCTCATCAACATTTAATATGTTTGGTCCCAACCAAACTTTTCCCCAGCTAACTGCAGAATCTTTGGAGTATTATATAGGACTAGTGTTATATTTCTTACTATACAAGGACTTGAGTTAATTTTATTATTAAATAATAATTAAAATATATTAATTTATTAAAATAAGTTAAATTTTATATGATAGAATAACTATTATGCTATCGTAATCATTCATAGAAAGGTTTTCTCTTGTTTTCAATTACATCACTTAAAATTACATTTTTTTAATATTAAAATTATTTATTTAATTAGGTTAAGTTTTAACCTTTAATATGCAAGTCATAATCTTGTCATTTGATGTATTATATATTTTTTTCAATGTGATTTAGTTAAGAATATGTTACTATTCTACTAATTATTGCATAAATTATTCATTAAGTGGTTTCATTAAGTAGTCAATTCTTTTAATTTAATGTAGCATTGTGTTAAATTAGCTTTACTCTTTTGTGGCTATTCAAGTGCCTATGTAGTTAGATTTTGTAAAATTAAATTTCATTCACAAAGTAATAACATATATAATAACATATAGTGAATCCTAGTTTTTTTTTTTTTCTTTTGAAGGGTAATAAATCCTAGTTAATAACATTAATGTTAATTAATATGAGTCAACTAATATCCACCAATTACAACTTGCCAATTCATTGTTTTATGCCACATCAGCTTGCCACATGTCATTCATACATGATTTGTATCCAACTTTTAATATATATATATATATATATATATATATATATATATATATATATGATGATGATTTGCACTAACCTTTCAAATTACTTACTTATTTATTTTTCCGATTATTAGTAAGCCAACAAGCTAAAATTGTACGCCGACACTCAAACCAAAAATATTTCAATTACAAATGTAGATACCGTCGACTAGAGTCATGCCCGACTCTGCCACTTTAACGAAACTGACAAGCAAGGTAAAACTACGCATAGCCGCCTAAGTACAGCACCACCTGAACAGCTACCTTGGAGACGTCAAGGATATCTCAATCTGCTTACAAAGATTCAACTTACTATTCGCTCATTCAATAAAACTAAAATTCCTAACAAATTAATCCATGTGGTTATTGGCCATTCTAAGTTTTTAAGACTAGGGAGTACTTCAAATTCTGATTCTTATCTGTGAGTCTTTACCAGTCTCATTATTTGTAGGAATGCTTATAAGAATAAGACTGTATATATTCTGATCTCTCCAAATCCAGTGAAATAATTGACACTTTGATTTTAATCCATAGAAGAGTCTAGATAGCAAAAATAACTGAGGTAGTAGCAAGATGAGAATTCTACACGAATATTCTCAATCCATCAACTGATGCCCTTTCTAGAAATCATTGATCCCATATGCTTAAAATTGAAGCATTAACATTGGTTCACCAGTTCTTTTCAGACCATCCACCCATTTACATTCACTACTTGGAAGAGATTATAATTCTCAAAAATTTGACGACACTTGTAGAAGTTGAACTACTCCAGACACAAAAGGAGGTTGACATTTAAACAACACAACATGATGTACTCTAACCTAGGCACCTACTGAATTACAAAGACCTAAACTGACTGCTATTCTAAGACATTCATATTTCTACTGCATTCTACTTCTTGCACAACAAAAGCAGCAGAAATGAGAAACTGTCCTAGACACTACTCACTGCTTAAAGGGCTACCTCATACATACAAAAACTAGTCAAAATGGACAAGTTTCTCCTCTCTCCACTCTTTGTTGACCTTATCAATAAAGTCCTCAATTTTCCTTCTCAGCTCATCATCATCATCACCACCACCACCACCTTCTTCTTCATCTTCTTGTTGGTTTTGTTTTTGATCTTCCAGAGTTGCTTTTGCATCTTCGTCTGTTGCGGATAGGACTGCATACATTTGAATCTCCTTAGATCCCGCTTCAGTAGAATCCGCACAGGGTTGCCCCTGTCCTTCGTAACTAGCTTCCTCATCATTATCACCACCGGCCTCTTGATTAGTCATCTTATGATTATCTAGAGTACCTTCATTAGGGATGCTATCTTGGGAATCAAACGATGGTTCTGACTTCACACTGTTATGTTCATCATCACCATGACCATGATCATGATCATCACCCCTGATTAATAATGCATTGGAAGTTTCCAAATTATATTCTACTGGAGAACTCAGAGAACTGGCAATGAGGACGGAAAGTATGATGAGATTGCAAAAGCAGAAGATGAAATGGAAGTTCGATGATGCCTGAATTATCAACTCAACTGTGTTATACAACATTCTGTCAGGTAAAATTTTAGACAGAAAGCGCCAATTAACAACAACACTCAGTGTGAATCCCGTCTGAACAAAGTCAAGGTTTGGGGGGGGGGGAGTGAGAGGGAGATTTGAGAGAAGGGATGGTGTTTGCAAATGGAAGTGGGCGGAGATGAGATTGGGACGTCTATATATACATAGAGACACATAGGTTGGAGTAATATATTTCAATTAAGATTTAAGACAAAGATGGGGAACCAAATTAAAGTCAATAAAGTGTGAACTGGAAGCAAATGTTGATTGGATGAAATAGATATTTCAGAATCAGCCTCTCCACCGATTAGGATGTCGATAGAGGTAAGGTTGTCTACATCTGAATTTTCTCAGATTCCGCGAAAGCGGGACTCACACTGAGAGGTGTTAGTTGTTGTGGTTGGATGAAATAGACATTTCAACAAGCTGATTTATTAAGACAAATCATAGACGTGAGGCCAAAGTTAAAATTGACAAGGGAGTGTTTGTTGTGTTTCAGTGTAAATTCTTTGCAATTTCAATGGAAATATATGGGATACTTCCACCGCAACTTGTCCCTCAGTTTCACGTGTAGATTATTACACGGTTTCTTATTATTGTCAATTCGTCATTGTCCCGCTTAGAGCTTAACATGATTAATCATGACAATTTTTTATTTTTATACATAAGCAGGATATGTTCGTAAATATGGTATATAGAAGAAATTTAATATAAGTTTGTGATATTAATCGTTATACAAATTGTTGATTAGCTAATTAGATGATGCTGGTAATTATAGTATTGCATTTAATTTTGTTTCCCTCTTGTATGTTGTCCTCAAGTGAAGTTATATAATTCGTAAATACAATTATAATTAAATAAACAACATCAACAATGATTTTTTCAGTAAAACTTTTTTATATCTGAACCTCCCCCCCCAAAAAAAAAGTGGGATGAGGGGGGCTCAATAATCATTCCTTTTTTTCAAGCTAACCTAAGTTCTTTTTTGTTTTTGATTTTCAATCATTAATTGGGTAAAGTCATCCCAAAAAAAAAAAAAAAAAAAAAGATTACGAAGAGATTACTCTTGGATACAGTTCAACTTTTCACCACCCTAAATAGGGTAGGCGACACCAATAGGTGATATGATTGTCAATTTGTCATCATCTACTAAAACTTTACAGCTTGTTATGTGTGGATTGAAGACGTGTGTGTGTTGAAAGTGATTGATGACAACCGGCGAAACCCTGTGGATTGGACGTTTTCCTTTACATGCAAATGAAGTTTTGGGCCGACACCACATTGCATGAACCGAACTAGAAATGGAGAAGCCCAAGTAATTTCCCGATGCTACCAAAGAATTCAATTAGGTGTTCCAGTGATTGGACTGTGGGCTTTCTGGGCCGGTTATGGTAGTGTTATCTGTTTAACTTCATTTGAAGCACTGCACGTCTACTCGTGTATATCTTCTTTATCCATTTCCTACGTGGTAATCTTTAACTACTCATATTTGTTAAAAAATATTTTCTACCAAACTCTTAGAAATAATCCCTTTACGACTTTACTAGCTCGTCTTAAAGGCTAGTGATGTACGCCTGGACCTCCCCATACCCAATCTCAACAAAGTTCGTACTAGATCGATCGTTCTTGTCATCACATTTAAATCAAACTGACCACTATCAAGAAATGTTTGCACTGGTTTCTTGCTGTTTTTGGGTTAGTTACCCTGAGCATCCACCTAATGCTTTGCTGGTCTTTGACGTTATTGAATTGGTTGATGTCACTTGTTGGGTCTCACTCTTAAATTTTGTTCTTGATGGCGCCCTTGTCCAGCTTTGCATGTATATGTCGAGGCTTTACTATGCATTGATGGATTGTTTGTCCTAGGTTATTTGTTAGAAGTCCTCAATTTTGTTTCTTCATAGTTTACCCTAAAAGAGTTCGAATTTTATGAGAAAAATGTAAATTTTCCATGTTTCTTACCTGAAGAAAATCTTTAGGAATTATTGGATAGTTGAGGTCGGTTTTGGAATTAGGAGAGAACTAACAAGATTTACCTTGATCAGTTGATCTAAAAAAAAGAGAGTGACCTATCATATCATACTCTAGTTTCACTCCCCCTGTCCTCTATCCACAGTCAAGTTTAGAGATTATACGAAAATAATCGTTAATTGAGTTTTACATTATTGAAATGAATTTTCAATTTATAAAAATATTGCTTAATTTTTCCAAAAAAAAGACAAATATTGACAATAATATGAGACTAAAGAACTGAATGTTTTTCACACATGAAATGGTGAAAATATTAAACATCTGAATGAGAGCATAATCTAACACCTGCTACCTAGTTTAGAGCTACTTTTCTTACACCAAATCTATTCATTGGTAATTAATGGGCAAAGAAAGTAACTTTTTTTAAAACAAATATTGGACAATGAATAGGGAACTTAATTCTGCTACAATGTGACCCATGACTATTAAATTTCTATCTTGCACAAGGATTGATACATATTGAAGGATCCTTTAGAACCCCATCTTGTGTTGTATATACTTGATTTTGTTGCCCATCATTAGTCCGACACCCTCCTTTCTTGCACATCAAAAAGATATTGTCAGATGTCCATAATTAGAGATGGGCAATGGACTGGATTGGACCGGACTGCGCCAACCCATTAACTAAATGGATTGGGCTAGGCCTAATACATTTGTTAATAGGCTGGGCTGGGCTATGGGCCAAATGAATCCGGTCCGCCCATTACTACTTAAGGAGTGTTTTTGATTAGTTAATTTTTTAATTAATGTATTTATAATTTTTCAATCAAATTAAACTAGTCTAAATTCAAAGTTAGAAAATACACAATCAAGCTAATAAACGGCTCGGGTCAAATAAGCCTATGAGCGCCCCGCTTTGGGCTTTTTTAAAAACGGAACAAACTTGTACGAAACGACGGTGTATAGTTATTATTGTTATGTACAAAGTATTGGCAATGAGGTCAACTAATTGGAACATGTAAACTAGTGTATGAATTAGGTTAAAAAATAATGGGTCACTAAACGGGCCGTTAATGAGCCCGTCCAATCCAGCCTGTTAACATGCCTTAATGGGCTGATCCATTAATGGCCCAATCTATTATTGATCATGCCCTTTATTAGCCTTATTTTAAACGGACCGACTGCTTAACCCAATAGGTACTTGGTCTATTGTCCATCCGGACCCATAACTATGCCTATCGCTGGTGTTTCATGTTTCAATCAAATTATCTGTCACCCTTAATTTTATGTATAAGAGAACGCTTCTCACCTTGGCTCTTTTCTTTTTTATCTCATATCCAGTTGCATTTCTTTCTCTTCATAGGGTTCATATTTCATAACATTGTAATAATTTGTTGTATTTATGTAAGATGATCCAATACGCAGAATATTTAAATTATCACTCTAGTCACTATGGTCATATTTAGAATACTCAAAAAAATACAATGATTTTAGAAAAATTCACAAATAAATTGTATATATTGCACACATAATTGTTGGTTTGCTTCATCCAATTGAAAGGTTGGCTAAAATCCTATGTTAGATAGTGGATTAATTATTATTTTGTTGGTCTTGGATCTTCCATATTATTGGAGTTGAGTTACTGTTGGCTCAAAAAAATATAAAGCCTTTCCATTATAGATTTTCTCCATTCACAAGACTCTAAATTTAAGACCTTACTTAAGAAAAACAAGTGTCAAACCACTTAAATCAACCTGTGTTAATAGTGGACTAATTATTATACATGAAATGATTCCCTGCTTTGGTTTCCTAACAGCTAGTACATTAAAGGTACCATGTACTTTGCCTTGTGTGTAGATATACATGCCCTTACCATTATTATTATTTATTTATATTTATATATCATGGATTTACCCCCCAAAAAATACATGGAATAAAATAGTGTAGATGCACAATAAAATTAAAAAAGATTTATTCAGTTTGCATTAATTTAAATCTTGAGGATGTCCCTCAATGCAAAGACATTACAATTCATAAGTGTATAGGTATCCTGTTTTTTCATTTTTTTTAATCATAATTTCTTGAAGACATTTTCTGTGATTCAAGAGGCTTTTATAATACTTGAAGAAAGATCCAGGAAGCTCATGCTAAGCTGAATTATTAATGCTTAGATTATGCTAATCCAGATTTGTTTAAAAAAGATATTCGGATCAGCTAATTAATTGTACTCATTTTCATTGAAATCCTTATTTCACTTTCTTTTAGGATTTTGCCAAATTATTGTTTTCATCTTTCTCAAAAGCAATTGGACAACTTTCTTCAAAATAATAGTGATTGAAGTACTTTAATTTCGGCTTAAAGATCTAATTATGGCACACCTATTTGTAGTTTAAATAATTTATATTTAAGCTTTTAAGCATATGATCAAGCCTTGTTAAGATCAAAGCTCATCTTGATCAGTTTATGTCCTTTGAACCCCGAAAAAAATTATTTTCCTATGATTTGCAAAATTAATCTAATCTTCTTTGCATAGAAAAAAGATATGTCGGTTGTCAATTAAGAGACTCATCTTGATCAGTTTATGTCCTTTGAACCCTAAATCTTAACTTTCTTTAACTCATAAATTTGGAACACGGCTATCTTAACCTAGAATACGCTATATATCAAAATGTACGAAACCCAAATAAGCTCTTTTTGGTCAAATAAGTTCTTTTTGGTCAAAAAACTCATTGCCAAACAGGGCCTCTGTTTGGCAATTAGCTTTTTGAAGAGCTTTTTGACCAAAAAGAGCTTATTTGACCAAAATTAGCTTTTTGATCAAGTGAAAAAGCTAATTTGGGTATTTGGTGAAATAGCTTTTTGGATCCAAAAAGCTAATTTGAAAAAGCTAATTCCATGAGCTTTTTGGAAGAGCTTTTTGAAGAATTAGCTTTTTGCCTCACAACTTTATCAGAAATAGCTAATTTTACCAAACAGTTTTTCAACAAACAGCTAATACAAACAGTTAACTCAAACAGTTAACAGCTAACAGTTAATACAAACAGCTAACAACTGTTTGTCAAACAGGACCTTTGTCCCTTTGTTTTTTTTTTGGGGGGGGGGGGGGACTATAGGATAGGATGCCTGCCTTTTCAGACAGGCCAGCTAGGATGACTAGAGCTTGTCCCATAGCCACACCTTGAAACCATGTATATATACAACCTCATTGCATATAGCCATGCCATCTACTAACTCTTTCATTCTTCACATCAACTTTAATCCAATTCCTCCACACTTTAATCCAATTCTTCATATATAAAAGCCACAAGAAAGATAGCACAAACACAAAAAACGAAGGAAAAAAAGATGGCTTGCTGGTCACCTGAAAATGCTACCAACGCCTACATCAGAACCTTAAAAATGGTAATTAAGCTCGCCTTTTCTGCTAATTTTTCACCCTAAATTGTCCCAAAAGAAATAAACTAACTGTATTTTTATTAAAGAGAAAGTTGAATTCTGATTTACTTGTGTCAATTGGTTGATGCAAACAGGAACGAAAAGAGAAGGAGCCAAACGCGGCAGAGTTCATATCAGCACTAGCAGCAGGGAACAATGCACAAGTAATGGTTCTAGCCTGTGCTCAGAAAATGATCACGGAAAACTTACTAGCCTTAGTGGCTGCAGCCCACCAGACCGGTGGTCAAGTCATCTGCATTGTCCCAACCCACATCGAATTACAATCATCCAAACATGCCCTTGAGTCCGATGCAAGGTTTGTGAAGTTCATCATAGGCAATGCACATGATCTCCTGCTAAATGAGTACAAAGAGGCCGACTTTTTCCTCATCGATTGTGGTCTCGAGGATTATGAGGGGATTATGCGAGGATTGGTCCATGCAAGGAAGGGGGATGAGAAGAGAGGGGTGATGGTGGGGTTTAACGCATTCTGTAAGGGATCGACATGGCAATGGGGCGGGTTGGGGACGCATTTACTTCCAATTGGTGATGGTTTGTTGATCACAAAAGTGGGTGGATGTTGCGGGCATGTTGAAAGGGGGAAGGATTTAGTTAGAAAAAGTAATTGGGTTGTGAAGATTGATAAATGTACTGGTGAAGAACATGTGTTCAGAGTGACGTCACCTCAGAAGAAACTAGCTAGAGATTGCTGTTTAATTTACCGAACTTCTTGGTAAAATTAGGCTTTCAGAAAAGAAAACTTTGCTTATTTCGGAGGATGTTTGAATATATCCACTACCAATTTTCATGAGGATCAAAGAGAAGAAATAGCTATTCTTTGTATGTGGCTAAATTGCCAGATTTTTAGTGACTGCAATTGTATAGTAGTAGAGTTATATATGAACCATTTAAACATTCAATATTGGAGACAATTAGCATTTCTCAAGGTGTGTTAATCTTGATCTAAAATCTCAAATAGAAAGGGAAGGGAAAAAAAATTAAAATGTGGATAACTAATTATAAAGTGTGAATCTTTACAAGTCCGTGTGAACAAAATTTTCTAGGCAAGGTGGTCATCTAATTTAACCAATAAAGTTTGTAAGCGTTGGTATCAGAGACTTGGATTCTAATGAACACTACTTATTTTAGCATTTATACCTCGATCCATTTACCCAAAAATAGCAGTGGTCTTTTTTTGGAGGGAGGGGGAGATCTGGACAAAGTGGCGGGTCTTCTCGCTAGGGTTTCTAAACGGCTAAGTCTCTAACTACACGATCGAACCTCTTTGACAACTCACGTCTAGCGAGGACAAGGCTGTCTACATCTTGCCTTACAGATGCAACGAGTATATTGCTAAGATGAGGAGGGACATGATTAGCTGATTGATGCTCTGACATTCATTATGCAGATCTGGCTCCTCAGCTCCCCAAAAACACTTAAACATGAATTATTAGGTCCATACTAAATGCTCTGTGATGCTTAATCAAAATACAGGATGCAACATATGAAAATGAGCTGACATTTCCTGATAATTAATCTCACAGAGGCTCTTGTGATTAATAACAGAAATAAGTTGTCATATAATTGGTGAAAACTCACGATTCACTTTTATATGATCATGTGATTGCTATAAGCAAATAATTGCTCCAAATCAGTCAGTCAAACAATTCAAATATCAATTGTCAATCAAATAATCGCTGTTTACATGAAAGATGGAGGGATAATTAATGTATGTATGTATGAACATTGAACTCTATTTCGTCATATTGGCCTATCTCTCTTCATATTCGCCTAACGAATATTGATTCCGATGCTATAGACAAACTTATTAGACCAACTGAGAATAGATCTTAATATACAACCCAAACCCTAGATGTCTTGATTGAACTGAAAGACCTGTTTGTTAATGCTTGGGCTACATCCAAACTCCATGTTTGCAGCTACATTTGGTCGACATTTTGGTTTAATTTAGGGTTCTTCTATGATCTCCCTATAATACTACAACCTGAAACAGATCTCGTCAGAAGAATCTTAAGAAATAAGAAGCGTACACAAACCAAAAAAAAAAAAAAAAAACCCTTAAGAAATTCATGTGAGTGAGACTTCTAAGGTCAACAACACCGTCCAATGTGGGTCCCACTTCAGCAAAGTCTGGAGAGATCCAAATATCAGCAGTCCTACCCCTGTAAATGTTCCTACTGACACTCAGGCTTCTAAGGTCAGCAGAGACCCTGATGAGGGTGGGTTTTTAAATATGTTTTGCAGGCAATGAGTGGCAGGAGCAGATCTGGTGTGGTGTGTTTGGGAGGCAAGGCAAAGACCATCTTCTGCCAAGAGAATCAAAAATAATGCCAGTGGGAAAGTTGAGAGAAGCTGATCTACTGACTGAAAAATTGAATGATATATGCATTATTAAACAAGATAGTTTGGCATGTTACAACAGGAATGACTGACTAGCTCTAGTGATATTTCTGTCAGAAATCACAGATATGTTTTTGGGAAAGGGTGGAGGAAACTAGATAGATAGATGCATGGGCAGATAAGGCATGAATGACCCACCTTTGTGCATGAATGAGAGTTTAGTCTTCGATCCTGTCAATTTTGTCACGCGAATGAGGTTCATTTTGAGGTTTGCTGTTGGTTTGTCGAATAAGCTAATTAAGGAGGCATAATTGATGACTTCATGCTGGTTTGGTTTGGATTAGATCAATTTGGGTCACGTCAGATTTGGAATTTCTGTATTTCAGTTTATGCCGAGCATCATTTTAAGCATGTATCAATTGTGATGTCTATGTACTTGGTTAAGCATCAGTTAGAGACAGGTAATCTCATAGGTTTAAGCAGTTGGTTACGATTATAGTTCTCATAACAATTTCAGAATTCTGAACCACCTGTATGGTATGACAAAGTTGAACGACAAAGTTGAACGAAATTGGTGTAGAATGCCCTTGAAATTCAGAGTTCTTATCGGAACCACAAGCGTAAATCCAATCTAACCTCCTCCTTATGTGGTGATCAGGAAAGCTTTCCAAATAGATCCGGGAAAAATCCATACTATAAGTACAGAGAACCAATTTGCATTCCTTTGTTAGTCAATTGCTCTGTTTTTAACCGTCAAAGATTAAGATTTGGCCAGTACGTTAGTCAGATTGGGAAATTAAAATGAAGTAATGCATTCACTGGATCTCTGACACGCTCTTTTAAAAATTTCTGAATGTCCAACTACATAACAACATGACAGGTAATATTGGACACAACACATTGGAAAATGGCGCAAAGTCAGGACTACTTGTGGCATTGAAGATAGGAACCAAATCATGTTGCTTGTCATTAAGACTACAATTTTGTCAGTTATTGTTTAATCAAGAAGGTTATGTAAGCCTCAATGATAATGAAGAATAGCACATTGTAATTTGCAACATGTCATACAATAGAATTTGTTGTTCTGGTAACAGCAAGAGTGAGTTCAGAAAATAACATGGTTTGCCTATCCTTGTTTTTGCCAGAAGAAGGGAGAAGAAAAATCGCACGGTGGTCAGCTGAAAATGCCACAAAAGTCTATCTCAAAACCTTAAAACTGGTAAGTAATGTCATAAGACAAACCATTTCTACTGTGAGACCCTGATATATGTTCCATTGTCCTGCATTTTTCTCCGGCATTGTCCTGGCGGATTTTGCCATGGGAGGTGTTCAGAGGCTTATCCTTGAGGAATACAAGGAAGTCGATCTTGTGCTAATAGGTTGCGAGCTCGAAAACCACAAAGTTATCCTTCAGGAGATGCAATCTAGGGGCAATCTAACAAGGCTTTCATCTTGGAATATGAGGCATTTTGTTTGAGATCATGTCAAGGGGCCGAGTTGAGGAGTGAGGACTTAGTGTTTGCCGATGGAGAGGGATTGTGGGGTTGGTCGCTTTAACATTGGAAGAAAGAGTCATTGGCTCAAAATAGACAGATACAGAGGGGAATGACATGTTTTTTGGGGTCAACTATAGGTTTATTGGCTAGATTAAATTCTTTCATTAAAGAATGACTGGTGAATACGTGGAGAATCTTTGAATGAACTGTACAGATATATGTTGTACTACCTAGGAGAAAATAGTGAAGCTAAGCCCACTACTCCCAACACCGCACCCCATCAGTCCAAAAGGAAATATAACAGAACATTTCTGTTCATCCTAAATCATAAGACTATTGCCATCTTCGACCAAGACATCAGTAGCAACTACTTCAACACTCTCGCCTAAATGTGGGGTCTCACGCCATCTAAATATATGAAATCTTAAACCATGGTTGTGAGAAGCCGAGGTATGGGATTTTAAACAAACTTCCATCTAATACGTAATCATACGCAATTAGCCAAAGGAACATACTACAATTGAAGTGCTAATAAATAATTTTCTTTCTTCGATTATGCCATGCTTGTTTGCAGCATTTACCCTTAAGCAGAACACAAGATAATCTTAGGATCTGATAATTAAGATTTACATGGCGAGGTTTCTGTCTATGTTAATCCAGTAGAAACATTGTCTATGGCTACGTAGATTTGGCATCTAGCCTGAAATATTAGTCTGCTAATTCTCTTTGGAAGTAAGTGCTTAAGACTCTGGCTCAGGGGAGGCTGTATTCTTTGTATTCTTCATTGGAATTTCATGGTTATGCCTTCCTTCGTATGTAGTGATGAAAGCAGCTGGATCATCTGATGTTCTTTCTACATGCTTGCGAACATTGCATTTCAGGCCCGTGCATCGGTAGTAGCTTCTGCATATTTGGAAAATTTTAGAAGTTCAAAACAAGAGCCTAGCTCTTCGACTTATTCAAAATTCATAGATTTAGATGCTTTTTGGTGTTCATTAATGCCTCCAAATTGAAGACTTAAGATTTTCTTTTTCCTGTTCTTAAACAAAACGATACAAAATGAAACGAAATAAGGATCTAGACAAAGAAAACAATAGAGGACATACAACCAATCAGTCTTTTCTATGATTATCAACAAGACGGAACGAAAGTAAGGATCAGTCCTTTCACAAGACATGGTGAAGGACTTCAAGGTTCCTAGTGAGGCGATTTTGAAGACAATCATGCACATCATTCAATTTGGCTTAAGCAAAGAAAACTAAAATTTAGTTAAGTACATGATAAGTATATACTAACCTGGGGTATGGGTTTCCCTTAACAACCTTCTGTCCATATTTCCTCCAGCGAAAGCCATCCCCTGAAATTTCAGGCTCTGTGTTGTTTTGCACCCAAATACGTGGTTCTTGTATCCCTTCCTTTGATGTTCCTGCTTCGTTGTGTTCATCAATTTTCCTGATAACAAAACGCAAGAAGTCAATGTATGACAATTGACAATATTTCCATGATAACCGAAGTAAAACATATTCGAATCATCCTACCTTCTCTTGCTCTTATGTACGTTATCATCACCCTTCAATGAGTCCTCAGGAGTTGCACAACCATCATTATGTTTTCGTATTTTAGTCCGATCATGACATAAAACCGAAGCCTTCTCAGGAACCGTTGATGGGTTAGAAAATCCCACTCCAACTTGACTCTCTATCCATCCTTCGAACCCTTCATTTCTTGCACAAGTACCACTTTCGTGCAACTTGGGTTCCGTGCTATGATGACCTTGTCCAATCCCATCAGATAAGTTGCGCCTGGGAGGCTGTGGCTTTGGATGGTTATGCTCCCCCTTATATACAATTTCTGCTATCTGTCCATCAAAGGATCTCTCGACTTTTTTCTTCACAGGGCAATTTGGATGTGTGCACTTATAATAACTTCTTGGATACTCACTTCCCTTGACTTGTTTTTGCCCATATTTTCTCCAATTATATCCATCAGAAGAGGGCCGATCAACATTAGCTGCAGAAGGCGCTATCATCTTAGGTTCTTCATCAAGCATCTGCTGCGCCGTCTTAGGAGGATCAACTACTTGGGATGGTTCAGCCTGTGGTGGATTACTTAGAAATGGATTCGAGACCTGAAAAAGCTTGTGTTGAGTCCAATGCTGATCACCCACATCAACCTGTGTTGCTGCCTGTGGATGAGTGATGTTGAGATCCCCCTAACAACAAGCATTGTTAAATTCCCTTGGAATATATTGTCAAAAGCGACATGTCAAAAGTCCATATTCATCTCAAAGTTTCGAGTGTCAGATACAGCTGTTCAGGTGAAATAGAGAGTAACTAGAAACATGGCTTCCCTAGGCTCCCCTTTGATTCTATCTAAACCTTACTATTCCCTTGTGAACATAAATTTCATGGGTCAACAGTAGCATAACTCTAGTAAAACAGATGCTCGCAGACCCAAAAAAGAAAAATGATGTTCAGGGTTCTGCTCGATACTAACCATACTTGCCAACAGAGAAACAGTAGCCCGGGAGACCACTTTTGCCAACGGTTTGAATACCATAGTGGAATGATTTTCTGATCTTGCAAACTTGTCAGACACGGAAGCTGCCCCCGAAACCTCATCCTGACATGATGAAAAATTAGAAATTAATCAGAACTGGAGAATCAATTGAAAAAACATCTTTGATAAGGAATAAGAACAGACCTGAGAAACTATGCCGTGATTCACTGCAGGCTTAACCCTTATTGTCTTAGGCCTAATAGCAGCAACAGCCATTTCAGAGCACAGATTAGCTGATGATGGTGAGGCATCGATGGCACCAGCAAGGAGCTCAGAGAAGGATCTAAACCCAGTGCAAATAGGCCTAGAAGCTACCGGCTTTGCTATGATTACTCTATCTATGTCTTTCAACTCCATCCCGAACAATTTACAACATAAAAATCAAATAACACAGCGATGTGTCATTTACAGTCACAACATATTGGATGCAGTGGCAAAGGGATCTTCTGCTCAGCGTCAATATCGATCATGACGGGTCAAACAATTGTTGTCGAAGGAAGTTCAGTCAGTCATGTCGATGCAGCAGCTGAAACCCAACTTAATCTCGTATGCCTGCAAAATTAGGAGCTGTCAATATTGTTAATCATAGGGAAGATCAGAAAAAGATCGTATAGACAGATCTGAATAATTGATCATGCAGTTCACAGAAGGATGTAAATAAGTAAATTGCGATTTGGGAATCACAATCTTGAAATATGTGGTCTCCACATGAATCATAACTTTGGCGAAGTGAACCACACTATGAGATTGGCTCTCTGAGACGTTAAGTTGAACATCTCAGCACTAAAATTTTGTGCACCAAAGGCTCAGATTTGGCCATTTTGCACTGAAAGACTAGAACCCAGCAATTCAAGTAATAGACAATCTTGTACCTCCTTATGAATTAGCATGTTTTGCTCCATCTTAAGACTTCAGACTACGTCTGTATCTCATTCACAATGTTACTAGAGAACACTCAAACCCTTTGCAATCTGTGTTTTCATTTGATAGAATCCAAGTACAGCGACAAGGACTGGAACCCTGAATCAGACACGAGTAGATTTATTCAAGTAGCACACTGCATTTCCCTACCATGATGCACTACTTGGGCGATCTGGGTTCCCAATAACTACACGCTCCAATTTGTTTAAGATGCTTCTTTAACTAATATATCAACACATTGTAAAACAATGAATCTCCATTTCCTGCCTCATACATTATCTTAGCACTGCTTCCATATCTCAATTTTTAAACATGGTATTAGAGTCTTTTCAGTAAGAGGTTTCATCATACTAATATTGAATTATTAAGTAAAGTAAGGGGAAGTCTTTGCAATCTTCACGTTACTTTGCGAACATTTAATACAAGGAGGACCCTTCAACTAAACACTTCAACATCGTTACATGAATTGCGAAAATAATTCTAACCAATAATAAATCATTATAATGTATAGTAGATAACACGAAATAAACACTATTCTATATTAAGAAATGAAAAAGATCTCAATTAGAAAGTGAACTAGACTCTAACTTGAAATATAAGAGGCTTAATAAAACTCTAAAATTCTAAACAATGGAGACACACACACAAAGACAGAGTCACAGAGAGAGAGAGAGAGAGAGAGAGAGAGAGAGAGGATGACTCACAACGTCAATGGTGGTCGGCGCTGTAGCGGAAGTTCAAGTTTTGTTCGCCGGAGACAGTGGCGCTGCCACAAACCTTTCTTTTTCTTTTGTTTTTCCCCTGTCTAAGGTGGCCAAAAATGAAGCAGAAAAAGCAGGGGGGGGGGGGGAAGAGACGTTGAAAATTAGTTGAGAAGATTGGATTTTATGTTAAAAAGCCCATAGGCCATAGCACGAATACCTCCCCCTAACTGAATTTCAAAATTTTTGACAAAATGGAACATGATCCAAGTAGAAATATTCTACCCCCAACCCCATTGGTTTATGAAATTGCATTTTTTTTTTTTGGGGGGGGAGTAAATCTGAAGAGGAGATGAAACCTGAGATTTCATTTGTATAGGGTCAATGCTTACCTGAAAATTTGGTTCCAAAATTTGTGGATAGGTTAACCATTTAGTATCTTATGTCAGATTGTCAGGTTAATAATTTATGAATTAATAAGTAGGTCCATTTGAATTAAAATTGTAGTTTAAGATATAGTAGTAATTTTACCTAAACCTAGATAGCTAAAATTGTTGTTACTGTTTGAAAATGAGTGAATGACATGCTTAGTTTTCATATATTCTTATACATGAATATGAACATCACGGAATTGAACATTTGCATGCGAAGTAAAATCATCATCTCACGATCATAGACAAGCCAGTAGGACAAATATTTGGTAGGGATTTGTGTTAGTTATTGCTACAATGTTGTCCTGCATGTAGCCTGTTACAGGGCTACTTCAAAAGAGTACTACTTATTCTATGTATTTGTCCATTTCTTTATAGTTTCTCCTCCATTTTGTCAAACTTTCCCTTCAACAAGCAATGTAACTAGACACGGTCTCAATTAGCATAACTGATAAATTCTCTAAGAACTGTTACCACATATCTAGGTTCGAATTCTGCTTACATCGATCTTTATGCTTTCACCTGCGCTAAAAAAATAGTAATTTATACAATTAAAAGAAAAACTTTAATATCTTGTCAACTTTGAGAAACTTGAAAAAATTAGGAGGAAGATTTGTGAAATTAGAAAAGACCAAGCAAGAAAAAGACAAGAGCAGCAAGCTGGAAATATGACTATTTGCTTTGCTGCCATGCATGTTGATCCATCTGGGAAGAGTTTTTCATGCTAATGATAGCTGACAAATAGGAATATTAGGTCATCTTATAGTTGATTAATTTAATCTAAGATACTAATAAAATAGGTATAAGCGGGATGATTGATGCCTTGATTACATAAACACTAGTATTTTCAGGTCTACCAAATGCATCAAGTCAAAGTCTATGGTTGGTTTGTAGAGCCTCTTAATAATTGAGATTTTGCCATGTCTCAAGTTTCAACATAGGATTCTAACATAGACACAATGACATTGCATAGCTGGATAATCTAATTATTTTTCTAAAATGTTGATGTCGTTATAATCTTAGAATTTTCTTCGTAAAAATCAGACTCCAAACATTCAGTTTCAACGTTTGTTCACAAAGACCAGTTCTTGATATTGTCCGTTTATAAGTGTTCCATTTTACAATAACATTTTATATTTCCAGTACTTAAACTTAGACTATAATCGGTGATCACTTGTATTCATACCACCTATTCAGCTCCTCATATTGAATCTCTCTGAAGATTTTCATTATATTTCACAGAAATTCAGGAGTGAAAGAAATTCCACACATTGGATCCTTCCTACACATACAAATTACTACATTCCTACTTGAGGAACCAAACTTGTTTCCTCTTGTAGAGAACAGAGGAAAATTTAAAAGAAAAAAAGGGGGCGCCATAGGCACCAACTGGTCCTAAAATCATGGAGATCTGTAGCAACTAGTACAATTACTCAGATCTAAAACAATTTCATCTATCGAAGGTCGTTCTGTGGGAGATTCATGTGTACAATTTAACGCGATCTTAGCTAATTCCTGCCTCATACTCCGAGAACATTCCATGAAGATTTTGGTCGATAAATTCTTGTGGTCGCGATGATTCAGCAGCAGACCCTGATGGAGTTGGTGATTTTTGTCCTACCTGATATGACTTGGAAAAGAAGCATGCCAACATAGATATCATCAAGTGAGCATAGCTGTTAATAGCTAAACTTGGAGCGTTATCCCATTGCTGCACGCCTAGTGCTGAGAATACCATGTCATTCTAACCACAGGCCATTGTCCTGAGACAAGGGGTTCAATCGTTGGATCGATGAAACTTAGTTTCAGCTGATATGAGTATGAATCATTTGAAAAAGAAGATTTTCATTATATTTCACAGAAATTCAGGAGTGAAAGAAATTCCACACATTGGATCCTTCCTACACATACAAATTACTACATTCCTACTTGAGGAACCAAACTTGTTTCCTCTTGTAGAGAACAGAGGAAAATTTAAAAGAAAAAAAGGGGGCGCCTAGGCACCAACTGGTCCTAAAATCATGGAGATCTGTAGCAACTAGTACAATTACTCAGATCTAAAACAATTTCATCTATCGAAGGTCGTTCTGTGGGAGATTCATGTGTACAATTTAACGCGATCTTAGCTAATTTAGCTGCCTCATACTCCGAGAACATTCCATGAAGATTTTGGTCGATAAATTCTTGTGGTCGCGATGATTCAGCAGCAACCCTGATGGAGTTGGTGATTTTTGTCCTACCTGATATGACTTGGAAAAGAAGCATGCCAAATGCATAGATATCGCTCTTCTCAGTGAGCCGGCCTGTTGTAGCGTACTCAGGAGCCAAGTATCCCATTGCTGCACTCGCCTTGAGTGCTGAGAATACCATGTCATTTGTGAGAAGCTTGTGTAGGCCAGAGTCTGAGATCAAGGGGTTCAATCGTTGGTCGATGAGGACTTTTTCAGCTGATATGTTCTGGTGCACCAGAGTTGGTTTGTTCACTTTATTGCTGTGTAGATATTGTATTCCTGCATATAGAAAACATACCCAAAATTTTTAAACTAAAGATAGCATGGTGTTGTAACGTATTGACATAATTTCATGCCTCAAAATGCTATATGAGGTTGAGACAAGGGAGAACTGACCTTTGGCAATGCCATAGATGATTCGAACACGAGTAGACCACTCAAGAACATTGGCATCTCCATCTTTTAGGTCAAGATACCTCAGCAAATTCCCATTGGGAAGAAAATCATAGATCAAAAAACATTCACCCCTTCCCTTTGAACAACAAATGCCTCTCAGTCTAACCAAATTTTCATGCCTCAAAGAGGTCAAAATATTCAATCCCTTGAGAAACTCAGCCTCTTCAACCTTGCAGCTGCTCTTACTGACTCTCTTGATAGCAACCATTGATCCGTCTCTTAGAACTCCTCGATACACAGCCGAGAACCCACTCTTACCCAACAAGTTCCCTGGTGAGAAGTACTGAGTTGCACACTCGACTTCCTCTAGATTGAACTTGAACCCTTGGATCACTTCACTTGTCAACCCACCTAGACCCTGACCATCTGACAATGGATCCCACCCATTGGGGTACTCGAGACTAATCAAAGGGGATCCATTTTTCCTGCAGAACTCCTTAGGCTGGTCAGTACTAAGACGAGTGTCAGATAACTCTGAAGAGCTCCCATGTTTCTGCTTGGCGCGTCTGTGCTTAGTGATGATGAAGACACCTATGAATGACAAAGCAAGGGTTGCAACCACAACGCCTACAACAACAGAAGAATGTGATCTTCTTTTAGGGGGTTTTGAGCATTGGGTTTGGTTGCAATTAGGCTGAACATTTGCAGTTTCCGGGATATTTGTTTTCGGGATCCCATAATTTATAGGTCTTCCTGCATAAGGTTCAGGCCTGATTTCATCAGGGTTACCAGAATCAGAGCAAACCTTCAAAGCATGAAAACCTACTCCACATAACTCGGGATTGTTTGCATACTGAAACCCTTCCTTCAATCTCTGTAGAGCTGCAAAAATCAGTTGCACAATAACAAATAAAGTCACATTGGGAAATAACTTATTATCGAAAAATAAATAAATACTGCAAGCTTCAGAAGTTATGGTAGTGGTCCTCCTTACATTTTGATCAGTATAAAGTACCATTAGGCATGTGCAATAAGCTTAATTTCATCTATTTGAGCCAAAACATGGAATGCTTTTCAAATATCTATATTTTTAAAGAAGGATGGGCGTAAATTGGGCACTTTCCTAGAATAACACCTTATAGATCACTTTGTTGACTGAAGTTAGACATGGCAAAACTGACTCGCATACCATAACAACCCCTCCCCAAGCTAAACCTAGGCTCGAAATAAAACAGACCATTTTTACATTAACCTTAATTAATCGAACCCGGACCAATATAGGAACTGAACAACCCATATAAGACTGATAATAAAACCGAATAAGACCGGACCTGAAACTTGATCCATATGAACTCACCTGAGGGAACATTGCCAGAAAGAGTGTTGTTTCGAATATCTAGAGATTGAAGCAAAGGAGCTTCAGCAATTGGTGTCGGGATCGAACCAAAGAGGTGATTGAAGCTCAAATCCAACCTCATGAGGGTTCCTATATCCCCTAAACTAGCAGGGATTGCACCTGTTAACTGATTAGACTGCAGGGCAAGAACAGTGAGCCTCTTCAAAGATCCCAACTGGTTGGGTATGCTTCCATTTAGCTGGTTATAACACAGCTGCAGAACTGCAAAAATAAAACAAAAATCAAAACTTTGATAGATACCCAGAAATTAAAACCCTTGAAAATCACAGAAATCTATCATTCTGAAGATACCCATATTCAGCAAAAAGAACAAAAAATCCACATTTTGAAACCCTCATTGTACAACTTCCTATGTATTATCTACTCATAAACATGCAAGTTTCAAAATTTTTAAAGTAATAGACTACAAAACACCAACTTTGATATAATAAACAGAATGAAAAAGACAGAACCCAGTTTCAAAATGGCATATAGTAAGCACCTGTTACATCAAATTCTTACCCAATTTTCAAGTTTCCCAACTAAATTAGACCCCTTAAACAAAACTATCTCAAATCATACAAAACAAAGATCAAATCTTTACCCAAAAATAAACTCAAAAACACAAAACAAAGAAACCCAAGTACTACAAACCTTGAAGGTTTTCCATGTTGCCAATCTCAGGGGGAATACTCCCAGAAAGATTGTTGACATTGAGATAAAGATCAACAAGATGAGTTAGAGATGCAATCTCCTTAGGAATCCCACCAACAAGAGAGTTATAATGCAAGTACAACCCAGTCAAATGCTTGAGAGCAGAAATTGCAGGGGATAAATGACCATTTAGCCCTTTCCCTTGCAATGAAATGTTGGTCACTTGACCCATTGCATTACAACCCACACCTTCAAATGTCCCATCACATAGATTACCATCAAATGTCCATGAAGTTAAGTACTTGTTTGAGGGGTCCAGTGAGGATTTCAGCTCAACAAGAGATTCAAGTTCTGGGTTTGTAATAGAATCAGCAGAGAAGATGAAAATGCTGATTAGGAGAGCAAAATTGAGGAGAAAATTGAAGAACATGGTGGGTTTGTTTGATTTTCCTTTTTTTTTGCGTGGGTTTTCTCTGTTTTTCTCACTGGATAATCTCTGTGCTTCCTTCTTTCTATTCTATGCTTACTGTTTGTAACTTTGTTTGTGGGTGTTGGGCATCTGGGATTTTTTCCTTGGTTTGTGGGTTTTTCAAAACTTTCTTGGGCTTAGGAAGTGAAGAACACAAAGACCAAGAGAGGCAAATTTAATGGTTGTTTCTCACTCTCTCTCTCTCTGACTGTGCTGTGGAGGCCAATGGAAGGGTTTGTTTGGAATGAAAATGGGTGCAGTGGAACAGTGAAAAGAGTGAAAGCAACTATACAGTAAGCTATTTCTTTGTGTATGCGGAACCGACAAACAGAAAGGTGGCCAGTAAGAGACAGACAGTTGGTAATCTCTTCTTTTTTTTTTTTTTTTTTAAGTATTAGATCTTTTATTTTATTAGAATCGAGTTACTATTAGCCAGTAAGAGTTAGAAGTCTTCTATGATTTCATTTACAAGAATCGAACCTAAGACCTTACGTAAGGGGAATAATAATCAAACCACTTAAACCAATTTGTATTGATAGTTGCTAAGCATTTAAAACCTTGCGGACTTTGCTGTAGAATGAACAAGGGTGCCAATATTGTCAATATATGTATTGCCACGACACATCTTTTAGGTGTCTTATTTTAGTCTAAGTTAACATATTATATTGTTAAACAAAATTTTTAGTAGTTATAATTAGTTGACAATTGTAAACTTTTAGTATTTGTCGTCTACGCCAGCGAATACAAATAACACCCTAATCAACTCTATCCGCAAAGATGTATGATACACATAACTTCATAATTGTGAAAAATTATAACTAAAAATGTAATTTTACATAATTCATACGTATTAATACCCTTCGAGTTTTCACTATGCAATTGTGCCATTTTTCTCAATTTACTTCATGATAATATATTTTTTAAGACAAAAGAACACACATAAGGAGTGTCTGGAATCAAGATATGTATCATTTTGCAAATGAGCAGTACCCATATTCTTTAGCTAATTTTTCTTTTTTTTCCTATGATTTTTTAGTTCGTCAAAGACATAAATCTTGTTTGTGTAATTAAATGACTCAGCACTTGTTATTTAAGTAAGTTCTCGACCTTGGTTTTGTAATATGAAAAAAACAAATAAATGAGTCAAAATCAAACTTGGAAAATAATATATTTGCTTTTTTTTTCCATGGGAGATTGAAAGGTTAACGTACGCATGTCTCAAACTTAAATATTTGATAACAACTTGTCAACGTTTAAAAATATTACTAATATGTTAAATGACATCAATACGATATATCCACCAATTGAAAACGATAATGTCATGTCACATGAGTGTCAACTACCTTAGTCATGAAAATAAGTTAGATGTTAATCACTATGATATAAAAACCTAGTAATTGTGGCATAAAGACTGGTGCCACAAATATCACTTGAAATCGTTAAAACTTGCACTGTAATATTTTTGTCTATTTGAACAATAAAGGATATTACACTATGTAATTTAAATTTATTTCATACATACTAGTGTAACACAAAGAATTCCTACAAAATTCGCTTAAATTTTTTCTCATATTCTCTAATCCCCATTTGTCATATGTTAAATCAAACATAAATTCATATCATCTACTTTAAATCTTTTATAGTTACATCACTTTTACGATTAAATGATCTAATTAAATTTCATCATTAGCATCATAATTTAATTTACTTTCAGTACATAGTATACATTTATATAATGCAATTGCATAAATTTAATTGTTAATACTAGGACTAGGACATGAGACATTGAGATTTTCAAATTTTGAAAACATATAAGACACTAAAATTCCAATGATGATATCATAAATATAAGGACAATTTGGTCCATATTAGGGAAGAGAGGGCCTTGACATAGTAGGTACCACAAGATGCTTAACACAAAGTGCCAAATAGACACATATGTAGGCATATGGTTCCATAAATAACATGTTTCCCAATGATTTGAACCTTTTTTTGTTTGTTCCTGGTTTCAACATGTTGGGGTTTGAGGGGAAGTAGACTCCACCTTGGTATCTATATTTGTGGAAATTAGAAATAATGTATGCTATTATTTGCCTTTATAAGTATTTTGATAAATAAAAAAAATCCTATCACTTACATTACATATCCAATAAAAAGAAGCATGACATAGAAATCAATCAAAAACAAAATGTTGTGTAGGTTATTAGGTTTCTATCTTACCAGATTAAGACTCCGTTTGGATTTTGAAAAATTTGGTTGGAAAAAAAGAAATTTTGGAAAGATAATTTTTTAATTGTGTTTGATTTAGAGAAAATCAAAAGAAAAAAAATATAGAGAAAAATTAGGTGAAAAATTGTTAGACACAAGTGATAAAATTTTCCTCATAAAATTGTGAGGAAAGTTTGGGAAAATTTTGCAAAGAATTTTCAACCTCCTCCAACCTCGTATTGCTCCGATGATATCAGTATGATTCAAATAATTCATCAATATTCAAATTTCTTATCCAAATTATTGTATTTTTTCTCAATCCAAACAAGAGAAAAAAAAACTCACTTTCTCCCTAGTTTTTTTCCTTCATAATTTTTTTCTTCAACTTTTCTTTTCACCAAATTTTCTAAAAACCAAATGGAGCCTAAGTATTTGTTGAATAATAATATGATACGTATTTTATATATATATATATATATATATATATATATATATATATATATATCCTAAGGTCTAAATTTTAGTAGAGTTTTTTTTATCTAAAAGAAAAGAAAAAAAGGTATCATAACGGTATAACATAGATTCTTGTAACTTGTAGTCCACTGGGTTTAGGTATACGGACTAATCATCTCCTCAACCCCCTCCCTCAAAAAAAAAAAAGAAAAAGAAAAAGAAATATCCTCATATCCACATTTCTGCAATCACGTTCAGCAGTCCAGCTTATTGCCATGAACTTTGCCACATGATTGGCCATTAAAATTTTCTGATGTACGTCCACCATTAAATAATGCCTACGTGGAATTTTTGTATTTGAATGCCAAAAACAATATTATTGCCCAAATACATTTATGTATGCAGACTGCTATTGAACCTTACGCTTCAGTATTTTAACTTTTTTATCAATAAAATTTTAATTTAACAGTTAATATTGAGGTCCTTTTTTCCCCCCTTAAATCATCCATTTCATCGAAATTGAATTACTGCTGATCCAATAAGGGATAGAGTTCTCCCATAACAAATTTTCTCTATTCACATGACTTGAACTTGAGACGTTGCTTGAGGAAAACGAGTGTCAAACCACTTGAACCAACCTATATTGGTTAAGATTGAGGTCCTGAGTATATGAAATTTATATATTGTAATTTTATTGTATTACTATATGTGATTCATATGGATTTAAAACAATTATTGCAGCCTTCTTATTTTGGGGGGGGGGGGAGCAACTTGACCCTTTTTTATAAGTGGCTAGTTACACTAGACATGTAAGAAAGTAACAATTGGTGATTAAGAGAGCGTTTGGTTGGCTAAGTTTAGCCTTTTTATTTCTTCCTCTATTTTGTAATTTTCTATTTTTTATATCTCATTCCTTTTATTGTCACTCACTGACGATAATATAAATTGAGTTTTTAAAAGAATGACTATTAAATTGTTATATTACTTATCATTTAAAAAAAAAAAAAAAAACCCCGAAGAGCAGGACTGAGAGTACCTGATCCTGACAGTTAAGTACTCAACGGCCGCTGAATGCATGCCATTGGCTTAGTGTTGTTGCACACGTTACACCTTGCAATATGCACTCGCAATTTCCCGTTGCCAATCCGGCCCCTTCAAATTCAAAACTCAAAATCGTTGATATGTTTGAATTTCCTCAATTTTAGTGATAATTGATAAATAAAAAGAAAAACATTCCCTAAATGTTGGAGTTGCTCACAAATTGGTGCTGTCTAATTCAATAATTAAGTTTTTGAGTATATTAGAAATTTCAATTTACTTTTTGTTTATATTGATTTAATCATAATAAACATCACACCAATTCTTATATAAGGCAATCTTACGCAAATTTATCATGAGAGCAGATGATATGGAAGCCAGTCAAATTAGAATAATTGATTGTTTGTTGACGTGGCAATCACGTCTTGCAATGACCTTGTGAGGCCGTATTAAATAAGACCAATTGCTACAGTATAATATGGGGAAGAGAATATGATCATGGTCGTTGATTTTCGTATGTATTTCATATTTATAGCTTGAGGTGGGTAAGTGTTAGAATGCCTTTAATCTGTTTTCTTTAGCCCCTTTTGTAGACTTAACACGATGGTCTCGCTGACTGGTTAGCGAGTCGAGTGACGCGCCCTGGTTAGGGGGTTCGGGGGCAACGCCCCCGAAACTGACGGCGTACGTGATGTATGGGTTAGGGTTAACTCTAAAACCTAAACCCTATATATGTAATGCGTATCTCTGTATTCCGAAATTATTGGATGAATAAAACTATCCTTCTCTTCTGCTTGTGGATGTAGCTAACACATTGTTAGTGAACCACGTTAAATTTGTGTGTATTTATGAATTTGTTCATACTTTCTCGCATCCGTTGTAACAATAAGTAAATCGTTTACTTGGACCAATCCTAAGCTAACTTATGTAAAAATTGCATATATATAAGAGATGAGAATTTACGTATCATATTGAACTCTATTCAAAAGTCAAAAATCATCTATGAATTTAAAAAATATGTATTAATGTTGAAACTTATAAGATTTAAAAGGCGAGATAAATTCTAAAAAACTTTTTGCCAATTAAACCAAAGACTCTCTCCATGCAGTTTGGGTCATGTTATTTAATCAATAGCATTCATATTTAAATTTCTAGACTATATTGTTTGAATATTTGGGTAAATAATATAAATAATAGATAAATAAAATATGATATTTTTGAAATTAATATTTCTGCAGATAGTAATATTTGTAGATGTAAGATTATTTATATCTGAATTTTCTTATATTTCAAAATATGGGACCTGTACTAAGAATTATGGTGGTTGTTAACTACAAATTGAAACAAATTTCTTTCTTTCACACACAAAATTTGAGATGCGTTGAGCAAAACTTAAAAAAAATTATTCCATAAAAGGGAAAAAAGTAAACACGAGCTTTGCCATGCATTATTCACCCAAAAAGAATTTACCGAACCAGCCTGTTTTGCTGCTTTTTAGGCAGTAAGATATTGCTAATTAATTTTACTTATTACTATTATTAAGTTATCCACCACAGGACACAGAATGGGGTGAAAGTTCGAATTCCTGGAGTGGAGGCCTTGTGTTCAGTGCAGCTTTTTGCCCCATCGTCATTAATTATGCAACGATTTTATCTATTTTGATAAGACTATTTACATTTGAATATTTTAAAATTTCGTAAAAGTGGGACTCATGTAAAATTATTTTTAGCATTTTTTTTTGAAAGCTCTATAGTAGAATTACGGTATCATAACTTATATAAGCTTGTTTTTAGCATTCTTTTTGAGACAAGGTATTTAATAATTGGTCATAATCACTTAAAATGCGCTATTAATTTGCTTACATTTAGACTTGCAAAATTAATATTATGGATAAAAACTTGACATGGAAGCGAACAAGCAACGTAGAGAAACGGGTAGTAGTAGAATCACAACCAGTAAGTATTAAAGCTAAACAGGAGTAAGACGACTACCCACATGGTTTAGATAACTATTCTTCTTGTTATTTCATCCCAAGACGAGATTACATATAACTAACTTGTTTTCTTATCATCATATTGTTTTCTTTTGTATACATGATACGCGTAAATATAATTAAGCTAACTAATGACACCCACATATTTCACCAGTTTAACCCTTACAATTGAAAGAAGTCCTTAGCTTCATGTAGACGTGGCTTTTTCTTTTTATCAACGTAATTTGGTCATGTGATTGAACATTCTCCAAAGTTTTAAATTTTTCAACGTTTTGAATGATTAAAAGAAACAGGTTTACGTCGATCGCTATACAACATATATGCTTTGCTAGTAATTACTAATTAGCTTAATTAGAAAATAAGGTTTTCCCATCCCCCGGATTCCTCGCTTGATTTTTACCCTATTGACTATGATTTTGGTGCCCCCGTTTCTTTTTTCCACCTTGGCTAGAATTATTTAGTTTGAAGTCAATGAAGCGATTATTTGCTTTTTTTGTGGATTTTAGGGTAATCAGAGAATGGAGACAAAGTAGCTGGTAATAAAAGATGAAACAAGGAGATAGTCATGTGTTATGTAACTGTTTGGACCTCTTAATAAAATGTGCATGGTTGAACACAACAATTTTATTCTATCAGTAGGATTGTATAGGAATTGGATCGAAATAATAAAGAATCACAAAATATGATAATAAAAAAAAAATACAAATCAACACTAAGATTTACATAGAAAACTCAATGTGGAAAAAAAACCACGGATGACGTTGAGCAAAATTCACTATAGAGATGTGAGAGTACAGAATTGATATCAAAACGATGTGCTCTAAGGAGAGATCGATTAGTGATTACAATTCACTCTAGAATGCTCTCTCACGAGGCTAGAGTAGCGGAACAAGAAAGCTCAACAATTGTGTTTGTGTATTGCTGTGTGTTGATGATGATTATGGAGGCTCGAGGCATGCCCTAATAAAGGGATCTAACAGATTGGTACGAGAAAACCTCAGCCGTCATGATATTTGGGCCATGAACCCAACAATAACTAAAATAATTGGAAAAAAAAGAATATATCCATAGAATTTAGGAATCTGAATCGTTTTAAGCATACTTTGTAGTTTCACGTAAAATATACTCACATATTCTATTTTAGTTGAAAAAGAAAAAAAGGATTGTAAGAAAATTAGTTCACCAATTAAAATAAGCTTTTTGCAACCAAAAAAAAAGATTTCATATTTAGACATATCATAAAAGTATGAAGTGATAAATTAAACCGTAATTTTAAATAATAATATGAATGTTTGACCAAAGAAAGAAGTACATTTTTTCTTAATGGGAACCAAGTGCTTTTGATAATTAATTTTTTAGGGGCATAGGATTGGGAGTAGGACTTGGGTGGAGCCAACTTCTATGGTTCACGTGCTCCTTTCAGGTTAGTGTGGCCTACTGGGCTGGGTGGGCGGCCTTTTTGCAGCTTGCTCAGTTCAAAATATCTGCGTGCAAATTGCAATGCAAAATTCTAATTTTCATTTTCACTAAAGTTTCGTTTGTTCTCTTTTTCTCTCTCTACCCTTCTTTTTCAAGGAAAGCATTATGCCCTTCAGTCTTCACCAAACATAATATATTAATAATAGCTGTATATCAGTTGACTCTAAAGATGGCAATAAAACCCGTACCTATTTAAAACCCGCAAAATCCGCCCCATTTAAAACCCAAATGAGTGGTGAAAATGGGTTTTAAATGGGTATGGGGCGGGTATTGGAAAACGGGTATGGGTATGGGTACAGGTATGGGTATAGCCCTCACCCGCCCCCTACCCGTACCCGTTTTTATAATAGGAAAAAAAAATTATTTTCGATTAATATTTTTCCAATTTAAGTCTAATCCAAACCGTTCTAACAAAAAAATTAGTCAATAATATATTTGATTTCACATTTCTAAACAATATATTCCCAAAATATCACAACTTTACAATCTTATAATGACAAAAACATATATCGTACTTGGATATGGGTTTCATATGGGTATTAATTTTTATTTTCTATGTAAACCCGAATAAAACCCATAAACCCGGAAAACCCGATGGGTATGGGTATGAGTTTTATTTTTTAATACCCGATGGGTATGGGTACGGGTATGGGTACGATTTTCGAAAACGGGTATGGGTAAGGGTACGGTTCAACCCGCCCCATACCCGCCCCATTGCCATCCCTAGACTTGACTCCTGGCTAGCTGCACTCACACATTCACAGTACGTCTTTGCATATTAGCATATGAGGGGGGGGGGACCCAAATATTGCATAATTAGATTTGTTTTAAGTGAGTTTTTCATATTTAATAGAGTCATTAGATCATCATCATTGAAAGAAAAAACATTATGTAATTAGGGTTTGTTCTTTTCAACTTATCATGAGTAACTTACTTTTGATCAGTGCTAATGAGTGTCGACTGGTGTTGATTGGTACTTATTGATACTAAGATTATAATTAGAAAATATGACTAAGGGGTAATCGGTGTTAAAAATTATAATTTAAAAATATAATTAAATATTGATCAGTATGAATCAGTACTAATAAAAAAGTATATGTAAATTGTAAGGCAATGAACAATGACCATCTGAAAAAAGTGAAGGGAATCTATGCAAAGAGCACGAAAGGGGTTGGGGGGGGGGGGATGTCATGCTTGGTGCTTCCCCACCATAGTGGCTATCATATGATATATATTTTTTTTTTCAGACTTTGATGACAACTTTATGTGGAAAAAAAGAAGAAAAAAAGTGGTGAGTGGCCTTTTGTTAAAAAGTTTTTATCTTTTATTGATAGAGTAGTAGTTACCCCTATTAGTCCATTTGCCATTTTGCCTCAACATAAAGAAGGGAAAAAAAAAAAAAAGGAAAAAGAGTAGCAAAATAAGAGATCTAGTTTCCCAATCTTTGTATATATGTGTGCAAAACTTTACATGAGTCAAGGTCATTATGTGGAGCAAACACATGGTGGTCCTTGTTAAAGTATAGTAATGTAAAACTTTTTTCTTGTCCTTTATCTTCCTAAATGAGTAAAAAAAGGAAATAAAAATAGAGAAATATGAATTTCAAATTTATATAGAATCTTACAAATTTAATCTATTTATTTGGCCACAAAAAAAATTTCATGCATATTATACATATGATAATTAGTTTTTGAAAAGACTTAAGCTTGTAATGTGATTGCACAGGCTTGTAATTTGATATGGTACATATGGTAGGTTTGTTCATATAATATGCTTGCATAGACGCCTCACACATTCATTAACCACCACATCAATTTAAAATAAAAATGCCGTGCCATGTGACGGTCTCATAATAAATTTCCATGAGACCATTTCATACAAGAATTTGTAATGTTTTGAATGGTGAAAAGGGAAACTCGGAAACAATAATAAAGTAATAGCACATTAACACCAGCATAAAATATTTTCATCAAAAGGACCAAAAAAAAAGGAGAGAGAAATAAGTAAAAAATTTGAAGCATATCTTTTTGAACCTAACTTTTGATCCATAAGCATCTGATTCTTTGCATCGTGAATGCAAAGTTGATGAAAAAGATTCTTGGCTGGCTCAATCTACGGATGAACATGATCATTATTCAATGGGCAGAAATATTTGATTTTTCGTCAAAATTTTTGATTGATCAATTTTCTGTCAAAATAGTCCGTCAAAATTTAAATGTAAGGTTGTTGTGATAAATTACCCCCTAGCCTCCGCTTTTTGACTGAGTATGAACAATGGGCAAACTATCTAAAGATGCTAAATAACAACAAGAGTTGAACACATTTTGCTGAATAGTATGAGGAATCTATAGCAAAAGTTGTATTTCCGCGCTCAGGCTCCTATTAATGTATGTCGCCTTCCGGTGGCCGGTGGTGGGTGCGAGCAATGGCCGGTAGTGAGCACTCCAATGGCACACGACAACCCTTCCAGCAACCGCACGAAGCCCGGGGCTCTAGAGGGGGTGCGAGAGGCGACGGGTGCGGCCTTTGTTGCTGGATTTTTACTGTCCATTTCTTAAATTGGTGGTAGGAAAAATTGAATGGCGGGCGGGAGATATGAATGGCCGCTGGAAAAATTGAATAGTCACCGAAAAAATTGCTTGGTGGTCGGAAAAATTTTGAACACTAATGTTCATCATAAGAAATCCAAACAAGCCTTACAAATATAGTTTTTTACTCTGAATTTATAAATGTTTTATGATTTTTATAATATATTTTTACTCATTTAAAAACAAAAAAAATTAACAATTTAGATCGCAGAAAAACAAATATATGGCCTAGATTTACTTAATTGTGGTTGTTGTCGTATAGTGACAACCACTATAAGTTTTTGCATATATATATATATGTGTGTGTGTGTGTGTGTGTGTGTGTGTGTGTGTGTGTGTGTGTGTGTGTGTGTGTGTATATTCAAGTATAAAAAAAGTTTGAATAAGTGGGGTATAACTTGTAAGTTCGATTGATGCGTATTCATTAATTTCCCCACTCAAATATGTCGAATTGTGTTACCACACTGATAAACTGGATCTACCTAGATATCACGTAAAGGGGACTTACACTTAAAGTAGTCGTTGTAGTATAGTGATAAGCATTTCCAATTGAAAGTAAGATGAAGTAGAGGAGAAATGGGAGATTGATGGCTCAATTGACAAGTTTTGAAAGTGTTATCACTAATCTACACATTTGAGTAATTGCCTGCTTTGTCAAGCAAAATCTTGCATGTTGAGCTGCATCATCATAGAGCTTGAGGAAAATTCCCAATTGACAAGTAAGACAGAGAAGAAATTGGGAATCAAAGAAGGCTTGCTCTTACTATATGATGCAAATGGTGGTGGCAGCCTAACTTCCTCAAATCTTGGCGGTATAGTCGGTTGAATTTCTTGGTGGTATACAAGGGAGCAACGATAGGAGACCAAATCCAGCACGCACGTGCCTTTTTCTTCTTTTTTTTTTTTAAAAAAAATCTTTGGACCTACATGACTTAATTGGGTTATTATTGGTTCATAAAGAGGGTGTGACTCTCTTATTATATATTTTCGCTATATACAAAATTCGAATTTGAGAGCTTATTAAGAAGGATCAAGTGTCATACCACTCAAATGAACTTCTGCCAGTCGTCATGTGTGCATGTGTGTGCGTGTGTGAGTGAGAATGGGAACAGACAGAGAGATGCAAAAGGGCCATTTTGTTGGGTCATTTGATTTTCATATGCTGTGGGTTTTGTACGGAAAACACTTGCCTGATAAGCCATGGACCATCAGCCCATTTGGGTCTGAGAGGCAATTCACAAAGGCGGCTGATTCATAGCTTCACAGATCCAATTTCTAAGCTTGGGCTTAGTCTCACTAAGGCTGGTGAGAGTTTGGATTCAAATACATGTGATGGATGGATCCAAGGAGTCTAAGTGGGACAACGAATGTTCAAAGTGGATTGTATTATTATTGTTGGTCCATAAGAGTTACAAAGAATGGCACAATATAATTACTAGTAAGGGATCGGAGAATTGAACTTGAACTTAATATACACAGTATCTCACTCTTAACCAATAGGTTAAGACCTCATCAAAAATAAGGATTATACTATACATGCGAATCAGTTGAATAATAGACCTCAAAAATGTGTTTTCTAAACTCTCAATTAGCATGATCTAAACCTGAATTCAAAATTTTTTGAATTTATTTTGAAACAAAAAGAAAATTCATTAATTAAAAGTCATACGGCATCTATATCGATAATTTTCTGACAAGAATAAATCTAAAATATTAGAACAAATATCCATTTCAACAAGGTTAATTGTAAACATATTTTCGATCGGCTTTATACTTATAACATCATTTTGACCACAAACTGCGCTCTTCAATGTCAGTTTACCTTTTCCAAACGTCTGCCCTACTAACGTCCGTGAGCATCACCCACCGAATACCCTAGTATGCATAGAAGTACAATAGATTTCCACTGACATTTCAAATATGCCGATCAACGTTATATTAGTTTTTTAATATAATAAAAACTATACTGATTTGACACTAGCATGATAAAAACATAGGGTTCTAAGAATAAAGCTAAAATAAAACCAATCGTAGCATGTTGGACCCGCTTTTGTAGTCTCCATATGTGCAAATACATATTAATTTTCATAACTCAAATGCAATTCCCCCCCCCCTTTTTTTTTTATATATAGCACTCTATTACTAGATTAAAACAATTCCTCTTGGCATCAATTAGAGCTGGGAATGTTTGACTTGACACGATAACACGACACGAACCTGATCCAAAATTACTGAGAGAAACCTGAACCCGATCCGAACTGAACCGATTTCGACCCGAAATCGACACAATTAGACCGTTTAGCATGAAAACATGTTACTTTTCAATTTAAGGCAAATCTAGGTTATTTTTAATACTGACATGAAATTGACCCGTTTATTAAATGGGTCGACCCAACTTGACCCGTTTCTCAACTCTAGCATCAATATTTACTTGGGAATTTTTTTTTTCTTTTTTCCTAAAAGTCGCATTCCAGATTTGTTTTGCCTAGAAAAAGTAGAATATAACATATTCCCATTGGGAATATGGAATATAAAGAAATTTTTAGAGATTTGTAGAAATTTATTTCTAGAATATGAAATTTGAATATAAAGAAACTCAAGTCTTAAGATTTGGATAAATGAACTGCTACATAATCTAAACTATTATTTTGCAATATTTTTCATACCCTATTTATAGTCATATTTTATATTCCTACTTATAAAAAGAGATGACAATAATTCACTGCAAATATACTCAAGATCACAATAACAATTATATTTTTCCCAAAAAAAAAGATTAAAAAAAACCCACGAGGTTGTATTTAGAATTATATCTTTTGTTTCATAAAAAACGAAGGAAGTAAATCTGTTATACATGCATGGCCAATATATGCGAACCGAATCAAACCAATTCTTTATTGTGAATTATGGGTATAAATACGATAATCTCTTGTAATAACGCTTTGCTAATGAAGTAATTAAGACATTGTAATTTAGGGGATTGCTGATAACAACGAAAACATGGGAAATAAAACAAGTGTAATCACATGCATGCTCCTTCTTGTTGCTGTTCTGCTTTTAGTTTCTCCAGGTTAGTGAATCTCCCATGTATTCTCTCGAGTCATGTAATTATATGTTGATGAAAACAATTTATTTGATAAATACGAGTTGATAAAAACTGTCATAAATCTTATTCAGAAATTAGCGAAGTCAATGTCTGCTCTGATTCTGTGTAATTCTGACTAAGTTAAAAACTTGTCTATAAGTAGCCGAGTCTGCTGTGCTGTGTTGGTTCTTGTAGTAGTTTGTGTCTGATATGCATTCACGAGTTGCTGTGTTGGTTCTTGTAGTAGTTCGTGTCTGGTTTTTTGTGGTGTAGCCGAGTCTGCTGTGTTGCTGTTTGTTCCCTTCTGACTTTGTGCCTTTGACATTCAGTAATCGGGGGGGAAAAAAAAAAAAAAACAACACTATTGATGTCAGTCTTCCTTTTGCACTTTTACATATTTATATGTAAAAACATTTTGTCAGTTCAATGTGGATTCTATTGACATATACTGCCATATTCCTATACAAGTTCGAAGTGGATTCTATTGATATATACTATATGAAACTAGTTATATACTATCTCAAATATGAGAGCATTTCATTAGTCCACTAACAACACAACTCGATACATGTGAGTCCTGTACAATCTGAGAAATTTGCACGTAAGTCGCATATTGTTAGTCTTGCATGCTTCTTTTACAGTCAGAGATATTCAAATGTAAAGGTACTTTGTTCGCTAACACTCGATGTAAATCTTTGCAATACCTGATGTGAGTTCCACTGATATAAACAATCTTATCCTTACACAAGTAGAGAGACCGATTTTACAAGTACTCATGCACAATTATGAAAATGTTTCAGGGAGAGGAGAGGAGACATGTGAAGAAGATTATCCATGGATAACACCAACACAATGTGATGAAGGAAGAGCAGGTCCACCTTGCTATGCAGAGTGCCTCATTAGGCATGGACAAGAGGCTGTTGCCTTTTGTAAGAGCAGCACTTATCCTCCTCTGCTATGGTGCGGCTGCAACTACCCTTGCTAGCCTACAATACATTTATTTTCTTTTTTGTTTCTTTTTCCCCTTTTATAATTATATATTGATAATAAGGCACAATTTTTGTTGTTTTAATCCAATGATCGGTCTAGGGTACACAATATTATGGTGTTCTACTTTTGTACGATTTTCAAACTATATACTATAGTATTCCAAAGATTGTTTACCACATTTTCTAGTTTCTTTTTTTATTAAGTTTTTATATAAATCAGGCCTGAAACAAATAATAGAGAATATAAATCTAATGAGTTTCAAAATTAATTGATAATGAGCAGATTGAAGTAACCCTTTTGTCTTATATACATGCTTAAGATATTTTATATTACGACTAATTAAAATTTCTTGTTACTTATTATTGTTTTTCGTTAGTTCTTACTGCTTCTTAATAGCATTAAAACAAATAGCTTGTTGGTAGGCTAATGTATTTAAAGAGTTACATGCCTCGTAATAGATATCAAACTGTGAGAAAAAGATATCATACTTGGACCATACTCAACTCAAATGTTTACATAGTCAAGCTGCATCCTCTGGTAAATTTATCCGAAGACAAAGAAAAGCAGCACGATTAACAAGTATTTTATATGCCATATTCGACAAATGACACAAGTCAAGATTGGTGATCCTTCAAAAATTGTCGAGCCAATAATGGAAGAATGAGGAGACATGTATTTCAGATAGAATCATTTGGGGGATGAACAAAGGTGAAAGTCACCACCCCAACAATTACTTTACATGAACATCTCAAAAACGCATAACCTACTAGAAAGATGTCATGAATTTATGGTAGTCGTCCTCATTCTTTCCTTAAGTATCGCCCAGTTTTATCTCTGAAAATCTGAAAGTCCTTCAAGTTTCTACATATGTAGAAGATGATATATAAGTAGAGTTTAATTTCTTCACCTTCTTTGCATGTGGTGGAGTTGATGTATACATGATGAACTAACTTAGATGACTTGCATACTACGTACAAGTCATCAAGCTACCAAATTTGGCACAATCCCAACACAAATTGGCTCAAAATTCAAATTTGAGTGACCAAAAAAAACCAAATAAGAAAGAAAAGAATAACCTAGTTTGAAACCAATCTTGACAAACAATACTCGAAGTTTGTTATGATCTAAATTTGCTTGCCGTGAACTTGACCGAAATGACCCATTTATCGGGGTGGATATGTGCGTGATATAAAAGTAGTTAACGACCTCTAGAGTTGTCCTTCCACGCCCAATCTTGTGAAGTGTAACGCCCCCACCGGCTAATACTGGTTGCCCTAACCAACCATAATTTTATTAGTTTGCAGCGGAAGACTTTTGCTTTGAATGGGGGCGTTACTGCCGTTCCATGATGGAACAAGGCTAACTGACTTACTAACTTTAGGGTGAAATAAATATTTATTCCCTTATGCCGTTCCTAGTATGTATGGTGGCTTAGCAATTCTATCATAAGCTCTATTGCCCCCAAGGGTTCGAATGTAAAGATATTTACAGTTTCCAAAATGCTACCTACCATCACTGTGAGCATTTGGCGAGCTACCATCCACTAAACCCTGCAGCTCTTGTTTATTTCTTGGTGCCTTCTGACTTACTAGGATGATGAGAGGTTCAGGGGTCTTATACCTAAAACAGAAAACATGAAAACATGCGAATGATGAGCCGAAACTCAATACGTACATTCCCATGCAATAAAATAAATTTGATGTGAAATTAATTGGGCCGGCCGCATTTCAAAACATTCTTGCTTTGCAAACAGGAGAGAGAGAATATGTAAGTAAAATTGATTTCCTGATTATTATCTGAAAGTGGACCCCTTGGTCGATGTACATCTTGATGCAATCTTGAGATAGGTGCACACCTTCCAGGCCGATCGGAGAGCCTGAGTTGCAGCCGCGCGGATAAATTGAGGGGCATAAGCCCTGATGATTGACGATTGGGCGGGCCACTTGTTTATGTGACAAAACATTGCGAAAATTGATTCATTGAATGAATCTTGTATTGATTGTTCATGGTTGAGAAATATGTGAGTTTTTGCAGAGCACAGGCAATGTACGTACCTGGTCTTTGAGATTCTCTCTCCTTTGTAATGAAAACGTGAAGTGGCAGCTTGAAGCGGCAGATGTGACCTCATTCCTGCTTTACATATGTAATTTTTTTTTTTGATTAGTGCAAGGTTATGAAATTTGTTGGGATTTCTTGGTTTAATAAATAATTTGAATCCCCTTGAGTTATGTGCTAATTATTAGCACGTAAAAAGTTATTGACTTGACGTTATCTTGTTTTTGTTTCCGTTCCTTTATACTGCTAATCATTTGCGTAATGAACGTCATAAACATGAAACGAGGTAATGGCCTTATCATTACCTTATTCTAATAATTGGTATAAGTTCGCTACTTATCCTTGCTTTGTTAAATTATTATCATTATGGGCCATTGTTATTAATGCTTATTATTATTTTTTGTCATTGTATAACGTCAGTCTCTACTATGACCATAACTCTAGAATATTCTGTAATAGCCTTGGCCAAGACATGAGTTTTTTTCCCCAAAGACGTAACGTAATGAACTCATATAATCACATTTCATCAAACATAATATCTTAATGAAAATCCATGAATCAGAAAATACACGCTTGGAACTCATAATTTACAAAGTGTACCCCCAAATTCACGACTTTTCATCACAAATTTCCCAATAATATTTATATATTTTTCAGTAAAATTGTCACAATGTTGTCCAACCCAATAGCTCACAATAATCGAAATATTAACCGAACTTCAGCATAAATTCATCAGGTAAATTTTCCCTCAAATTCATAACTTCGAAACCATAGTGAATGAATTCATATCATAATTAACAAATCATGATACCTCTATCAGTCGAACATTATAATTAAATATGCAATTGTACAATTGGCTTCTACCGATTGACATTAATATGCTACTAGTTAAATGCAAATCTTTAGATCGAGAAATCAAGAATTACTTACTTTGAATTTGCTCCAAAACTCAAAATCTTAATCTCCTCTTCCTTCTCATTTTCTTTCTCCTTCTCCTCCCTTCTTTCTCTCTCCTCTTTCTTTTTTCTCTCTCTCTTCTCCTTTCTCTCTCCTCTCTTCTCTCCCTCTCCCTGCCCGTGTGTGTGCGCGACTCCCCCTCCACATATATATAGGGGGCAAAAGGGGAAATATCTTAGATATTTTTTTTTATAGGTCGGTTTAACCGGTCAAACCGACTTTGACTTTTTTTTTTGGCGCAACATTTTTACATTAGCAGACGTTCAACTATTCCTTTGCAATTTTAACGAATTATTTTAGGAGTAACCAAAAATTCATTTTCGAGGCCATTCTGCCGATTCAACCTGCAATGGTAATATATATATAAAGGAAATGCTGAATTGAAATGGAAAAATGCTAGATTGAAATGCGGGGCCCAACTTGATTAATTTGTAATTAAGATGATTTAATGTAATTAATATGAATACTATGGTCGGGCCGTTACGTAAAGCCTGAAGCCCTCCGGCAAGTGACAACAAAAAGCCCTGAAGCTTAAAGTTTAGATATATATTATCTCCGGAATATGTATCAGTTAAAATTTTTAAGAGAGAATATATCGACAAAATAGGATGAAGAATACGAAAATTAACAAGAAGAGTATTTCAACTATTAAAACAAACAACAAACCTGCCTGTTGGAAGTGAGCAGGATCCATGGCTGAATTGTAGACATCAATTTAATCATTAAACATAGAGATCTACCAGGAAGCTACTCAAGAGAAGACCAACATGCATTATGATCAGTCGCATGGTATATGTTCATTGGATGACAACCCCTGATATTCAATGGAATGAAATCTACTGTTGTTGCACAGACATAGACCATGGCGCACATAATTCTTTGAATCTTTGGATCCATGGGCATCCAATTGAAGAAAACTAAGAAAAGAAAGTTTTAAATTCGAGTCTTTGTTTATATATAAAAATTTGTTTTAAATTAAACAATATTAACAATAGTTTGACTCTAATAGTTCAACTTTATGAAAAAAAGATCCAAATGCAAAAAAAGAAAGGGTATTTACTTTAAGTTTTTTTAAGGGTTGAGTTTAATACGTCATATTAAGGGCCTGTTCTTTTCGTGGGTCAATCCACATTTACCAATTTCAACCTACTTCAACCTATTTCAACCTAGTTCAACCCATTTGAAAAAAAAAAATACCAACTTCAACCAACTTCAACCTACTTCAACCCACTTCAACCAACTTCAACCCACCCCCTTCATAATTTTAATAATTTGTAAAGTATCATATGAGATTTAGGACCTGTTGTTTTCATGAGTACATTGGGTGAGGAAAAGGGTGAAGTCGGTTGAAGTAGGTTGAGGTAAGTTGAGGTAAGCTGAAATTGGTATTTTTTTTTGAGATGGGTTGAAATAGATTGAACTAGATTGAAGTGGGTTGATGTAGGTTGAAGTGCGTTGAAGTTGGTATATTTTGTATGTGGTGGATTGAAGTGGGTTAAAATAATGAGAATGAAATTAATGTGTGATAATTTATGAAGTTATCGAAATTTTGCGAAATTTTTGTTCATTCTTTTTTAATTTTTAATTTTTAATTTTTATTTTTTATTTTTTATTTTTTATTTTTATTTTTATTTTTTATTTTTTATTTTTTTATTTTTATTTTTATTTTTATTTTTATTTTATTTTATTTTTATTTTTATTTTATTTTTATTTTTTATTTTTTATTTTTATTTTTTATTTTTTTACTTTTTTATTTTTTTATTTTTTATTTTTTATTTTTTATTTTTTACGTTGTTTGTTTTATTTTTTACTTTTTATTTTTTATTTTTTATTTTTATTTTTTGAATAAAAAATTAAAAATTAAAAATTAAAAATTAAAAAAATCATAAATTACAAAATAATAAATTAAAAAATAAAAAATAAGAACCAAAAAATTTAAAAAATAAAAAATAAAAAATAAAAAATAAAAAATGAGAAATAAGAAATAAAAAATAAGAAATAAAAATTAAAAAATAAAAATAAAAATAAAAACTACAAATAAAAAATAAAAAATAAAAATAAAAAATAAAAAAATAAAAAATAAAAAATAAAAAAATGTAAAATAAAAAATGAAAAATGAAAAATAAAAAATAAAAAATGAAAAATGAAAAATAAAAAATAAAAAAATAAAAAATAAAAAATAAAAAAATAAAAAAATGAAAATGAAAAATACAAAATGAAAAATAAAAGAAACAAAAATTAAAAATTAAAAATTAAAAATTAAAAATTTAAGTTTAAAATTTAAAATGGAAAATAAAAAAATAAAAAATAAAAAATAAAAAATAAAAAAATAAAAAATAAAAAAATAAAAAATAAAATAAAAAATAAAAAAGAATAAACAAAAATTTCACAAAATTTCGATAACTTCATAAATTATCACACATTAGTTACATTCTTATTATTTTAACCCACTTCAACCCACCACATAAAAAATATACCAACTTCAACCCATTTCAACTAACATCAACCCACTTCAATCTACTTCAATCTATTTCAACCTACCTCAAAAAAAAATACCAATTTCAACCTACCTCAACCTACTTCAACCTACTTCACCCTTTTACCCACCCTATTTACCCACGAAAAGAACAGGCCCTAAATGAGATTGTTTCTTGAAAGTTTGTCGCAATGTACATATATGACATAATGTGGGTTTGGATGCAAATAATCTTACATGGAGAAATAGTTTTGAATAGTCCGATTTTTTGTGGTATTTATTTTTAATAGTAAATGAGTTATTTTAGATTGTATTCTTTGGGTAGTTAAAAAAATATTGTCATTAAAACAACAAAAACATATGAAGCTCAAATTGTCTGAAAAATGCAATCTAAATTCACCTTTGCGCTATATTGAAAATAAATATTTCAAAAGATCCGATTATTCAGAGATATCTCTCCAAATTAGATTATTGATATCCAAACCTTCAATAATTTATATTATTAGCATCCAAAAACCTATTTAATTTATCTAGACTCAAATTGATTCAAATTTAAATTTTTGCAAGCACTAGGGTAGAACATGCCCTTAGCTTTGGGAATGGCAAAATGTCATAGACCTTAATTATGATTACAGTACCCTGTACTTCATTCGAACACCGGGGGGGGGGATAGTGACACATTGACATCGAGGTGGGTTAAGCTGGGGCAACCCTTCTCGTCGAATCACGAGTCAATGGATCGAAACGCATTGAACAGTACCATCTGATTTAATGGATGAGGCGCGGTGGGGTGGGTCGAGTTGTGGATTGAACAAATTAACCATTATAATTATATTATAACATCATTAAAATTTATTTAAGTTAAAACTCGCTCCACATTATAAAACAAAATAGGGTAGATCAGTCTCTTTTGTACATTTCGTTTACTATAGGCCTAGACCGAGTTTGATGCATGACAGGTGTGAATGGGCATGGTTTGAACAACCCCAAGTCAGTGACTGACGTATTAATAGGGATGAGAGTGGGCCTGCGGGACGGGTTAAGTTATACCCGCACTCATATCTATTTTCAAAAGTTATACACTTACTGACATTTATACCTATTGAATTTTGGATGATTGTACCCATACCTATATCTATTGAGTTTTTCGGGTTTACGAGTTTTATTCGAGTATATATAAGGTGCGCAAAATGCCACCCACGTTCAATCCATATTTGCATATACACTATATTTGATTAGCAATTTCAAGTGTTACTAAAATTCATGTTTGGATGAATTCACGAAAGTTAAAATAGTAAAAAAAAATAATTTTTCATTTCTACAAAAATAAACACTACACACTTAGAGTTTTGTAGCTAACATTTATTTTTGGATTTTACCGTATATTAGTCGCCTTTTAGTATGAAATCGGGTATATATTGGGGTACGAGTTTTAAGAATCTATATCCGCACCAATGCTTATTTTCAAACGCAATACCCATATTCAAACCTATGCTATGCGCACTTAAAATTTATTTTCATCACCCATTTAGGTGCGAAATATGACAAATTTTGATCAAATTTTTCGGATTCAAGCACTACGCTAATCTCTATATATTAACATGAAAATTTGTATATAAAAATTTAAAAAAAGAGATCCCGAAATCATTTCGAGTCTCTCATTCAAACCTCAAAAGACGCAGCACTAGATCATCCTCCTCCAGACACAAGCCAACCTTGCTGGAGAGAGAAATAACCCAGAATAGGAGCAGACCTCCATCCTAATCAGAGGAAGAGGATAAACAATTGACCCCAACTTCAAATTCAAAAACCCAGAAAAAAGAAGGTAAGATGGGATTGAGCAACGATCAAGTTTCTTCAATGAAGGAAGCCTTCACCCTGTTCGACACGGACAGCGATGGGAAGATCGCCCCATCTGAGTTGGGCATTTTGATGAGATCTCTTGGTGGGAACCCTACACAGGCCCAATTGAAGGAGATAATTGCTAAGGAAAACCTCACTGCCTCTTTTGATTTCGAGAGGTTTCTGGATCTGATGACCAAATATCTCAAACCCGAACCCTTCGATCGTCAACTTAGGGATGCATTCAAGGTGCTCGATAAAGAGGGTACTGGGTTTGTCTTGGTTTCTGAGCTCAAGCATATTCTTACCAGTATTGGGGAGAAACTTGAGCCTGCTGAGTTTGATGAGTGGATCCGTGAGGTTGATGTTGGATCTGATGGCAAAATCAAGTATGAGGATTTCATTGCTCGTATGGTTGCCAAGTGATTGTCCTGATCCTCATATGGGTATGTTTCTTTTGTTCCCATTTGATGATTTGAATTGGGTTTTCTTTGTTTCGCCTGTTGTTTGTTGGGTTTCTTGTTTTGTGTTTGTGGTTGTGGAATTGATGGGAGTAGAGCATGGAGTATGTGGAAATTGTGTTGCATGAGAACATGATTGACTGTTTATGGATTTTTTCGTGATCTTGTCTCTCTCTTTTTGGTTTTTGGTTTGCTGGTTTGCTGGCAATTGTTTGGAATTTTGATTTGGAGGAAATGATAGGTGTAGTCTTATGGTAAATGGGTTGTCCTTTGGGGTTTGGATAGGTTGTTTTGTGGTCTGATTACTAGAAATGATGTGTACTTGCGTCTTCATGATATTTCATTTCGATGGAAATGAATTCAGCTGAGAGCATTTGCCTGGTTCAGTTTATTTTGATTCTTCCTTATGTTTGCTCTCTGATTTCGTGGTTGTTGAGCTATTGAATTGGAACTTTTCCTCCCGTAAGATGCAAAGGATTATCACTTTTTTTGTTGTTTTTGCTTTTGTTTTTTGGGGGGAGGGGATTCACTGTGGTATGGTTTTGATGGCGAATATTGGATTCCGTGATGCCATTGTTGTTGACAATGAGTGGAACTGAGGATTGAAAGGAGGCAATGAAAGCAGATTGTGGCATATGAGGACAATGCTGGTTATGATCGCGCTGTAGTTATCTGAATTTAGCAGAGGTTTATGTGTTGTTTACGGTGGAAAATGTCAAAAGGCATCACTAGACAGTCTGGTAGAAAGGGTTATTTGGAGTAGTAAAGCAAAATAAAGAGTAAGAGTAACACATTCTTTTCCTTATTGGGGCTTCACTGAATGAAGAAATCAGAGCATGGATGAGTTCTTTAGATTGTTGTATTCCAAGAAGTCATGTGCATTATAAAACCCTCACAGTACCATCCTCCATGTCGTCCGTCATGGCTAGGTGAGAACATCATTTCACAGGTATTCTACACATTCAATTTGGAGGCGTTTCTTTTCATCTCTATATTGTCAATTGGGATGGTAAAGAACTGCAGAGAGTTATGGATTTGGATGCTGTAGCTCTTTGTAGATTACAAGTAGTTCAATAGCATAACATAGGAATGCCAGTATCTGCTTTGGACCATAGTCATTCTCATTCAAAGTGTAAGTGAGGTAGTGTAGGTGTCCTGTTTGCTTAGCTTATTAGTAAATGGATCAACATAGTCTCTCTGTGATTGGCGGTGGTTGTAGGGAACTGTATGATTCCATATTGCATGTAAGTTCTCCAGGGCTACTCAGATTTCAGAGTGCTGTGTGCTCTTGATACTGTAGAGAAATTTGAGTCCTTGGGCTGCTTGTACAGAAAACATGGCATAGTCAATACTCATCGAGCTAGGGGGAGCGAGGCTATGCAAGGATGAATATTGGAGACCTCTGCATAAGTAGAATAGCATCCAGGAGATTGTATTTGGAGTGAAGCTTGTGTGGGCTATTTGCCTATTGTACTGCTTAGATTATCCTTCTAAAAGCCCACGGAGCGGTGAGAGGATGGGTAATCTACTCTTCATGGGTACTGGAGATCCCTCCTTCTAAAGTAAGAGGATCAGTTAACTTACTGTCTGCAAGGAGAAAACCCATATAGGACCTGAAAGAACCGGACATGATCATTTTTCACATCCGGCTCGAGCAAGAATCAAAATAACCAAATGGATCCAATATCCAATATAACATAAATTTGTTCGTACGAAGAACCATTCATACAGTGTGAGCTATTAGCCTACTTATGCTTGCAGGGGCATTATGTATAGAGTTGTGTGTTGTCCTATACATTGAGTGACTGGACTTAATTCATGGAAAGTATTCTTCTTGTTGATCTGTTCTTGCTCACTCAAATCCCATTCAACTTTCAAGTTTCATGGCCTATGCACTCTTTATGTAATCTTATTTCATAGTCCATTCATTCTGGGTGCCGATTAGATTCTGGTGTTAGTTGCTCTGGCTCTTCATCTTTCTCTGCTATCCATTTTGTAACTAAATAGGTCAGTGCCTCAGGGCTGCTTGTTCTTTGGGCTGCATAGTGCCTGCTCTTTTGGAGAAGGTTCCTCTTTATCCCCCTAGACTTTGGGTGTATGAATTCTGTATATGTTGATAGGGAGGTATATCAAGAACTACGATAATTGATTTTTTATTTTTTATATATTTTTCGGGGGGTAAGGAGTAGATAAATGATGATAAGGACACCAAGGTGATAGGCATTCGTAAAACCTCAAAATCTTGCAGACGTTGCTCAAAAGGGAGCAGCAGTAGCCATCTTTAATTTATGTATTGTAGGTTGACAGATAATCAACTTGACTGATATGCGTCTTAATATTTGTCTCTCTCCCCCCCCCCCCCCCCCACGTGTTAACACTTAAAATAGCATGGACAATTGGTATTTCTATGTTAGAGCAGCCTTTCATTCTTATTTCTCATTTCTCATTCAGTCAAGAAATGGGTCACTTGAGTAAGTGAGTAACAAGGGCAGCAGAGGCTAGGATAGAAGAGAAACAGAAATGAGGAGCATAGCTTGCATGGAACTGGGTTGACATAAGGTTCGCTTGTAGAACCGAAGATGGAGAGGTTCAATTGCCATGATTGTCAGGTGAGGGACTTGAGGTGAGGGTCAGGAGCTTATGTAATCTCTGTTACTAGATTTCCATTTGTGGCTGGTTTGGGGACAGCCATGGACAGATATGTAACTCTTCTATGTTCGTCATTAATTGACTGGGACTTTTAGGCTGGGAAGATCCTAAATCTTTGACACTATAAGTCTATAACTCCCTCATATGAAGGCATCATGTCAAGGCTCATGGAAAGGATACTCATTCCAGTTTCTCCCTACTTTTGATTTTTGGTTTTCGGTTTCTATGGAGCTAACTGACTTGAAGCAGTGTCCTTTAAGGTATGTGGGTGTTTGCATAGATAGGTGAATGTGGTCGACTTTATTGCAGAGTCTGCCATAACTTCACAGAGAGAGAGAGCTTGTTGAGACCCTACAGGTGAAGACTGGGTGTAATCCATGCTATTTTCTTCCCCCCCCCCCCCCCCCCCCAAACACCCAAAAAATATGGGTTTAGGAGAGAGACGGGGGGGGGGGGGGGAAGTGTGAACATCTTGGTTTGTTTTAGAAAAGGGTACTATCAGGCTTAAGTTTGTGAAGCTCAATGATATCAATCTTTGCACAGGCATGTCTCCCTTTTCTCCTCCTCTCTTTTATTATTAATAACTTTTTGCTACCTTAACGCGTTGACTAAATTAATAGTTTCATTTGGGTTAAACTTCTACTGAGCGTTACCATATCCTGGTTACCTTGACTCTAGTTGCCCTCACAATATGGTGCCTGAACTGTCTTCTTATGATAGATGACTTTCTTTCTTAGCAACACCTAAGAGCTTTGGCCTAATTATTCCAAGCTAGCATTTGTGCAAGCTATGGTTCATCTTGAAGGATGCATGCTTGTGTGGATGTGCCAATGCATCAGTTTCAAGAGACGGTCATTTATGTTTAAGCAACCATAAATTTGCCGATAAATTAGCATTTCCGCTGATAACAACACATGTCTCCTGAATGGCCAAAAGCTAGACTACTGGCCGGTGACAGAAAATAGGGCAATTTGATCTCAACTCTGATCCTTGACTAACAATACTCAAAATTTTCCCCAAAAAGGTGGCTTTTAGGTTCAAAACAGACTAATGGGATCAGTCAATATCACCCCTGAAATTTACTGGAGAACGGGAATGCCCCAACTAGATGTTCCATGAACCCGAATGTGGCCTGACATGAAACCAAAGACCATGAAGCCAAACTAAATGTCCTTTTCGCTAGGTCTGTTCCTTTGATGATTCCCTTGTTAGAATCTGCTAATATCACTTTCCTCTTGTTCATGGTTCGGAATTGGACTCCTTTTTGTGGAGTTTGGATATGGTTATCGATCCTTTTGCTCTCCATTCCTATCGCTCATTGATGTTCACCTCTCTTGACAGTTGCTGATGGATTTCTCTCTGTGTTGCAGGTAATTGACAGAATATGGGGTTCTTTTTTGCATCGCCTGGCCTCGCGTGGTTCTTGGACTTCTCTTTTTTCTTTTTTCTTTTTTTTGGGCCTTCTTAATCTAGTGCCATCACCATGTAGCTGCCTGAACATTGAAGTGATTAATTTACGCTTGTTTTCCCCTTGGTTATTGTTAAATTGAGGTGTGCGTTTGGTTAAAACTGAGTTTTGACAGCAGTTCTGGTTCTTTATTGTCACTCGTTTGTAGTCAAGTGATATTTTGTACGTCTTTTCGAGCATCCTATGAGCTTTCATAACAAAGTTTGCACGAATTACCATTTCTAATATTGCTGCAGTTGAATTTTAAGTCATTTGTATGAACCCTGAAATACTGAATTGGTGCTGAAGATGGATTGAAAGGTTGGTATGGATGGTTGAAAAGCCCCCCACCCCCCCCAAAAAAAAGAGTTCGATATAGGAGATATTGGGGGCCTATTCTTTTCGTTGGTAAATTAGGGTTCGTAAAAGGGCGAAATTGGTTGGGGTAGGTTAAAGTTAGTATTTTTTGTTAAAGTTGGTTGAAGTAGGTTGAAGTTGGTTGAAGTAGATTGAAGTTGGTATATTTGTTGAAGTTAAAATAGTGAGAATGAAATTTTGAAGGAGGTGAGTTGAAGTGAGTATTTTTTACTGAAGTGGGTTGAAGTAGTTTGAAGTTCGTTGAATTTGATAAATTGAAAAAGACCAACGAAAAGAACATGCCCTTGGTCTAATACTTGGTACTCCAATGTAGGCTCGTTTAAGAAGTTTGAAGTTCTAAGCTCTTTTTGATTGAAGATAGGGAAGATACAAGTACGTAAGGGATGGAAAAGCTACAAATGATAGTTCAAGGTTTATAAACCTAAACTTTTATGTATGATAACTTTTTAATTTTTTCAATAACCATCCGTATTGTTATGGCTTCTCTTTCCCTTCTCCAAATTGAATCATATTACCTTATCCATAGATTTGACTGTGTGACACAAGTGTTAGGGAGAGCCTAATGAAAGATTGCTGCTCTTTTCTTTTTCCCAAAAAAAAAAAAAAACCTATGTGGAATGAGAGAAAACCTCAAATGTTGTATAATCAAACTCAGATTTCCATTATGTAAATATTTTAGGGATATCATCCATAGTTTGTGATGTAAAATAATTTAGAATAAATTTTAATAATTTATTAACAAATGCTAAAACTCTGATGACATGTTGGACATTTTTTGATCCATTGTATTAAATTTAATTCGGATGTGTTCCTCTCTCCTTTAGATTAAATCTAATTTTATATAGATAGATCGAGGTAAAATTAAGGCCCTTATAATAGAGATAGGAATAATGAATTTCTATTTTATCACAAGTACATGGGACTTAACTCTCTTATTTTTTATAAAAACTATAAGTTCTTCTTACTTAAATTCCCTTTTATAGTGAGCTTTCAATTGGTTTGAATTTCTCTAACCTTTTCTTTTTTTTTTTTTTTGTGTTTGTCATAGAATGGGTGAGGGACTCACAAAAGAAAAGTGAAGGACAAAAAAGATGGCCAAAATAAGTTAGAGCCATGCCGAGCAGCTTGAGAGCTTGGCCGTGAGCCCGAGCCAGCTCACCCCATTTTTGTCTTGCTTTTTTTGTTTTTTTTATAATTTTTATTAGTTTTTCCTTTTTTGGGGATTTTAAAAAAGAAATTGTATACTGTAAAGTAGGTTTATAGGTATTGTTTTATTTGGTGAGTTAAAGTTGTGAGCCTTGTATTAAAAAATAGAGAATTATGAGCTGAAAAATTAACTTACAAATTGACGTAATAAAGATAGACCTCTATTGGTGAGTTAAAACATTAGCTTATTATTAAGAATGCTCTTACATTCAACTATGAATATGTCCATATGACACCTCATGAGCCCAATAACTACACTCAAATATAAAGCCCAAGTATCAGAAAGCCCTTCCATCCCTAAACCTACTATAAAATTCCTCATTTCATCGTCAATGAACCATCGCGTGGAGCAAAACTAGGGTTTCTGCAGACTTCGCCACTTCCAGGTAGGAGCTACCAGCGTTCCTCATCTCGCCGTAGCCATGGGTCGTATGCACAGTAAAGGGTATCTCCTTGTTTCTCTCAATACGTCTCGCCTTCACCTTCAACACTAATTCATCAATGGCGGTTTCTAACTCTCTGTGTTTGTATTTTGTTGTATCAGTAAGGGTATTTCCGCCTCTGCTCTCCCCTACAAGCGCATCCCAGCATCCTGGCTCAAGATCTCCGCCCAAGATGTCAGTCTCTCTCTCTTTGATTGCTGGTTACATAGGAAAGAACCAATTTTTGAGTACCCTATGACTGTGTTTTTGAAGTAATTGTGTTGGTGGGGTTAAATTGTCTAGGTGGAGGAGAACATTTGCAAGTTTGCAAAGAAGGGGCTTACACCATCCCAGATCGGTGTGATTCTTCGTGACTCTCACGGTATTGCCCAGGTGAAGAGTGTAACTGGTAACAAGATCCTCCGTATCCTCAAGGCTCATGGTAATCAGCTAATTTCTTTCCTTCCCCCTTGTTCTTTTTTAGCCGTTGAATGTTTTGGGGATTGAAGAACTTGTAATGTGTTTTTATGTAGTAAGGAACGAAATGTGATATATTAGGATTAGAATTATTGGGTATTGAAGAATTTATGAATGAAATGAGATATTCAATGAGGTGGTTCAATGCCCATCTGAATATGCTTCTCGATGAATGCTTTTTTGGCAATTGGGTTTATCTAATGTATATTGCGATTTAGCCAAGGACATAGAGTGGTATAATCTAGTCTGTATTAAGAGTTCATTTTGTTCATTGGTTCAACCAAGACCTGGAGTCTTTTTTAGGGTTTTACAGCAGCTCTGGGGTTTATGTTATGTGTATGTGGACTTATCCACAGATTGCGAAGCGGGTTTTTTAGGTGGACATTAAACCATTGACTAACAATTAATTTACAGTGGGTGAGGTTGCCGATAGTTTAGTAAGGTGTTGTCGTCTGTTGTTGTAGTTGTTAGAAGTTACTTTTGGTTAATCTTGTGATGCAAATTATGGCTTTGAATTGTTTCTTCTTGTTGAACTTGTTTGTGTTGTCTCTTGGCGTGATCGCATTTGTAACTGCGATTGTGCGACATGGCATATCTGCTCTTTGCGCTTGCAATGCTGGAGTGTAATGAGTTGAATGTTATTTTCTCTTGGGCATGGCAGTCGGAAGCTGTTGTTTGATTTAGTATCTGATAATTAAAGTCACCTGGTGGTTGTTAGTGGAAGTTTTTAAAGAGACTTGTTGCCTAATCGTATTTGTCGTCTCTTTCAGGTCTTGCACCTGAAATCCCAGAGGATCTTTACCACCTTATCAAGAAGGCTGTTGCCATCCGTAAGCACTTGGAGAGGAACAGGAAGGACAAGGACTCTAAGTTCAGGTTGATTTTGGTTGAGAGCAGGATCCACAGACTTGCTCGTTACTACAAAAAGACAAAGAAACTTCCTCCCGTCTGGAAATAGTAAGCTTCATTCTTATTACCTCCTTCCAATTTGAGGTTCATCTTTTGTTTACAAACCTATTTTGGAGAACGCTATTCTCGGGCTAGTTCTTCTATGGGAACTTCGTGTCATATCTTTTCTTGTCCTTGTTAATATGCCTTCTAGTATGCTAACTGCACATCATCTCATATTGCAGCGAGTCTACAACTGCCAGCACTCTCGTGGCTTAATTGCGGTGTTTGCATATGGAAGTTTTAGTAGAAAAGGTGTCGTCTTCCAATGGAGCAGCAAGCTTTATTTCATCTTTTTTGTATGGACCAATGTAGACAGTATCTTGTGCCAGTTTGGTTCTTAAATTTTGTTTCTCCTTGACATGTTTTCTAGGCTTGATATGTGAGACAGTATCTTTGTTGCTGCAACACAAGAATCTTGTTCTTCAGTTTTGCTAGCTCTTTAAGTTTATATCTTCCTCTAGTGATGGATGGCTTTAGCCTTTGCAGTTTTCCGTCTGCTTCAGAGAAACTGCAAAAGATGCATTTTCCGTGGCTTATTTGCCATGGAAGCTAACGCTGTGGTTGTGGTTTTCTTGAACTTCAATGCGTTTGAATTTAGAGCTGCTGTTGTGGGTTCTTCATTAATACTTCTTGCATTAGTAGCATGGATTCAAAATGCGGCCGATCCGAGACGAAACGGCGCATTGGAAAGGTTTTTGAGCTGGTCGAATTGCTTTTTCGTCGCAATAGGGAACATGATTTGCGCATTAGAGCTTTTTTTTTCATTTTGCAACTGAAACTGTACTTGCAACCGCAATCACATTTTGAATCCTTGAGAGGGGGTTCAAATAATTGAGTGACTTGGTGAGAATCAAACAAATTTTGCCGCCAATATGCCTAAACATTTGGGAATGCTATCGAAAACTTGTGGTAACAAAGCAAAGATTGAGGATGCCTTGCAAGCGTTTAGGAGATTCAATAGAGAATTAATTAGTTTCTAATAATGGAGAAAGACATGCTTGTATTTTCTAAATTAACTTGGTGCAAGTAGAACTTGGGGCCAGGGGGATCCAAGTTCAACACGATGGATACACCATAACTGTGACCAAATGCAACAAAATACGACCAATAGTAAGATTAAACATGAAAAGTGAAGGGTAAAAGTCCGAATGTAAAGATTGTTGTAATTTTTGAAGAAGAGAAATGCTTGTTCGACCATTATGGGTGAAGATTTCAGAGCCATCTCTGACCATGTCATCACAATTTCTAGGTTTGCTCAGAACATGCCCATGTCTTTGGCGTTAAGTGGCCGAAAATTTATTCTTTATTGGTATCAATTTTTTTTAAAAAATTTTCGTTTCATTTAAATCCCTCGAAACTCAAAAAGTTCAAAAAAGTAGGGAGTTGCTTAATGCTTTGCGCCCTGCCTCTGATTGAGTAGAAATCCTTGTGCATATTGAGCCACTAGGCCTATTGTTGGCCCTCACATCAATAACCAACCATTTGTGTCAGTAGTAATCCCAAATAGGAAGAGTTGCTTATCTCACAGAAAAGAAAATCAATCATATTACCGCATACAAATTTTTTGAACGGTAAAGTTAATTAAATGATGTCATAGAACTAGACGAATGGTTGGTGCCCCGAACCAACCCATTATTTTCACAACCCCTCCCACCTCTACTGTTGAGCATAAATTAATGCATACTTTGTGTTAAAAGTTAAGTTAAAACAAGAGCTACATACTAGACCCCAAACATATTAAAAAAAAAAAAAAGGTAAAAGAAACATTTGTAAATAGCTAATGCCCAGTCCAGCGTGTTTCAACCCAACGAAACCAAAACCCATAAAAAAGCCCATATCATAAAACCCTAACGAACCCTAACAAGTCCACTTATAAATGACCACACTTCACTTTTCATTTCCCATTCCGCACTGCTTGGGGCCGTCTGAGCTTTGTCTTCTTTGTATCTGTGTCCTCCCTTACCTCAGGTATTCTTACGATCTCTTTCTGTATCGTGGGTGGTTGTGATGAACTCAAATTTGATGGTATTTGATTGATCATCGTAGTTTTTGTGATTGGCTAAGGGTTCATCTGAATTGAAGGTACTGAGAGCAGCACAACAATGGCGTATGCAATGAAGCCAACAAAGCCCGGGTTGGAAGAAACCCAGGAGCAGATTCACAAGATCAGGATCACTCTTTCTTCCAAGGATGTTAAGAATCTCGAGAAAGGTAATTCGTTTGATTGTGATTTGGTTTGACAAAAGGCTGTCATTTTAGGGTTTTTTTTTTTTTTTGGTTGATTGTTTCGTGAATTTGTTGTAGCAGTAGTCTCGTATTTCGGGCGTTGAAATTCCTTTTTTTTCCCCGATGATTTTTGTTGTTTTGAGCTGCCGAAGCTTAGGGTTTAGCTACCATAGTCAGAGGATGTTTGAATTGTGTGCTGTAATTCATATTCGATGTTTAGAGTACTGTGCTGTGGTTTCATGCAAGAATTTTATGGATTCTTCATTGTGCAAACTGGTCGAATCATTGCTCACCAAAATGCCGTTCTTAATCTCTTTTGTTATAGCGCTGAATTGAAGGTTCTTCTGAAAGATGTTTAGTTTGGAAAATCAGCTTGCTTTGTTGATTGTGATGGGTTATATCTTAAAGGGAAAGTATTGTGCTATAGATGATTGATTTTGAACTTCAATTCGCCGTGGGTAATGTTTCTGGAATGCACATATGTAGCCCGGAACTGACCGAGAGGGAGAACATTGATAAAATCTAGCATATGAAATGTCATTATCTAAATGTGATGTTGTAATTTTGTGGATTGTTGATGGCGTTTCTAACTTACTATCCTTGATGTGGGTATGGGTTCTTTGCTTTTGTGGACTGAATTCCTTCTTATGGTGACGATTGTGATGATTTTTATCTGGTGTATCATGAATAGTGTGTTCTGATCTTGTACGGGGTGCCAAGGAAAAGCGCCTTAGGGTGAAGGGACCGGTCAGGATGCCAACCAAGGTTCTAAAGATTACAACCAGGAAGTCTCCGTGTGGTGAAGGTACGTGATGAGCTTGACTTAGCATTTGTTTATTCATTTTGCTTGGAACATTTCAAAGCTACTGAATACTAGCAAAGGTTGTAGATGGGTCTTTCGAATATTTTGCTATGCAAATCACTAGGAAAACTAATATAACCGTCTGAAGAACTGAGATTAGTATTATATGTAACATCTTCCTAGTGGTTAAGGACATTTTACTTGCATAGAGCTATGTAGGTTGAGAGGCTTGAAATGGAAATGTCTTGTTTTAGTGCCTGGTTCTGTTCGACACAGTGCATTGCATGGATATGCTGAGAAACTTGCTAAAGGCAAGATGTTTAGTATATGCGTAGATCCTTCACTATGATATGAAATTACACTTTCTGATTGACATCATGCCTGATGTTGGAGAAGTGGGAAATTCCTACTTCTGTTGTTGCATTACATGGTGTTGGTGATTGTTGTACGGTTGTTGGCAATTGTTCAGCATTGCTCAGAAGTCTTTGATGTCTACAAGCTGACCTGTTATGATTGTGCTTAATTTTATCCTGCAGGAACCAACACCTGGGACAGATTTGAGTTGCGTGTTCACAAGAGAGTCATTGACCTCTTCAGCTCACCAGATGTTGTCAAGCAGATCACCTCCATCACCATTGAACCTGGTGTTGAGGTTGAGGTCACAATAGCAGACTCTTAATGCTCCTCTTGCTGTCATGCTGTAGGGCTGTTGTAGTTGTCCTATGTAACGGAGCTGTCTCACTGAGAATTTTGGAGATACTAAAATTGTTCGTTTGAGAAGATGCTGTCTTTTTGGCTTCAATTTTTGTTATTGTGGTTCGGAAGATGCTGTGTTCTCCATCAATAGAACTCCCAATTTGAATGCATTTATAAGAAATTTTGCTGTTCTGTTGCTGCTGCTTTTCAATGTAGGCAATAGTAATTTCTGTGGTTCCGGAAAACGAAAGCAGATATATTGTGCACATCCCTCCCTTCTTCTACGACCCATCTTTGATTTTTTTTTTTTTTTTAATTTCAATTTGAAAAGCTAGAACTCTTCTCACAAAGATTCACTTGTATGACAGATGAATTTGATTACCTCCCAATGTCTTATGGAGTAGTGATGGTTAATCTAAATTGAGCAGCTGCCATAGTGTTTGTGTTCTATATTTTGCACTTGATCGTGACCACCTTACACTGTTATTTGTGAGTTTGCAATGATAACTTTCAATGTAGGTCATGCTTTTATGGGGTTTTGAGAAATATAGATGTAGGTAATTTTATCTTTTGGCACTTCTCCCCTCTCAGAGGGGTAGATGTTCTTTGTGAGTTTGCAAGAATCATTAATTTCACACCTTCTAGTGTATATATTATATTAAGGGTCTGTTCTTTTCGTAGGTAAATTGAGGTGGGTAAAAGGTTGAGGTAGGTTGAAGTAGATTGAGATGGGTTAGGGTAGGTTGAAGTGGGTTGAATTCTTTTTGTGTGATAAATTGAACTTGGTTAAAATAGTGAAAGTGGGTTGAAGTGGGTTGAGATGAGTTGAAGTGAATCGAAGTAAGTTGAAGTGGGTTGAGATTGATATTTTAGAATTGGCCAATGAAAAGAATAGAGCCTTAAATCATATCTTTAGCAGGTAGGGATTATTTTGGCGGGAGTTTAGAAATAATTGTTAAATCACTTTTGAGTTTGGGTTTGGAATTGAAAATTGTAGGGATTGTTTTGTGGGAGTTTGGAAGTAAACATTAAATCAATTTAATTTCGATTTGAAATTGAAAATAGTAATTGTTTTTTTGTACTGTATCTGGATTTTGGACTGCAAAGAATTTGGAATAAATTGATACTTTTACCAATTTGATTTTTAAAATAAATACATAGACTAATAGCTTAATGTCATTATTGTATTTATTTTCGATCTTTTCATATACTATTCTGTCCCAAGATTTTCAAGCCGGTCTATGATATTATATGCTATATCAAGTCTTATTCAACTGTCACAATTATTCGAAAATATATTGCAAATTTGGTTGGTAAATTTTACGAATATGATCTTCATGGGAAAGACTGGATACACATTGATGCCTATTTTTCTTTTTGTGGTGCAATATCAATGTTTTGATTATTGGTCGTGGCTGCCTGGCCGTAATCACTTCTTACCCAGAACCAACGGTAATGATCGACCTTCATTCCCCATCTAACGGTCACGCTCTCCCGGTCTCCTGCAACCACCAACCAGACTTTGCCGGGCCCCATTCCCCTTCCTAATCTCTCTCCTCCTCATATATTCTCACTCCCTCATCGTCGAGAGGGAGTAAACTTGAGCGAGACAGAGAGCGGGAGAGCTCAATCTCATCAGCAATGGCGGCTTCTTCTTCCCTCGCTCTCTCTCATCAATCCTTCCTTTCTCACTCTCTCTCTAACCCCAAATCCCACCCCACCACCCCCACATCCTCCCTCTTCTTACCCACCTCCTCCGTCAAGCACCTACTCAAGTCATGCACCGCCCGACGGCGGCGCGTGGGGTCGCGCGCCACCGTAGTGAGGGCGGCGGCGGCGGAGACGCTGGAGAAGACGGATACCGAGCTGATGGAGAAGTCGGTCAACACGATCAGGTTTCTGGCGATCGATGCCGTCGAGAAGGCGAATTCGGGTCATCCGGGTCTGCCCATGGGCTGTGCTCCCATGGGTCACATACTGTACGATGAGGTCATGCGGTATAACCCTAAGAACCCGCGCTGGTTCAATCGGGATCGCTTCATACTGTCCGCTGGCCATGGCTGCATGCTTCAGTATGCCCTGCTTCATCTTGCTGGTTATGATAGTATTCAGGTATGTCAATCTCAGAGCCCCATTTTGATGCTTTGCTCCTGTTTTGCTTGTTTAGCATTATCAAACTAACTAGGAGTGAGTAATGTTCAATTCAGATTGGTTTCTGAGTGGAAATCATTCAAATGTAATGTTTTGGGCTTTTAATTGTGTAAACAAGTAAGCAAATTTCAGCTTGTTTTGCGGGAAGTTGAGGTTAATGGTCGTTTGGGCTTTGATTGTCAGAAATGGGAGAGGTGGGATAGTGAACTAAAGGAAGAGAATTTGAGTTCTTCTAAGGTGGGATTATAACCTTTGAGATTTGGCGGTGGTTGGATGAGGGCTTTAGTCCAATTTATTACGAAATGTGAGTAAAGCAGCAGGAGTTTGTCATCAATTGGTTAATGAGACTGTATGATGAATTCTTATCCCAAAAAAAAAAAAAAGAGACTGTATGATCAAAGCTGGTGAAGGGTGTCCTGCAATGGTTTCACTTTGAATTTTATAGCGGTTCTTATGCTCCTAAATTTGCATCCAAGACATCATAAAATGATTTTGTACATTGCAATTCGCAACTGAGATAACTACAAATATTGGATAAATGTATGAAACTCCAAGAATGTTCAAAGTATGGGCTATTTTACTCAGATTTGGCTACAAGACATGTTCAGATTTGCTCATTGTCTGAAATTTTTGCTTGTTTTAGTCTCTAATGAATGCCAAAGTGTGTTGAGTATGTCTGCTGGAGGTGAAGCTCAGAATCTGGGTAAGGCAGGTGCTGGGATTTAGGAATATAGAGAACCTCCTTGCCTAGAAGAAGTATTCAGTTTGTTTGGGTGTCTTCTGCAGATGTTTGTCATCAAAGTAGGGGAAAATAATATTAGTGGAACAATCAGTGCGGGAAAATCATTGTGCAAGTTATATGTTAACTATCAGCTTTATTATCCTCCCCCATTGTTAACTGACTGTTTTGCCAAGGTTTTTTTCACACGCTGAAGACACCTAAATGCATGCCTCTTAGACGTCATTATGCTTCAGAATGTTGTTGATACTTCATAAGTTTTTTGCAATCATCTCCAGTTAAGATTTGTACTTCCAGTCCATTGGTCGCTACATGTTTGTCACATGTGAAACTTGAATTTATGCAACAGGAAGAGGACTTGAGATCTTTCCGGCAATGGGGAAGCAAGACCCCTGGTCACCCAGAAAACTTTGAGACGCCTGGGGTTGAAGTTACTACTGGTCAGCCTCCTTTCGATTGATTGATCCTTTTCACATTTGATTTAAAGTGAATGACGATCTAATAGTATTTCATTTTATGCAGGGCCTCTTGGTCAGGGTGTCGCCAATGCTGTAGGTTTGGCCCTTGCGGAGAAGCATTTGGCTGCTAGATTCAACAAGCCTGATGCAGAAATCATCGATCACTACACGTGAGAGCATCTGTTCCTCTCTTTCACTCTTTTACATTTGATGAATGGCGTGCTGCTAATGTTATCTTGTTTTTTTTTTTTTTTGGGGGGGGGGGGGATTTGTGGTTGGTTGTTTGTTTCAGTTATGTCATTCTTGGGGATGGTTGCCAAATGGAAGGAATTTCGAATGAGGCTTGCTCCCTTGCTGGTCACTGGGGGCTTGGGAAACTTATAGCCCTGTACGATGACAACCACATTTCGATTGATGGTGACACAGCCATAGCATTTACTGAGAATGTTGATATGCGGTTTGAGGCCCTGGGCTGGCATGTTATCTGGGTGAAGAATGGTAACACGGGTTATGATGAAATTCGTGCAGCCATCAAGGAAGCCCAAGCAGTCAAAGACAAGCCTACTTTGATTAAGGTCTTCATTCGTACTGGATATTGGAACTTCTGACGCTTTGCTAGTTGGCCTTTTGTCAGATTGAATGCCAGGTGGTTAGTGGTGATCCTTCCTGTTCTCTGTGTGCAGGTTACTACTACAATTGGTTTTGGGTCTCCTAACAAGGCAAATACGTACAGTGTACATGGAAGTGCACTGGGTGCTAAGGAAGTTCAAGCCACAAGGCAGAATCTTGGTTGGCCATATGAGCCTTTCCATGTTCCTGAGGATGTGAAAAAGTGAGTGATCAAAGCACCTTTCCCTGCTTTCCCTATTAATTGCTTTGTTGCTAGTTATTCATTTTGTCGGTGAAATTAAGTATATATATGGAATGGCATTAGTTCATAGAATTAAATGAACAGGTGGATAGGTAACTATTATTATGAATGAGATTGAACAGTCATTAGACCAGGCAACTAATTCCTTGGTGAAAATATAAACGAATAAATAAGTAGATAAGTTGAGAAAATTGAATTGAGAAGCAATCACACTTGTGGGATGGGGCACCAGGTACCACTTGCATCCAACGTAGACACTTTTATGTGCCAAGTGTCACCTGATAAGCTGTGCCACTAGCAACGTTCACCGTGGATTCATTTATCTAAGAGCTAATCTTTGTCTTTGATCAACATGGGAAAAGTGAACAACCAACGATTTCGCCAACTTCACCCACTGCTCTTGCCACTTTCACAGGCACTGGAGCCGCCATATTGCTGAAGGAGCTTCGCTTGAGGCTGCTTGGAATGCCAAGTTTGCAGAGTATGAGAAGAAGTACCCTGCAGAGGCAGCAGAGTTGAAGTCCATCATAACTGGCGAATTGCCTGCTGGTTGGGAAAAGGCTCTTCCTGTGAGTGTCATTTAATTCTCATTTGTCAAGCCTAATAACTAGGAAACTAACTTCAGCAAGCCTGTCGTTTCATCTTTTAATCCCTCATTTTGCAGACTTACACCCCCGAGAGCCCAGCTGATGCTACCAGGAACCTCTCTCAGCAGTGCCTGAATGCCCTTGTGAAGGTTCTTCCGGGGCTTCTTGGTGGTAGTGCAGACCTTGCTTCTTCCAACATGACCTTGCTCAAAATGTACGGAGACTTCCAGAAGGACACACCCGAAGAAAGAAACCTTCGTTTTGGTGTCAGGGAGCACGGAATGGGTGCCATATGCAATGGAATTGCCCTTCACAGCCCAGGCTTCATCCCCTATTGTGCTACCTTCTTTGTCTTCACAGATTACATGAGAGCAGCCATGAGAATCTCAGCCTTGTCCCAAGCTGGAGTCATTTATGTGATGACCCATGATTCCATTGGACTTGGGGAGGATGGGCCAACCCATCAGCCCATTGAGCACCTGGCTAGTTTCAGGGCCATGCCCAACATCCTAATGCTCCGCCCAGCTGATGGAAATGAAACTGCTGGTGCATACAAGGTTGCAGTTCAACACAGAAAGACCCCATCAGTCCTAGCTCTTTCAAGGCAAAAACTTCCTCAATTGCCTGGAACATCCATTGAGGGAGTTGAGAGAGGAGGGTACATCATCTCCGACAACTCTTCAGGGAACAAGCCTGATTTTATTCTGATTGGAACCGGGTCAGAATTGGAAATTGCCGCCAGAGCTGCTGATCAGCTCAGAAAAGAAGGAAAGGCAGTCAGAGTAGTGTCCTTGGTTTGCTGGGAGTTGTTTGATGAGCAGTCTGCTGAGTACAAGGAGAGTGTTCTGCCAGCAGCTGTGACAGCTAGGGTAAGCATTGAGGCTGGGTCAACATTCGGATGGGAGAGGATGGTGGGTCCCAAGGGGAAGGCTATCGGTATCGACAAATTTGGAGCTAGTGCCCCGGCAGGAAGGATATACAAGGAGTACGGAATCACACCTGAAGCTGTTATTGAAGCTGCAAAATCAATTTCTTAGGCATGACCTGAGGGTTCTTTTTCCCCTGGCAGTTTAAAGTTTGACTCTTTGTTAACGTGTGAGAGTGAATGCTCAGAGATAGGACGAACATGGCTGCCTGTGAATTTAGCGGATCAAAGGCCTATTATATTGCAGGATTAAGGCCTGTTAACATGTACGTCTAATTGATGTAAAGAAAGCAAAGTTCAGCTCTCTTATCCAAAAGTTTACTTCCCTTTGATAGGATTTTCTCAGGTAGATTTTCTTTCCATCGTCCTAAGTTATCTGATTCCCTATTCAAGTCCCTGCCCCTTCTCAAATATCCTTCAAAGTTGCAGGGGAAGTTGTTATAAGAGATGTAGAGTAGCAGTTGGAAATCCATGCTCCCTTGTTACACCATTTTGTCTTCTGGATTTCTAGCTTTCTACTTAGTCTGCACATCAGCGCTTTACCAATAACAATAACAACGTCAGCGATCCCACGATAGCTTCTGCTAAATTAGGATCCCAGGAGATCCACTTGTCTGCGGTTTTGCACTTTCGCCGCTCAGAGGTAACGAAGATGGCTCTAAAGACACTTCCCTGCAAGAAAGGTCGTCAGATTCCCATTGGCAGAATGATTTGAAGTTTGTTTGTCATTTGAGTCTCGCTCCTTTCCTATGATTATTATGTCATATTTCAATTGGAATTCACCACACATGCGATTTGTAATTGTTATTCTGAACCAAGCACTCTAATGTGATTTCCTCCTGTTCATTTGTAACTTTTTGGGGTCTAATGGAATTGCTCTCCTTGCAATTAGGAGCAACATTATGTACACGTAAATCTACATCTATCTTAATGGGATTTCAGCTGTTGGTTGACTCAACCATTGTTGGATATTCCTTTCTATAGAAACCTAGTTGAAGAAGCAAATAGTAGAGGAAAGATGGTCAATTATGAATGTCTACTGCTACTGATCAATTTATGCTTATTATCCATGAGGTTTGGACTTCGTCATTTATTGGCACAAAGTTGGTGGGATGCAACTAAGACACATTTTTTATTAACCAAAACTGAATAATTGCCATCTCTGAAGTCTGCAATTGCAAAAAAATCAAGTAATTAAAAACAAAAATAGAATAACCTTCATATTAGCAAAGCCTGTTCCTTAGTTTCTAATATTTTACTCATGAGTCCTTTCTCTATTATACTTACGTATAATGACTCAGATTTATTCATTGGCTTTGGAGCTCGTCTTCTGTATAAAGTGCTGTGGATTGCAGCTAAACTGGCTTCATCAGCAGCGACAAACTCCTGTGCAAACTCTGTCAAAGAATGGGGTTGGCAGCAGCGCTTGCTGTTGTTCAGGTTCTTTTTGCCACCCTCAGATGTACAGAGCTTAGACAGCTCATCAACAAATTGGACAACACTGTACCTAAGCTCAAACAACTAGAACCGGTGGTCAAGATCATCAAGGCTGTGCTCCATGATGCAGAAAATGCCAACAAGGAGCATGACCTCCCTAATCAAATCCATTTATGGATTGAGGAACTCAAGGATATTCTCTGTGAAGCCGAACATTACTTTGATGCACCATCACTGAGGCTGCTTGCATTAGTTGCGCAGAGAAGATGAGCCGCGATGGTCTTGGTGACATTATCAACAAACTGAATGCCATCGCCAGTACTAATCACAGTGAGATTGGCTTTCATCTTGGCTGCCACCTTAGCCGGAGAAGCAGCAACGAGGCTGGTCCTTATGTGTCTGCCCAGAAGATTATCAGCAGAGAGGGTGACACTGAGAAGATCACAGTTATGCTTCTAGAATCTGATCTTGAACGGGATATTTCTTCTCTCCATTGTGGGTATTAGAGGGTTCGGAATGCCCAACTCATTTAGGGCCTGTTCTTTTTGTAGGTAAATTGGGGTGGGTAAAAGAGTGAAGTAGATTGAGGTAGGTTGAAATAGGTTGAGGTGGACAGAGTCTGTTCTTTTTGTAGGTAAATTGAGATGGGTAAAAGGATAAAATAGGTTAAGGTAGGTTGAGGTAGCTTGAAGTAGGTTAAGGTGGGTTGAAGTTGGTTGAGGTAGGTTGAAGTTGGTTGAACTAGGTTGAGGGGATAAATTGAACTTGGTTAAAACAGTAAAAGTGGGTTGAAGTAGATTGAATTGGGTTAAAATGGGTTGAAGTAGATTGAATTGAGTTGAAGTGGATTGAGGTTGGTATTTTAAAATTAACCCGCAAAAAGAAGAGGGCCTTATTATCATCCAAAAATTGAAGAAAATTATCATTCGAGGTTGTGGGCTTGTATATCTGATCATAATACAAAAATTCTGGATTCGAGAACAGTTTTAGTTAGATTCTGCGATCGGCCACATGCCAAAGACATGAAGACCTTGCAGGAAAGAGTATGGGTCAACTACACAAGAAGTTCGGGAACAACTTGAAGAAAAGAAGTACTTGGTTGTTTTGGATGATGGATGGAATGAGGATCGCATGCAATGGCATGAATTGGAAGATTCCCTGTCCATGATGGGGGGGTGCAAAAGGAAGTCGAATTGTTGTAACCACGTGTTCTAAAATGACAGCTAGAGTTGCAGGACTTTGGGCATATGTATGAGTTAAAAGGATTATCAGAGGAGGATTCATGGTGTCTCTTTGAGAAGGAAGCGTTTAAAGAAGGGCACCCACGAGCAAATTGTCTTTGTCATCAAATACTCAAAAGATGTGTTAATGTTCCTCTTGCCATAAAGGTGGTGGCAAGTCTTCCATATGGTCAGGATGAAGAAGTGTTCCAATCATTTTCAGAGAGTGGGATAAGGAAAATTGGACAACGTGAAGCTATCAAGTCTATATTGATGCATAGTTACTATGACCCTGAGTCTTCGTTAAGGATATCCTTCAGTTATTGTGCATTGTTCCCCAAAGATTATGTTATAGAGAAAGAGATGCTGATTAGCCTTTGATGGCACAGGGCTACATCGTCCCATCGGAAGGTCAAAGCATAGAAAATGCCGGCGAGAAGTATTTTTCAACTTTGTTGAATAGATGCTTTTTCCAAGATGTAGTAAAGAATGAATTTGGTGAAATTCTCAAATGTAAAATGCATCCTCTCCTGCATGATATTGCACAAGAAATAGCGGAAAAGGAGGTTTATCAAACGAATTCTGTCACAAGTGACTTCGATAAAAGAATTCGGCATTATTCTCATCTCTCTGTTGGTGAAAGTACACAAGGCTCTTTCACTAAAGCCAAGATTCATACCTATCTTCCATTTGGCAAGGGGATACTGAAATGCATGGATCGATTACTAGAAAACTGGGGGTGCCTCAGGGCACTGGATTTGAGTTATTCAGGGATTCTAAGATTTGCCAGATACAATGGGTAACCTACTGCACTAGAGGTATCTTGATTTCTCAGGGCATGATTGCCGATATGCACTCCCTAAATGCATTACAAAACTTTATAGCCTGCAAACTCTAAAATTAAGAGAGTGCACTAGACTAAGAAAGTTGCCAGAAGATTTGGCCAACGTGTTTAAGCTTAGGCTTTTGGATTTGAATGGTTCACGCAATTTAGAGAAAGAAGTTCGGCATTTATATGATATTATATCATCCTGATACTAGTGAAGATATTGGTGAATTACTAGAAAATTGGACATGCTTGAGGGCATTGGACTTGAGTTATTCGATGATGAAAGTTTGCCAGAAGCAGTGGGTAGGCTACTCCATTTAAGGTACTTTGCTATATCAGGGAATCCTTGACTTGAGCTGTTGCGTAAATCGATCACAGAACTACATAATCTTCAGACTCTAAAACTACGAAGGTGTCAGGAACTGTTGCAGTTGCCAGAAGATTTGGCAGATTGGTTAAGCTTAGGTTCTTGGATTTGAAAAACATCAAGCATTTTCCCACTGCATTGGGTAAGCTATTGCAGTTAGTGCACCTTTCTTTTATTTTTTGGATAACGCAGTTAGTGCACCTTGATCTGTCTGGGAGTGATAGGCTAGAAGTGCTCACTGGATCGATTATGGAACTACGTGATCTGAGGACTTTAAGGCTAAGATGTTGTGATAATATAGGAGATTTGCTAAAAGATATGAGCAAACTGGTGAAGTTTAGGGCCTTGGATATAACTGGTTGCTGGCGGTTGAATGACATGCCTTGTGGCATGGGCAAGTTGAGTTTTCTTCAAATGCTGCCATCATTTGTTGTGAGGAAAAAATTCAAGTTCAAACACACACATTGTTGACATGCTTGATGACCTAGAAGCTCTTGGTAACCTGAATGACCAACTGGAGATCTGAATCAACATCTCTGAGAATACTTAGCATGTCAATGAAAACGGCAGGGAAGGTGGATATATAAGGAACAAGCAACATCTGAAGCACATTATTATTGCTTTTCATGGTGGTGGGGCGAGCAACAAAACAGTGGATCATGAGAAAGCATTATTGGAAGACCTGCAACCAAATTCTAATCTCATAAGGGTTACGGTTTTCTGGGTACTGCGGCAAGAAGATTCCAAGTTGGGCAAGGGAACGTTACTTACCAATCCTTCTTCCACATCTTGTTAAGATTCATCTTGTATCATGTGATGGGTTGCAATGCCTGACATCTCTTGGGAAACTGTGTCATCTGAAATCCTTGATTGTCGAACAATTGAGTGATTTGAATTATGTAGAAAATACAATCAGTAGCAGTAGCAATGATGCAGGAACTTCAGAATCAGAATCTGGCCCATTCTTTCCTCCCTTGAAGATCTCACGTTAAAGGATCTGCCAAAGTTGAAGGAATGGTGGAAAATGATAAAAAGGTCGATAGGTTGAACGTTGTCTATTTCCATCGTTTCCTCGGCTTTCTGATTTGCATATATGGAGATGCCCTAAACTGATGTATATTCCTCTCTGCCCCACTGTTGAAAGACTGAGTTTGGGGAAGAGGGATTTGAGAAGTATAATGCAACCTGAATCTATCAATTCCAAATTGATAAAGCGAGTGTACAGAAACCTCAGATCAGCTCTGCCGGTGGAGACCTTTCAGTGTCTCAGACAGATGGAAGGAGGAGATGATGAAGGTGTAGAGAGTTTGTCGAAGTTTGGGAGCTGTTCCAAAGGTGTTCATCCTCCCTATGGTCACTTATCATTGACAGATGCCCTAAACTAAAGAGTCTTTGTGGAGGGTTTGTGCATCTTACTGGCTTGGTGACATTATATATAACAAACATGCTGCGTTTGAATCTGAGCAGCTCCGGATATGGAGAGGATGAGGAGGTTGATGGTATTCTGTGGAGATGCCTGAATCGGTCCTTCATTCCTTGTCACTAGAGTTTCTCCCTATGCAGGCGAATTTGCCAGAGGGGATGCGGTACTTGACTAGCCTGCGATCCCTTTTCATCAGGGATTGTGGACGATTGAAGTCGCCGCCAGGTTTGATCAGGGAACTGATCTCCCGCGTACAGCTTGAGATCAGAGGTTGTTCCCCCTGCCTGAAAAAAGGATGCCGAAATCTCACTGGGCAAGACTGGCCCAACATTCAACACATACCCCACATTGTAATTACGCAAGCTGATTATGCAGACTTCAGGACCAAAAACATTAAGAAGGATCACCATGCAGACTTCAGACCGGGGGGGGGGGGGGGGAAGGTGATGATGCTGTCTCTGATGATGATAATTATTCAAGAGTTCTTGTGTGAAAATAGTTCTCTGCATTGTTTGTAAATGCATATACAGCAAGAGCAAAAAGCTGAAGCAATAAGCTCAATTTGTAGCTCTCAAGATGGTCGGTTCTGATCTATTTGTTTTTCCATCCAGTGTCTGTCCAAGGGCATTGATGTTGTTGTAGCTGCACCTAATTTATTGCATGTTTGCTTCATGTCGGAGACATGTTCTGTAGTAGTGATCTATCTGTTGTATTGCATGCTTGCTTCATGTCGGAGACATGTTCTGTAGTAGTGATCTATCTGTTGTTAGCATTCTGGTTGGCAGCTAGTTGCCAATTCGATCGGGTGGCTAGCTTATCTGGTTTCCTCTCACCTAGGACTCTGTTGGACTGAAATTAGTTGTACCAGAATCCGGATCATTGCTAAGACCTGCAGAAAATGGTTTTAACATCCTGCTTGTATGATTTGGATGAGCTACACTGTACTACAGTTTGCAAATATAATTACTACCTTGTCTATGACCCTTAACAGCATGAGTTGATCATACAAGAAGACTAATCATCTTCTGTGTTCCTTTCCCTTTCCTGCTGCCAGCTGTCCCCAGTCTTGTTCTATGGTGCTGTATTTAGCTCGTAAAGTGGTCACTTTATTGCGGCTGCAATTCCTCTAATTTTCTTAGCTATGACTTGTAGAAACAATGGTAAAAAGCTCTTCCTATATATATATATATATATATATATATATATATATATATATATATATTTTTTTTTTTAAAAAAAAAGATGCTAGAAACTCTTAGATTTTCGTAGGTGGGAATGAATGTACGAAGGTTGATGCAGGTAGGATTTGAATTCAGGTTATTGGTACTGACCTCCACATACCTCACTGGCTAGCCTAAGGTGACTTCCAATTTGGTCAAAAAATGTAGTTCTATATTATGTTTCGTACACTTCATGATCCTCATCTCACTGTCTTCTCTACAGGCCAGATGTAGACATTTGAACTTGTCTATGCAAGTCCATAGGGGCTGTCTAATATGGCTTTACTGAATTTTGCTTGCGACCAGAGTTCAGGGGTATACAAAAGTGTGTATACTGTAGCAAGTACTTAGTATATCTTCTGGATCCCTGATATTAACATATGACATCACGTACTTGGGAAAAAAAAAATCATCTCATATTCGAGGCATAAATACCCTTTGTCTCTTGTTTTATACATAGGTGTTTCCCCTTACTTTCTTCAATATTATTATTCTTTTAGAAAAAGTTTATGGATATAATACAAATAGAGTGTAATTTTGTTGCATTCTAATTGTTTATTTTCTCCCCCAGGGTGTCAATGGCATTGCTGCTCTTCTGCTGAGATGATATTGCTGAATAAACTGAGACATCCGAAAGCCACAGGAAAGAAATTTTTTTTTTTTAGGGTCAGAGGGGCTCGAATGAATCCTTTATCCTTGTCTCAAGCTGGAGTCGTCATTCTATTGGTCTTGCAGAAGATAGACCGACCCACCAGCTAGCCCATGAAGCACTTTGCTAGTTTCCGCGGCACCCACATCTTAACGCTCCCCCTGGCTGATGTAAATGAACCTGCTGCTGCGTACAAGTTTGGAGTTTGACACAGAAGACCATCCCTAACTAGCATGAACAGATGTCCATTGGGGACGGGATTAGAGAACAGAGGTACATCATCTTTTGACAATGCTTCAGGCAACGCTCTGACTGGCACACGATCAGCATTGGAAATTGCTGTCAAAGCAGCAGATGAGCTCAGAGAAAAGAAGGAAATACTGTCAGATTTGTTTCCTTGGTTTTCTGAAATTAGTTGTTTGATGAGCAGTTAGCTGAGTACAGGGATAGTGTTCTATGATAGCTAGGCGAAGCATTGAACCTGGGTCAACATTCAGACTTTGAATAGAAGAGAATGGTGGGTCCTTCGGGGAAGGCCACTGGATCGACAAATTTGTGCTACAGCCCCATCAGAGTCTGCAAAATCAATTTGCTGGTTCATAGTTTCTACATAGTGAGCATATATATTCACTGCCTTATTCCTCAAGTCTGTAAAGAGGGGACTTTAGATTTAAAAAGCTGTGAATGCCAGTGGAGGTCCAAGTTCTTGAACTTTGACGTCTTCTATTTTCAGTGGATGATGGGAACCTTACTGTACAATTTGGCTCCAAGTTTAAGTTTATTTAGTTCATGAATTAGCTTAATGAGTACATGTTCTGATGCAGAATAATAACAATGCAAACGAGCTAATGTGGCTGACAAGCTAAAGAGTAGACGGTTTGAGAAATTTTATCCGGTAATCACTAGGTAGCTTCTGGTGTAATTGATAAATTCAGGGAAAATTCAGAGTAATTTAGAGAGATTATTTACTTGGAGAGATCCCCACATCCAGCCTGTTTCTAAGAAAGAGGCCACCCAAAAAAAAAAAAAAAAAATGTACAGAAAAGAACTGATGACCGACCGACCAAGCTAAGTCTCCTTTAATTATTTGGTCTATGTCGTCTTCTTTTGCATATTTTAGTCCTAATCATACTTTGCTGAATTACTGTGAGTGGTCTCCGTTGCAAGTTGTGCATATGAAATGTGAATTGGAGAGAAACTTCAAAAGGTGCTTTAATGTATTATTTTTGGATTTGTTTGTGGGTAGGTGAGTACTCCAAGCATCAATGAGCCAAGGCCACCGAAATTACCTTGAAGTAAGCACTGATTGGAGCTCAGCTTCTATAGAAAGGTAGCCAGTTTGAGCTTAGCTTTCTGAACCCCACATACGTTGTCTGCTCTCTTATTGCGATCATCACCAATCAGTTGCTCGGAATCCATCCAAAAAGACAGAATGGACTTGGAGTCTGCCAAGTCTGTTGCTCAAAGTCTTCATGGTGCTCTGCAATGTTCGGAGCTGAAGGAGCTGTGCTCTGCTTGGCAATATGAATCCGAACTTGAGAATCTAGAACGCACAGTCGCCACCATTAAGGCTGTCCTCCTCGATGCAGGGGGCAAGTATGAGCACGAGCTCTCCCATCAAGCACAGCTCTGGATTGAGGAGCTAACAGATGCTATGTATGATGCTGATGATTTGTTTGATGAGTTGACTACACTTGCAGAGCAAAAACGGCTCATGCTTAATAGTATGGAAGGTGGTGATCTAACGAAGAAGGTGCGTCTCTTCTTTTCTCGATTCAACCCTCTTGTTCTTGCTCTTAAGATGTCCCAAAAGGTAAAGCAAATTAGGGACAAGTTGGATGCCATTGCAAGAAATCATAGTCAGTTTAGCTTTAACCTTGACTGCCAACCGACCCGTATGGGAAGGGAAGAGACATCCTCTTATGTGTACACACATAATATTATTGGAAGAGAAGATGACACAGAGAAAATCATCCATATGTTGCTGAGTTTTGGTGCTCAATGGCGTGTTTCTTTCCTTTCTATTGTGGGAATTGGAGGATTAGGAAAAACCACTCTTGTGCAGCTTGTGTATAACCATCCAAGGGTTGAAAAAGAATTTCCTGTAAGGTTGTGGGTTAGCGTGGCTGATGTAGACAAAAAAGATTTAGCCATCGATAAAATTTACGACAAGATTATGCAATCAACCATAGGTCAAAAGTATGACCATGGCATGGATCACCTACGGAAAGATTTGCAGAAAAAACTAGCAGGAAAGAAGTTCTTGCTTGTTTTAGATGATGTATGGTGCGAGAATCCTGTTCGATGGCTTAATTTGAAAGAGTTCTTAATTACGATGGGTGCCCCTAATGGAAGTTGGGTTGTTGTTACTACACGTTCAAAAATAGTAGCTGGAGTTGTAGGAGCTGGGCACATACATGAGTTAAAAGGATTATCGGAAGAGGATTCATGGTGTCTATTTGAGAGGACAGCATTTGGACAAGGGCACAGACAAGCAAACTCCTCTTATTTAGTTGAAATTGGCAAGGAAATTGTCAAAAGATGTGCTAATGTTCCTCTTGCCATACGAGTTGTAGGAAGTCTTCTTTATGGTCACAACAAAGAAAAGTGGCAATTGTTTCAAGAGATAGGTATAGGCAGAATTAAACAAGGTGAAGATGGTATTGAGCCTATTTTGAAGCTTAGTTACCATAATCTTGAATCATCATTAAAGATGTGCTTTAGTTATTGCGCATTGTTCCCTAAGGGTTTTGTCATAAAGAAGGAAATGCTGATTAGCCTTTGGATGGCACAAGGGTTTATTGTCCCATTTGAGGAAGGTCAAAGCATAGAAGATGCCGGTGAGGAATATTTTTCAATCTTGTTGAGAAGATGTTTTTTCCAAGATGAAGAAAAGGATGAATACGGTGAAATTGTCACATGTAAAATGCACGATCTCATGCATGATATAGCTGAAGCAGGAGCAAGGAAGGAGATTTGTGCACCAGACAATATAAGAAACTTGGACAAAAGAGCTCGGCATCTTTGTCTTGCTGATGTCGTCGAGTTCAGGGGAAGCGATTTCAGTGGGAGCAAACTCCGTACTTATCTTCGGGTTGCCAAGTGGTTCAAGATTGACGATAGGCTGGTACTGAATGGGACGCGCCTAAGGGTATTAGACTTGAGCTATTTGAAGATCAGCACATCGCTACATATGGTCGGTAAGCTACTTCATTTAAGGTATCTCGATCTATCTGGGAATCTTTGGCTGGAGGAGCTCCCTGAATCAATTGTGCAACTACAGAATCTGCAGACTTTAAAACTTAGGGGAAACCATAGACTGATAAAGTTGCCAGAAGATTTGAGCAAACTGGGTAAACTTAGGCTCTTGGATTTGAATGATTCAAACATTGAAAGTCTGCCTAACAGCATAGGCGATCTTTTGCATTTAGCGCATCTTGATCTATCTGGGAATGACATGCTAACAGAGCTCTCTGAATCAATCATGGAACTCCATGATCTTCGGACTTTGAGGCTAAAATGTTGTGATCAATTGAGAGAGCTGCCAAAAGATTTGAGCAAACTGGTTAAGCTCAGACTTTTGGATATAACTGGTTGTTGGGAGATCAATGCTATGCCTCGTGGCATGCAGAAGCTGAGTTGTCTTCAGACTCTACCTTTATTTGTTGTGGGTGAGACAAATTCAAACAGAAAGCATTGCTTTGCTGACCAGCTTGAAGGCCTAAAAGCTCTCAATAACCTGCATGGCCATCTGGAGATTCGGTTTAGCATTTTCCAAAAAGCTACATATGTTGATGAAAATGGTAGACAAGGAGAATATCTAAGGAACAAGGAGCATCTGACTCATATTACCATTGATTTTAAAGAGAGTGATGGAGGAGTAGATTGTGAAGAAGCATTGCTTGAGGACTTGCAGCCACATTCTAATCTCAAAAGATTGCAGTTGTCTTGGTACTGTGGCAAGAGAATGCCGACTTGGGCAAGGAAACATAGCTTGGGAGCCCTGCTTCCACAACTTGTTGAGATCCATCTTGTTTATTGTGACGGACTGCAATGCCTGCCCTCTCTGGGGATATTGTGCCATCTGAAATCCTTGATTGTGGAAGCTATGAGTAATTTGTTGTACATAGAGAACACCAGCGCTAGCAGTAGCAGTGCTGCCATAGCTTCAAAATCAGAACTGGAATCATTTTTCCCTTCCCTTGAAGAACTCAAGTTAGAGGATCTGCCGAAGTTGAAAGGATGGTGGAGTGACAACGAGATTTTTTATAGAAGCGGAAGGCAGGAACGTGGTGTATTGCCATCATTTCCGCGGCTTTTGCACCTGCATATATGGAGATGCCCTAAGCTATCATGTATTCCTCTCTGTCCCACCACAGAAAGAGTGACTTTGGGGAAGAGCAATAGAAGACTGCGTATAATGGAATCTCAATGCATAAATTCTAAATTAAGAATTGTGTACACAGAGGACATTCGATGTCTCAATTTGGCGCTGTCAGTGAAGACTTTTTCGTGCCTTGAACAGATGGAAATAAGAGATGATGAGCTGGAGAGCTTTTCAGACGTTTCGGAGTTGTTGCGAAGGTGCTCGTTCTCCCTACGGTCACTTGTCATTGACGGATGCCCTAACCTGAGAAGTCTGTGTGGAGGGCTGGAGTATCTCGCTGCCTTGGAGACATTGCATTTGAGAAATCTGCCCAATCTGAATCTAAGTGACGGTGAATATGGAGAGCCATGGCTGCGCCTTAGGCAGAGCCTCCGTTTTTTGTCATTAGAACACCTGCATAGGCTGGTGACTTTGCCGGAGGAGATCCACCACTTGACCAGCCTCCAATCACTTTTTATTAGAGGTTGTCGAGGATTGCAGTCGCTGCCATGTTCAATCAGAGAACTTTTCTCCCTTAAACTACTTGAGATAACTGATTGTTCAGGACTCCTGAAGAAAAGATGTCAAAGAGTAACTGGGAAAGACTGGTGCAACATTCAACACATACCTGAAATTGTCATCACTACGGAAGTTGATATGGATTCTGATGAAGATAACGATTCAGAATACTCAAATGAAAGTGATTCAGGGCATTGTCTATGAGCAGTAAAGGATAGATTGTGTACACCTGGTATTATAGTTTTGCCGTCGTATAATCTGTTACCTTGTCTATGACGCTTAACTGCATAGATGGATTGCACAACATGACAGACTGACTCTCTTCCTGTAGTGCCTGAACCCATGGGTCAAACGTCACACTGTCCTGGACTTAGTGGGGAAGTTCCTAAGGCTTAACATCCGTGTAACTGATATCATACCTCACACTCTCCATCATATATTTCCCATATGACTGACTAGTGTTCTGATCTGTTAATTTGTGCAATGAATTCTTTGCTGCCGGTTTTGGGTCTAAATATGGATCGTGGGCATGTCCGTCAACCCTGAAATTCAGAATCTTCAAATTTGTGTCCTTCGACTGTCCTATGGTTAGAATAATTGCTTCTTGTGGTCTGCTAATGATCATTTAAATGTCATTATGCAGTCTATTTTTTTTTTTTTTTGGGGTGCGGATTATGCAGTCTATTATGCACCAAATTAGGCCCATCCTTTTTGGCTTCAGTTCAATAACATGAAGTTTTTCTCATGTTTTCAAGCAGCAAAGGAGCCAAAGAATGATATGTTCTGGCAGCATGCTTTACATTAGTCTACATAGAGTACATGTTGACATCAGGTAATGACTCTCAACTCCTTGCTTTCCAGACCACAAGGGGCTGCCATTGGTGGCAGTTTCAATTGGCTGTTCAGTCTGTTCTGGTCCTTGATATATATCCCCCTCACTATTTATGTACTTGCAGGCTATCGCTTTGGTGAAAAGAAGCACAACAGAAACTCGAAAAATAACAATAACAGAAGAGGGCTATGAAACCACTAGAAAAGAAGGTACTGTGCTGCCATGCTTCTGTTACAAGTAACAATACACATAGGAGTCTCTTGCAGCTGAGTATGATGGTGAGATTCATGAGGGTTAGGTCAGAAAGGAAATTTGGGAATAAAATTTCATTAACAGTGAGGTTACTAATTAAGACAGTAGGATGCAGAGTTCCAAACAGTTCGTCCCATGAAGTGTCATCAACAATTGGTCCGTCTTAGAGTGTGGATGATGCTTACTATTCTTCATGTTGTTTCTCTAAAATCAGTTGAATAGACAGTTGAACTATTTGACATCGTCAAACTTTATTTGGAGCCAATTACATCCTCATATTCATGATTCCATTCACCTTCATTCGACTTCAGGTGAACCAAACATGCCTAGATATTAAAGATGGTATCTTCCAAGGTGAGACTTCCTGGATGATTAGCATACATGACTGAAGAGGTCGGCTTAAACTTGATCGACTGGTTTCAAGGCAATCAACATTTTGCATTTTGCACTTAGCCATTTCCAGGAGATTTGACATGTCTGACTTAGGGAACCACTCGGGGGCCGCCGGGGGGGGGGGGGGCGCTGGGCTTTGCCCCTTACTAGTAGGTCTTCATCCCTTCTGTGTTTTCTCATCTTCTGATCTACGCTAAATGACCGTAATGCAATGGGCCCTAAACACATGAGCAACCCATACAAGCCTACTGCGGTTCCAACCCAAAACCAATTGTCATAGGAAAAGTAGCCTACTTGACTTATACATCATCATCCTTCTCCCGATATAGGCCTCGAATTCATGTGTGATATCCTAACACAGGCCATTAGCAAAGAGGAGCATTACCAAACTGTACGTAATGCAGACAATTTGGAGATGGAAATTAGGATGTGTAGAGTCAGCAGGCCCGATAAGGAAGTTCTTTCTTTCTCAATGCAGCTTGCAGATTTCAGAATTATCAAAAAACTGAAGAATTGTTGCTGAGTTGCTTGTAAATGCACACCAAGTGCTGATATACGTTTTGTTCTGCCTCCCTTCGGTGGCCTTTTTTTTTTGGTTGGGGGGAGGGGGGTGTGCAAAAGAAGCCATTGAAAGGTTTAACATTACAATATTATATATATGAAAAAGATGTGAATGTTTAACTCGTCTGAACACTAAGTAAGCATTGAAACACTAGACATTTTTACAATGCACTAAAGGTGTGACTTTCGAGGGTGGATAATTCTTTTGGTATCAGCGTAGGCTGCTTGATCTTGATTTGCCACTATTGTTCCCATAGGATCATGTTGCATATTGGGCCTTATCATAGGTCACATATGAGGGGACGAGTTATATAATAGTGTGTATTGTCTTACATTGATAAAATATATGGCCTTTGAATGTGATTTTGGACTAAGACTTCGTTTGAGCTTAATTATATACATCACTCAATTTGTTGATACCTTATTTATATAAAAATATCAGCACCGAAAAACAAAGGAAAAGAAAAAGCTTTGGCACATATATACTTCATACATTTCATTTCACAATCTCGGAACTCGTGTTATATTTTCAAGAAAAATTCAGTATATTTTCTTTTCCCTCTAAATTTCAAAAATCTAAGAATTCTACTCATCTATGTAAAGCTTCTAAACTCCAAAGCATATGAAACGAAGGAAAAAGAAAAAAAAAAAAAACTCAGCACGCACGATGTTTATGCATGATACAAGCACCTTGTAGGTATTAGAAACCTAAACACCGAACATGTATGTCATTCACATGGGATAATTTAACTCAAGTCAAATAATTTACCAGAGCTATTCCTAATCAAAAGGTTAACTTTCAAATTAAACATTGCATAATGAAGGCCACTGTTATACTATGAAACAACTTAAAACTCGCAAAAACTCAATAATCTCACAAATAAACATCATTCAAAAACTAAGATACTAGTAAACCGAACACCAATTACAACATACTCAGTGCAAAATATGTTATAATCATCGCGTAAATTGTAACATAAAGAGTTACGAAAATACAATGATTACACTCTATATATGTAACATCTTAGAACTCATTCATCATCCACAACAATAACCCCTCCCAAAAAAAGAAGAAAAAAAGAAAAACAAAAAGGAATTGCAATAATCTGATTGTACTCTCGTTGTTTAAAGGGGAAAAAAGGGGGGGGAAATGGCAAAATCCCTAAGACAACTCCTAATAGCAGCCATTCTAGTCCTAGCCATCTTAGCTATTAAGTTACTCCTAAATTTAGAATAAGTTGGATGATATTTTAATGAAAGATAAAAAGGATTGAATTAATTATGAACTAAATGAATCCAAGTAATGACGTTTAAATGGTTGGCAAATTTGAAATGAGCATGATAAATAGCCCATTTGTACCAAGAAAAACGAGTTGATGTTTACAACAACACCACCACCTCTTAGTGTGGGTCCCGCTTTGGCGGAGTCTGAGGAGATCTAGATATTGGCAGCCTTACCTCTACCAGTATCCCTACCCGTAGGGAGGCTGATTCCAAGTGTTGATGTTTATGGAGAAGATATGTGTGATTTTATTTGATTGATTAATTGGGAAGTTAATCAAGAAAATTATTTAGGTAATCCAAAATTTGAATTTCAAATTTTAAAGAATCAAAATAATTGATTTGTCATGATTTTATCCTCACATGATAAATATGCTTCTAACCAATGATACTTACTCTGTAAAAATGTTATGATATGATTTGAGTCAAATTAAGTAATATTATCCGTTGATTCTAGAATGAATATATGTAATATTTTGCAATAGCAAGGAAAAGATATTATGCAGCTTCATATCAATACAAATCGTGACAAAGATTGTAAGAAAATCAAATCAGAATTTGCTGACTAGATTTCAAGAACCCGAAATGTAATTTCAAGATATTCTGGGCAGAATTTTTTTTCTTGGCAAAATTGGTGCACAAACATTGAAGCCTATAAATAGAGGTCAAATGAGGAAGAGCAAGCATCGAAGCAAGTTGCAAGAACATTGACCTATACATTTGTGAATTTACTCTGAGCATTACATTGTGATCAAAAGTTATGAGTGTATTAAGGAATTCTTTACTAAGGGGTGAATTTAGGAATTGGTGTGAGGTCACAACTCCCCCATACTTAAATCAAGAGGTTAATTTAAGTACTTGGGATCTCTAGAGTGAGGTAACTCTGAGAGATTGTGAGAGTTCATCTTAATAAAAGAAGTAGAGAGTTGAATCCTAGAGTTAGATAACTCTAGGCGGGAACCTAAGCCTGATTAAGGTTCAACCTCGTTAAAATATCATTGTGCATCGTCTCTATTTAATTTCTATTTTTGCTTCCAAATTTTAATTTTAAATTTTTGTAATCACCCTATTCACTCTCCCTCTAGAGTGATCTGAGTCTTCAATTAGTATCAGGGCAGATGCTATTATCTTGAGACTTAACCGTTTAATAGCTTCGATCCTATATCAACTTCTAAAATTGAGAAAGATGAGCTACAAAGTTTTATTAATTATTTTTCTCAATCTTGTCTTGACTTAATTGATTTAAATGATATGCTTGATAAGTCTTTTTCAAAGTTTTATAAAAGTAGTACTATACCAAGGAGGAATGTCAAGAATGGAGATAAAAAATTTGCTACCCCTCTATACTCTCTTACTTCTAACTATTATGGACCCAAAAAGACATGGGTACCAAAATCTTGTCCTAGATATTTCTTTTTGCAGAACTCCATGAAGAATGGAGAAATTTTCGGAACATTACTTGGACGTCTTCCTGGAAAAATTAAAACATCCTTACTAGAATTTGAATTTATAAGAAATTTCAGAGGATGAATAAAATATGATGTTTGTCAAAAGGTGAATCAGAAAATGGTGAGTCTTGGATTGCCTAAGGTAAAAAAAAGATGAATCTTTTTTTTACATTTAATTTTTCCCCTTCCATATTTTTTACATGTCTCATGTTGAGTGGGAGATAAATTATGCATTCTTATCAGTTGCATGTTGGTTTGATTAATTAGTAGAAGGAAAAATTATATGTCTTCTCATAATGATTGATCATATGCATAAATGTTTAATATGAGTATGCCTTTCAATGTTAAAATCATGTTTGCAACATATCATTCAACTTTTGCGTCACATGACACATTTACTACATGAAACTTGCATTTAAAATTTGATTGTTGATGTATGCATGCCTATCTTGTTGAATTAGACTCCATGTCTAGAGAATTGTATCCTAATTCTGTAAACAGAGACTTGACTTGATATGGAGTACGTATTGATATTTGATCTTGTCATACTATCCTATACCTGGCTATGTATTTCACAATTTTTATTTTATTGTCTGCCTATATGATCAATTTAAAATCTTCATCTATATACGAGGGCTACAATGTATCTTGTAATTGATTTTTAATGTTGATATGGTATGAGTTTCATCTTGGCATGAATTGTGTTGTATCTTTATTTGTTATACTTCACCTTTACAAATTATATTTGATTAATCACTCTGAAAAGAGAATATACTAAGTTAAGTCTTGTTTACAAGCCTACGTGATAATTCTTATATATTTTTAATGTAAAATTGAGAATTTGAAAGATTGATATTTTTTACAAAATGGTAGTGCACATAGAACTAGCAACCTTTGCAATTTAAGAATCCCATCAAAGATATTGAAATCAAAGAATCTTATGTTACTCTATTTGCCCATAAGTAGCAAAATATGACTAAGTGTACTAATCATCTACTCGATAAGATAGACTTTCCCAAAGTTTTCTTGCTAGGTTTCCTATATTATTACATTCATGTATTACATGGAATTAGTTTCAGATTTAGATATTTTAAACATATCGGATTTAAATCTTTAAGCGCATATTAAGGGAACAAATATATAATAATAATTCACAAGTGATTACTCTTTGAACGTGATCTTAAAGATGTAGCCACATATTTTGCCCAATAATTTTCTATGTTTGTCATTGATATGATTAATATGTTTGTGGATATGATTGCGTGTAGTATGTTATGAACATCATTTTTTTTTTTTTTTGGGGAAATAGATTTTGGCTTGAAGTGTGCTTATATGATATGATCCATTTTCCCAAAAAAAAAAAAGAAGCTCTAATGTTTGAATACGTACAGTATATTTTTTTATACACTAGACCTTGACTCTGTTGTGCATGCTTAGACAAACTGATATGACTCTTTGTCTATGAGAATTCATATCCTCTTTGTGTCTCCATGAATAACTATTTTTAGGAAGGAAAAAAATGTAATTTATTCTAGATTGTTGCACTTTTATATGTCTTATAACCCCATGCATTTGTCTTAAAATAAATGTATGAAGGGGGAGATAAATAATTTGAATTGTGTGTATCTTTTCATATCCTCGACATTCATGTTATCCCATGTCCCAAAATTGATATTATATGCTTAAATTATTTTTGCAAGGGGGAAAATATGCCAATGGAATATAAATTGCATTATAATGATATTGGCATGAATTAAGGCGGAGATATAATCATCAACGGTACTTATTCCTTGCTTCTATCCTTGATTTGCATGTTCCAGTTATTGCATCGAAGGGAGGAGAAAATAGTTTGATTACATGCGATAAAGTATCACATGGTTCAGTCATTTTGAAATCAAAGGAGGAGATGTAAAGAGTTTTGAAATATTGACATTCTAATATATTAATATCTCCAAAGAATTATTGACATATAACTCCATTTTGACATTTATGACTGTTATATTAATAATAAGCTGTGCTATTAATCTATAATGATGTTCTACACCCCTTTTTATATTGATGACAAAGGGGAGAAGTATTATACAAGGATCAAGGTATGTGTCTCCATGTTCTTCCATACTAGCATTAATTTGACCTTCTTCTTCTCATACCTTTTCGATGAAATACAAAACGGAAAAGAAAGATGAATTGGTAAGTTCAAATGGTAAGATCACTATAAGCATTTTAATTCTTCAAGTTAGATTTTGTCTTTCATCAAAAAGGAGAGATTGTTGAGTTACTCCTAAAATTAGAATAAGTCGGATAATATTTTGATGAAAGACAAAAAGGATTGAATTAATTATGAACCAAATGAATCCAAGTAATTTGAAATGAGCAAGATAAAACAATCCATTTATACCAAGAAAAATGTGTGGATGTTTATGAAGAAGATATGTGTAATTTTATTTGATTGATTAATTGGGAAGTTAATCAAGAAAATTATTGAGCTAATCCAAAATTTGAATTTCAAAATTTGAGGAATCAAATTAATTGATTTGTCATGATTTTATCCTCACATGATAAATATGCTTCTAACCTATGAAACTTACCATGTGAAAAAGATATGATATAATTTGAGTCAAATTACGTAACATTATCCCTTGATTCTAGAATGAATATCTGTAATATTTTGCAATAGTAATGAAAAGATATTATGCAGCTTCATATCAACACAAATCCTGGCAAAGATTGTAAGAAAATTAAATCAAAATCTGCTGACCAAATGTCAAGGGCCTGAAATGCAATTTCAAGATATTCTGGGTAAAATTTTCTTTCTTGACAGAATTGTTGCACGACCACTGAAGCCTATAAATAGAGGTCAAATGAGGAAGAGCAAGCATCGAAGTAAGTTGCTAGAACATTGAGCTACACATTTGTGAATTTACTCTGAGCATTACATTGTGATCAAAAGTTGTGAGTGTATTGATGAATTCTTTATTAAGAAGTGAATTTAGGAGTTCGCGTGAGGTTATAACTCCCCCATACTTAAATCAAGAGGTTGGTTTAAGTACTTGGGATCTCTAGAGTGAGGTAACTCTAAGAGATTATGAGAGTTTATCTTAATAAAAGAAGTAGAGAGTTGAATCCGAGAGTTGGATAGCTCTAAGCGGGGACCTAAGCCTGATTGAGGCTCAACTTCGTTAAAATATCATTGCGCATTGTCTCTGTTTAATTTCTGTTTTTGCTGCTGAATTTTAATTTAAAATTTTTGCAATCATCCTATTCACCCCTCCCTAGGATGGTATGAGTCTTCATTAGCCCTATGGAGCACAACCCCAGCCCCAACCCCAACCGTAGCCCAGCCACCCATGACCATATCGGTGACGAACCGTGATAGGGACCCAATCAACGTAATTTGCAGGGACAAAGGCGCGCAGAGACTGGTGCAAACGATCGCACCACGTCAACGGGACCAGGTGATTCTGGTGTTACCCCTCGGTTGAGGTGGATTTTGTCGAGGTATGTTTCAGAATGCATGTACGTCAGTGTTGTACTCTGAGGAATGGGGCGACGCTGCGTCGTGTAGCCAAAAAGGCATCTCTATTTTGACCGATGCTTCTGGGTTCCAATGAAAGTACTTGGAACTCGCTGTATGGGAGCATCTTCAAGCTGAGTGTTCTTTTGATGACTATAACAATTAAGAATAACATTTTTGTTAAACAATTACTTGATAAAATTTCTCTTTTGTTTTAATTAAATAGTTCTAAACAATTTGCAATGGACAATATTTACTTGATAAAATTATATTATCATATATTAAATAAAAAATAGCATGATTGAATAGTGAAATGGCAGTGTTACCATCTATAAATCGCATAAAAACAACTTTTTAATCATAATCTTTAACCATTACAAAATTAGATATGTGATAAATCTTAGGCTTGATAAGATTAGAGCGTCATTTTATACTAGCAGGAATAGCCGATCGAGAACACTAAATCTTGACAAGTGATAATGAATTATAATTATTAAAAATTTGGTGATTTTGCATCATGTAACATATTAATTTATGCTTTACAAAATATTTTATCACATTGACAGTAAACGAACCAAAAATAATTGGTCCTCATAATGCACCATGTCTATACAATGCAAAATGATAAATAACTTGCTATAAGACACTACATAAGTGTCTTATTTTGACCTAAAATCATATCATATGGTTTTTAAATTAAAAAAAAGGTATGATCTAATAGTTGAAGCATATTATAATTTATTTATAAATTTTGTACAGCTATCTTTTTATCTATAGTTTATCATATTTCTAAAGTAGGTACATCATATGTCTTCACGGATAGGACTGATACAATTATGGTATTATTTAATATTTCATTGGCATAACCGACACATATTTAAGGTTAACAATTTATAATTAAGTGTAATCATTGAAAATTTAATCATTTTAAAATATAAAATATGTCAATTTAAGATGTGGTAAAACATTTAAAGGTGTCTTGCGACAAGACATATATCATTACTCTTATGCAATATGATAAATATCTTGCTAGAAGAATGAAAAGATGACATCTCAATTGAAGAAAACTTGCACCAAAAAACCAACCAAAAAAAAAAAATGAAAGATAAAGTGGAAAATTTACAGTTTGTCATCACAAACAATCTAAAAATTTAAATTTTGAAAATGTTGGTTGATAGAAATGGTTATCATAATTGTGAAATGTTAAGTTGGAGAGAAAACAGCCTATTACTCCAAGTTGGAACATTAACAATCATGCATAACTACAAACATTGATACAGACGACAGATATTACAACTCAACTAATCAAATCTGTTATAAAGTATCTCATCAGATCATTAATTAAGATCAGTTAAATAACTAATAATTACACACTATATATAATATTTTTTCCCCTTGGAACTCATTCCATTACAAACCCAAAAATATCAAAAAAGAGAAAAGAAAATGAAGAACACAATGGCAATACTCCATAGCCATATTCTTCTGACCCCAAGCACCCTAGTCTTTGCCATTCTGGTCCTCTGGACCACGAGCCCAGGTCTAGCCCAGCCACCCATGACCATATCAGTGACGAACCACGATGAGAACCCAATTGAGGTGAGCTGCGTGTACGAAGGCGGCCAAGGGGAGCTGCGAACAGTCGAGCCAGGTCAACAGGAACAGGTGATCGCAGTACCACAACTCGGATCGGGGGGAGTTTGCAGGGGTGAGATCAGTAATGGGTGCGAGTCAGTATTGTATGCTGAAACGCGAGGGGATGGGAAGGTGATTAGCCAGAAAGGCATCTCTATATTGGTGGATGCTTCAGGGTTCAAGCGTAAGAACCTGGATCTCCCAACATGGCAGCCTCTTCAAGCGGAGTGTCCTTACGAGGATGATTCCGATTAAAGTCTTATAAATTCTACGTATAATGGGAATTAAGATCAAGTGTGTATTGTTTTTCATAGCAAAATGATAAATATCTTGGAACAAAAGTGTTCTTACGATGATCATTCAAATTAAAACCTTATAAAAATTCTACATATTATGGGAATTAATTGTCTGCATTTTTTCATAGTAAAACGATAAATATCTTATAACAAATCACTTCTTAAGTGTCCTGCCTTGAATCAGAAACTATATTATTGGGTTTTAAATAAAAAAATGGTACGATTGAATAGTAAAAGTATATTGTAACTTATAAATTGTGTAAAATCACCTATTTATTATTCATAATTTTTCACACTTATATAGTTATATATGCGCATCGTATATCTCGCAGATGGAATTAATGTTTGATTGGGGTCTCATTTTATGCCCGCCGAGGTATTCGACGAATAGCTAAGCTTCACAATTCATAACTATACCTGACAAATCTGACCTAGGACCTGAAACTTGAACCGAACGATCCAGATCCATACCCATACCCAATCCGACATCCGAAATATGCTAACTCGAGAGTACACTCGAAACCCAAATTGAATCGAATTGAATCATACCCGACTTGAAATTTTCTACAAAGTTGCTTATTTTTGCATGACAAACGTATTGAACCAAAAATTGACCCGAAATGTCCCATAACCCAAAACATGAGCCGATCCAAACTTAACCCAAGCTGTAGTCGAACCAAATGACCCATATGTCAGGTCTATTCATAACTAGTTGTATTGATTGGAAGCTTGGTAATTTTAAATCATAAAACACATTAATTTAGATTCAGACAAGACATGTAAAAGTGTTTTGTAGCAAGATATTGGATACTACGTACGGTTATATTACTAAGTAATGCTTTATGTATAATGCATGGCAATTCTACACGCATTCGATGTATATCTACTCAATCTAGTTTCACACAGAGGGGTATTAGACCATTTAACCAAATTCGATATGATAGGCTTCGTTGTGATTTAAATGGATTGTGGCTGCGCCCTGATTGCCTAATTAGTCAAGCAGTGCAACGAATTAAGCTCTTTGATCAATTAGCTAACCACGTACACAATTAGTGTAAGTTCAACTAAGGTGTGCTATCTTTTAATTTCGACGCGGTCTTCTTGAACAAGTAAGCTCAGGATCCCCTCTATATATGCATACACTAGGAGGGCACATCAAGGTTCGTATCTGTCAGCTTTAATAAGAGCAAACAACAAGAAGACACGTTCAAGATGGAGAAAAAATTCTTCGCGGTTATGCTTTTGGTTTTCATCTTATTGGCCTCTGGTAATTAAACCCTTCTAATTCCCTGTCTACTTTCCATTTGCTTTTTCAGCTTATCATTAATTAGTATATTAAGGTGGTCTTATATATGTATACATGGATTTATATATGGGCTTCGACTTAAAGTTTGGTTGTAATTAATCGATTCAACGTAGTTTAATTGTCAGGTTTCATTTCAACAGTATGTAGCAGAGTAAGAGTCTGTTCTTTTCTACATTTGGGAAGATTTATGCTAGTGGCCTATTAGTAAGCTTCATCGGTTCAATATCAATACATACTAATGTAATTAAATATAAACTTGTTATGATCAAAAGCTGTTTATTTCTTATATTTTTACTCTTAAGTAAAGAACAATGGGCAATATGCATGGTATAATATATATGTGACAACCATGCACAAACTGGTCTATCATGCATGCACATTCTAACGAAAATTCGATATGAATTGAAGTGCTGATCATGAGTTTGACCGCCCACATTAACTAAAAATCTTAATATCGATGGATAATCCAACCTCTTTTTGTTCATTTTTTTGTTTAAATATTTGTTTCAACAATTTCTAGTGTGGGTTTCTCTTTTGCAAGATTTGAAGAGATCCAGATATATTTGTGCAAGCAAGGAGTCTATTTGTTTGATGTTCAGAGTATCTGGTTTAATTTTTTGATTGATGAGATGATGATTGAAAATATATATAGGGGGAAATAAGGTTGAAGTGGAAGGAGCAACATGCGCAAAACCAAGCAAGTACTTCAAAGGAATTTGTTTATCTAGTGCAAACTGTGCAACTGCTTGTCGCCAAGAAAATTGGCCTGGTGGAAGCTGCCATCAAAATTTCCTTTCCTTTACTTGCGTCTGCGAAAGGCCTTGTTAATTACCTAATTAATGTCATGCATGCATAAAAAATAAGCCATAGATGTATCTAATCAGGCACTTATGATTTATAATTAGATAATATTGGTATGGTTGAATAAATGAATACGAATGAATGAAAGTGTTGCATCCCAGGCTGCAGCTGGAGCTAGTGGTTTCTCATGTGTCCTTTGCTTCCTCTTGTGTACTAATGCTTTAAGGAATAAATTCCCTTTGCGGATCAGATTATCATATATATATATATATATATATTATGCTTTCAATTTTTGAATAAATTCATCTTTTATGTATCTTGGCCTCTGAATTGCAAAGAATTCAAATCTATAGATGACCAATATTACAAATTTATTAACCAAATATGTTATAAACATCTCATCATCTCTAAGGTTGGCAAAATATTTCGTTACACGTTACAAAGGATTCAATTATCGTTGATCTACCAAACCTTAATTAAGAATAATGAAGTAATTATCTTTCCAGACTTCCATCAAACACTTGGCATAGTAGGCAAGTATCCAATTCATAAATATGGGCATAATTCACAAAAACTAGAACATGATTCAATCAAGCATAATATGGACTATTTCCCAACCCAAGATTTGGGAATTTAGCCTCTACACATATGCACAATCATAATTCCGAACCCTAATTTGATGAACATGGTTGAATATAAAAACTTGAATTGAAATTGCAAAGAGGAAGGAAACAGATACAAAATTGAATTAATCACTATTGTGAATCAAATTCAATCTTCAATCAATCCACAAATCAAAGCCAAAAAGAGTCTTCAAAGTCTCTGTAACAAAGCCTAGTTCTGTACTAAGAAGAATGCTCTCTAAAAAGATGAAAAAATCCCCCAAATTAACTTCCCCAAAATGGCTAAGTAGCGTTGAAAGTCATGGGACGCACGACTATGCTTCAACACACGGTCAGCCATGCAGAATTTCTGACTTAAAAGACATAGCCGTGCAAAAATGCATGGTTGGTCGTGCACTTCTACAAGAACTTTCTACCTTTAGCGCATGGCTATGCATAATTTGCATTCCCTGCCCGTGCACTTTCTTAACTCAAATTGTGATTCTGCATAGCAATGCTTGCATGCATTGTTAGCCATGCATAAGCTTTTACTTCAATTCAAGCTTTGCCCCCATCTATCGACTTTCAAACCTATTGGCGAAATCTCGCTTCCTTGCTCATCTATGGGTTGATGGATGCAGAAATCCTTCCAATTGGGACCAACATACCTAAAATAGAAAAATTAGTCCAAATAAAAGAATTACGAACCAAGAGAACACGTATGATCAAATCCTCCACTGAATCAAAGTAACATATGGGGAAGATCATTGGTAAAATTAAGGGGTCAAACATCGCGAAATTAGAGGTTCATCACCGGCCACAGTGTCCTATCCTGAGTCATATCCTCCGTTAATCTCACAACTTTCAAGTCTTGTCTGGTCATCTTGTCCAAACTCTTCTTTGGTTGTCGCCTACTTCTTTTACTTTCAGGGGTGTTAATCCTCTCACATCTCCACACGGGATGATCTACATTCCTTCTGTTCACATGACCATACCATTTGAGTCTAGTCTCTCTTATCTTATCTGTAATAGGAGTCACTTTAACTATATCTCTAATTACTTCATTCCTAATTCTATCTACCTTCGCATAGCTACACATCTATCTGATCATTCTCATCTCTGCTATCATCAACCTCTAGATCTGTATCATTTTTATATGCCCACACTCCTAGCCATACAACACAGTATGCCTAACTACTGTATAATAAACTTTGTCTTTTAATCTTATAAGCATCATCTTATCACACAGTACACCTGGAGTATACTTCCATTTTTACCAACTCGCTTTTATGCACTGGTTAATACCTTCGTCAATAGTCCCTTTGTGTTGAATGATCAAGTATAGATATTTAAATTCCTCGACCTTTGGTATTGTCATCCCATCGATGGTGACTCCCCTCCCCCATCTCCTCTTCCATTGGCGCCACAATATAGGTACTCGATTTTCAATCTACTTAGTCTAAAACACTGGACTTCAGTGCATGGCTCCAACGTTCAGACATATTATTAAAACCTTCTCTAGTCTCATCAATAAGAGTAATGTCATCCATAAATAACATACACCATGGTAACTCATCTTGAATTCCTTTCGTAAGTTCATCCATAACCAAATTGAAAAGAAAAGGTCTTAAAGCGGAACCCTGATAAAGGCACATAGCAATGTAGAAGGCATTGGTAGCCCCTCCTGGCATCCTAACACTCATCCTACCTCCCTCATACATATCCTTAATAACTCGAATATACTCAAGCGACATTCCTTTCTGTTTCAAGCATCTCCATAACACTTCACTCGGAACTCTATCGTATAGTTTTTCCATATCTATGAACACTATATAAAGATCTTTTCTTTCTCTTTCCATACAAACCTAGCAAATCGCCTCCGTGATCACCTTGCTAAGCATAAAATGAAATTGGTTCTCTAATATCAAAATGTCATTCCGCAAACTTTTTTCAATCACCCTTTCCTATAACTTGCATAGATGTGAGATTAATATAGCCTGTGTTCAAGAAACAAAGTGAGTGGGAGCTAAAACTAGAGAAATTGATAGGTGTAAGTTATGGTATTCAGAGTCAAATTGGGTTAGAAATGGAGTTGGTATTTTGGTCGATGAGGTGTTGGTTAACTTAGTTCTTGAAGTGAGATGTAAGATTGATCACATTATGGCTATTAAGGTAGTGATGGGATCAAAAATTCTAAATGTGGTTAGTGTTGACGCATTTCAAATAGGCTTGGTGGGGGATATTAAGAAGCAATTTCGGGAGGATTTGGATCAGATCATTTAGGACATACCTCAGAGCAAAAAACTTTTCATAGGAGGTGACTTTAATAATGACCATATTAGTGTGAAAGCATATGGGTATGATATGGCTAATTGAAATATTGTAGCATACAGAGACTAATTGAAAGATTGTAATAATCAGTAATCCAGTCTCACACATCCTATAGGCTAGAACCTAACCAAACACCCCTTTCCCGCTGCGATCCACAGACACATTGCCAATATCCACACCTACAGCTGATTTTATCCAAAGCAAGAGATCTAGATGTGAAAATTGATGACAATAGACGGTGATGACAACAATAATAATGACAACAATGAGTATGACATCAAATAGTACCCATATCGTCATCTATCATCAATTATTCAAACAATTGATTTAACCAAATAGTATCATAATTTTGGTCATGTTTAGCATATAAATTAGGCGATAGCCAAGTTAACAAAGATACTGCATCATTAAGCATACTATTTAATGAGCCTAACTGCGCCCTTACCTATTACGATACACGCGCTCTAACTTTGAAGTTGACGCATTACCAATCCAAATCCAAATCCAAATACAAGGCCCCAAAAATCTCGCCACCCAATGAAATGGGGGGTCTGATGTAGCAACCTTATCTTTGAATTGCAAAATTATAGATAAAGATTAATTATGTTAAACCCTAGAATCCTTCACATTAATTATTATGCGTTATCCATGCATACCTTTCATAAAAATGATACGTAAGACTTCAACATCACCCCAAAAAAAAGCCATGTACTTGCTTGTGATTCAAGCAATGCATTAGACCATTTTATCAAATCTCAAGTGATGAGCGGTGTTGTGATCAAATGAATTTGATTGCCTGCCTAATTATTCAGGCGGTGTTGTGATCCAATGAATTAGATTTCCTGCCTAATTAGTCAGGCAACAAATTCAACTCTTCATCCATTAGCTAACCGCAAATTTCAAGTGGAAGTTCAACTAATGTATGCCCTGATAATGACATCAGTGGTGTCTTTTTGACGTGGTTCTCTTGAACAAGTAAGCTTGGGATCGCTATATATACAGTGGGAGCTCACATAGAGGATCATATCGATCATTCAAGCTTAGATTTGAGACCGAGCAAGCAAGAAAACATTCAAGATGGACAAAAAAATTTTTCCCCGTTTTGCTTTTTGTTTTCATCCTATTTGCCTCTGGTAATCAAACCCAACCCCTCTTATTCCTTGTCTACTTTCCATATAGTTATAGAGTTCACACACGATAATGTAAGAAACTTAATATCAATGGATAATCTAGCGTCTCTTTTGTTCATTTATTTGTTTAATTCATTTCAATGACGATGACTCTTAGTAGGCAGTCTCACATTTGCAAGCACTCATGCAAGCACGGAGACTGTTTGTTTAATTTGTTCAATGTTTATATTTGGTTTCATTTGTTGATGAACGATGACTGAGAATACATATAGGGGGAAGCAACGTTGAAGTGGAAGGAGCAACATGCACAAAACCAAGCAAGTACTTCAAAGGAATTTGCGCGAATAGTGCAAATTGTGTGACTGCTTGCCGTCAAGAAAATTGGCCTAGTGGAAGCTGCCATCAAAATTTCCTCTCCTTTACTTGCGTCTGTGAAAGGCCTTGCTAATTGCCCAATTAATATATCATGCAGATGCATGCACATATCACTATTATAATATATCGAAATGATTAAAAATAAGCCATGGATCTCATCAGGCACTTATGATATATAATTAGCTAGCTTCTCGCTAATATTAGTACGGTGGAATAAATGAATGAATGTAGGGGTTGCAACCTCTAGCTTGCAACTCGAGTTTGTAGTTCTCATGTATCCTTTGCTTCCGTTTGCATACTCGTGCTTTAAGGAATAAATTTATTTTTGATGTATCCTGTCCCGTAATCGCAAAGAATTCAAATTTATAGTGAATAGAATTTTTCATTGATTAATTATGTGTGTCTTTGACATCCCTTGGTGCGTAGACAAAATATTCTCCAATTTAAATAAAATTACAACTATTAAAATTCATTGATTTTTAAACCACTTAATTTTCTTATTTAGCCTAATAGTGAATAAAGATTACAAGAAATTTTCTATTGCACATTCAAGATCTATGTCATCACTACTCTCTTCTACATTTATATCATACATCTTTTAATATTAGAAATGCTCCAGAAAAAAGTTAAAAAATATTACGACAAACATGAGTTAAAACGCTGTATGACAACTGACAAACATGAGTTAAAATTACTGCATGCATGTTACAAACTTCAATATTAAATCCAAATATATGTTACAAACTTAACATCGTTTAATTGACAACACCATATATATTTATACACAACCCTAATCAGAGCACAAAAGCTATACCCACCACCACCCAAACAAAAAAAAACAAATGGCGATCCTTAGCCAACACCAAAGACTATATGCATTAGCCACCCTAGTACTAGCCATGCTAGCCCTATTGTGGCACCCAAGTTCGAGCCAAGCCAAGCCTCCATCGATTTTGGTCACGAACAAAGGTTCGGGGGAGGTCATGGTGTTCTGCGCCCAAGGGTCCCGGGAGACGGCTTTTCGACGAGTACAGCCAGGGACAGCGGAGGAGATCCCAGTGCCAATTGGGGGTGGTGGCGCGTGCTGGACCATGGGTGGCCCGTGCCAGTGGTTCTTCTACGTAGAACCACGCGACACCGAAGTTTGCAAGAAGAAATGCTACTCCATTTTGTCTGATGACATCGGCTTCTACAGGAGAAATGGGCATAAGCGTCCTTGGGAGGCTATTAAGCCCATTTGTATGGAAGACGATGAGAATCATGACTATGATTATTCACAGAGTCGGTATAAGCCTAAGGACTAAATTACTAGGGGAACAGAGTCAAAATTTTGTTAATTAACAATTAATAAGTTTTGAATCATAATTTTAGTTCTATGTAATCTTTTAATTGTCGAGTGTATTTTGATTACCATTAGTGCATTAGTATGCACTTCAATCCAACTCATGATCACGTATGACATCTAGTTTGTCCAAGCATAGTATGTCTAAATGGAATTCTTGAGATATAATTCTAAATGTGGATTTCATATAGACTTCGATTCAGCGGACTATTGAAAGTGCTTTTCTTTTGATCTTTTGGGCGAGGATCAAAATACCGATTAATTACTAAGCACAAACCATCTCTGCAGGAGTGTAGATAGTAACATGTACATTGTTCAAGTACAATATGTAACCCACACATCTTGGGTTCAGTTGTGCCATCAAATGAATTACAATACTACTAGACCCAATCGGCCTTTTGACATCTCTTGCTGATAAAGTCTTCAGAGGCAATATCCATGAGTACAAGTCCGATCCTCACTTTTCATGTTGCAGTTTAAGAATCATACTTAGAGAATCCTTACTTACACATTACGAAAATAGTACTATATGAGACAATTCTTAATAATAAAAAAAACAATCTTTCAATTTATTGTAACGCAAATTGAGGGACCTAAATTTAAAGTTATGTGCATATCACCATGATTGAGAAAATTAAGGAGACCTGTGAAGTGCAAACAAATCAAATCAAATAAAAAAACAAAACTAATTGAGTGCCCAGTGATAGTATTTCTTACTAGTACGTGCTCATATTCTCATAGTTACTATTTAGGAGCGTTGATTGTACGTTGATAAGTTGATATCATATCATACTACTCACTCACATGCATGTTAATCGGTGCAAAACTAAAATTTAGCAATGTTGATGGTATGCATGTCCATAATGTGAAAGAAATATAAAAAGACGGGCAATTGATTGATTGATTGATGTCCAACTTATATGTGCGCAAAAAGTAAAAAAAATTGACCCCCACCCTCTTCACTATCTGCTCACACATTGGCCAATACTCATCTTGTCCGCAGAGAGATCAACAAATAAATCAGTAGCACGTATATCATTTAATTGATACTTTTAACTTTGTTCTTTTAAAGAAATTCTAAAATCAAACACGTCAAAATCTTACTAGAAGAATTAGTAGCACTTGAGGACAAATCCAAATGAAGCCGTAAATATTGGCAAAACTTTTTATTTCACACCAAAATTCCCAAATTAGAGGATGTACAATTTAGCATCAAAAACTCTCGGTGTAGGTGTGCTTATGTAAGTTTGGCGATATCAACATATAGGCAATCTTACTTCTATAAATGAGTATTATTGTCCGCGGAGAGACCAGTTTTAAAGAACCATTAAAACCTTTGGGAAAACATTTTAGAATTGAAAATATTTTTGATATACAAAAGGTCACAAAAATAATAGATACACTAAAAACCGGTGACAATATATCAATAATAAAGATCAATGTGGTACAATAAATACACTATGGCTAGGTTGGTTAATTAGAACCCAAGCCAATATCAAAATACGACTAGCATATAAACATATAGGAAACACAAAAGAGCCAAAAACAACCATAAACTATAAAACCAACCTTATGCACTTAGGATCTAAAGGAACGGAAAGTACCAAGTTACCTAAAATTTGCAACCTTAATCGTGGACCTTCATAGACTGCTATCATAAGTCATGTCCTCCACTAATTCTAAATTATTCAAATCTTCTGTAATCACTTCGTTCCAACTTTTCCTAGGCCTGCCTCAACTTCTCCAACTCTCTGGAAGGTCACCTCTCTGGAAAAAGATTTATTTGATGTTTCCTCAATTCTTTGAGAACAGCCAATGAGTGCAAAGAGCTGATAGGCCAAGAGTTGATTCAATTGCAGCATTCGATGCCTATTCTTGATATTCTATATCTTCTTTTCTTCCCCATTGTCTTTGTAATCTTCCTCCCTTCCCCAATGCAGATTTCACTTACTTGCCTTTGGGCAATCTACATGGAGTGAGAAGGATTTTATGTTGTTAACTTAGTTAGTTAGGGTACTTGCTTCACTAACGATGTCAAAGAGCTCCCTCTATGCAACCAAGCCTCCTTGCTAACACCAGTGTAATGCCTTCAAAAATCTCCCATCGTCTAGAACAGCAAGCAAGCCCTTCATTTTTATGTGTCTTGGCCTATCTGTTGCAAAGAATGCAAATCTATAGATGACAAATATCACAACCGGGTTAATCAAATATGTTATAAAGATCTCATCATTTATGGTTAACAAAATATTTCATCACACACTGTGTACAATTCTCCGTGCACAGAACTCATTTCCCTTCAAATCGAAACCAAAAAATGGGAAAGGCATCTCTATATTAATGGCGGATGCTTCAGGACTCAAACGTAAGAACTTGGATTTGCCTACCTAGAAGTCTGTTAGCTTCAAGCTCAGTGTCCTTACGATCGATGATGATTCAGATCACTACAAAAACGCATCAGATCGCCGACGAAAAAGCGACGCGAAATGCAGACGTCGGAAAATGCCAGGGAGTCCGACGAAAAATCAAGCGGGCCCTGACAGAAATCAAATTTTCCGACGGAATTTCCGACGAAAAACAGTTCCGTCGGAAAGTCGGAATCCGTTGGATTCCGTCGGAAATTCCGTCGGAAAAAAAGCGGATCTCGAGGCTCGTTCGTTCCCGTGCGTTTTTAAACGTTGGGGAGGGAATTTTGAGCCGGCGATTGTGAATTTAGAGAGAGGAAGAGTGTGGAAGAGAACGAGAGAGAAATTGAAGGTTGAAGGTTTTGGTGATTGGAAAAGTGATCGGTAAGTTCATTTTTTTCTTTATTATGTTGTTTGAAGTTGAAATAGTGAAGTTAATTGATATTTTTGACGTTTTTTATTTTTCGAGTAGCTTCGCCGCCGCCGCGCCGCCGTGCCCGCCTCCGGCCCTCGGCCGCCGCCGCCTCCGTGCCTCACCCTGGTAACATGTCTGATTTTCGGGTTTTGAAGATTAGTAGAATTGTTGCGTATCAAAGTGCAGGTTCCTCCAACATCAACTTGAATCGTGACGATGAAGAGGACTCCGAAAATGGCAACGATGACAATCTCACAAATTTATCCGACTCTGATTAGTTTAGTAATTTGCGTGCACATTCAAAACATGTACAATGTCGTACTTAATATTTAATTCAGCATGTCTCTTTCTATATATATATATATATATATATATATATATATATATATATATATATATATATAAAGTATAAAGTAATTATTACATGCATATGTACATTTCGTAAAATCTTTTCGTTTTGGATTTTCAAGCCTCTAAAAAAAGTTGTTCTTTTTGGGAATTTCGAATCTATTTTTCAAAAAAAAAAATTTTTTGGGTAACAGGAATTTTCGACGGAATTTCCGACGGGAAATTCTGTCGGAAAATCCGTCGGAATTTTCTGTTAGTGGGCTGCCACTGCAGAGCGTCCGACGGATTTTCCGACGGGCAGATCCCGTCGGAAAATCCGTCGGATTTTTTTTTGCGACGAGCCCGATCCCGACGACCCCCTTTCCGTCGTTATTTCCGTCGGAAATCAATTTTTCCGTCGGAAAAACAACATTTTTCTGTCGGTTTTTCCGTCGCAAATTGAATGTGTTTTTGTAAAACCGTATAAAAATTCTAAGCATTGTGGGAAAAGTGTGCATGTTTTCATATTGTTGGATAATGTGGTTATATTGCTAGTAATGCTCTGTGTATATGCATGGCGATTCCGCACACATTTGGTGTATATCTGCTGCATCTAATTTCAATTAACGGCCGTGTATAATCGGATGTGTCAATGTTAAATAGCATGATAAAGCAATGAGTTTAAAGAAGTTGAAGAAATATTTTAGCATGAAAACAAGCATTATTATACGATCTTGGACTTATTTGGATTAGCGATTGTCTTATTTAAAACATTTTACAAAATATACAACAACTTTTCAGTGTAAATTCCGCTTGAAGGGGCCGGGGTTTGGGAAGATCCAGATACAAGCGGTCTTATTTTTGTCTATATTACTACTCACAGAGAGATCGATTCCAAAAAAACAATTTTATTAGATATGAAGAATTAAAATGTGATTGGAACATATAATAGGGAGAAAACCAAAAAAAAAAAAAAAACATCCACCTTGTGAAAATCATTTGTAAGACTATCTTAACAAGGATTAATTTGAACGATTCAAATTGGATTAAAAGGCTATTTAAATCAAACATTAACTGTATGTTCTAATGATTGACGCTGTTATTAAATTCTTGACAAAATTACGTCACTAATTTTATTATATTATTTTGTTCACTTTGTTCCACGTTGCATAGTTAGGAAAGTTAAAAATTTCCAAATTTAAGTAATTTCCGATGGATTTTCTGACAGATTCCGTCAAAAATTGTGACAAAAAATATTGCTTCCGTCACAATTGTGACGGAAACCGTTAGTAATACCCGCCAAAAATCTAGTACGTCAATGCAAACCTAAAATCTTTGGAGTTCTGAACTTTTCTGTCAAAATTCTCATCAAAAAGTTTTCTGACGGGCTGCCAATCGGTCAAAATTCTTCCGTTAGTATTTCTGATGGGTCGGTCAAAATGTCCATTCAACTAGTGATTTTTTAATAGATATAATTTTCGTCAAATTCCAATAAGTGGGCCAATTTTTCATTAAAATTTGCACTTTTTTCCGTCATAATATGTCCTGTTTCTTGTAGTATCCGCTCTCTATTCTCCCTCAATCCAAATCCAAAGGGTGACCGACTATTTACATATAACAGGAAAAGTATAGGATTGCAATGGGTAAATGGGAGAAAAACTTGATTTAAAATGGGGAAAATTCAAATTATGGTTGCACCTTAAATCCTTATCCTTGTGGATGAACCTTTTTAAATATACAACCGATTGATACTTCCTAATAGAAAAAACATCACCACAGTTAAAATCAAAGCCCAGTCGGATTTCTAGCCAGTCCAGTTTCAAAATTCAGTCAGGTTCCTAAGTGGCCCAGTGCCTAAACTCAAGCGGCTCCAGCACAGGCTCATAAATGCCAGAATCTAAGTCTAAATCTAGATTTTGTGCTGCTGGGCTTCCGAGTGTACAAGTTGGGTCTCAAAGTTTTGCCTTTGGACCTCTATGTTAAAAAAAAAAAAGAAAAGAAAAAAAAACCCAAACACCTTTTTTTGGTGTCCACAATATTGTATTGAAATCCAAGTTTGACGTTAGTACCATAATTTTCATGTAAGAGCAGTAAAAAGAGTAATCCATTCTTACACATCCTAGAGGCTAGAACCTAACCAAACAACCATTCCCACTGCGATCTACTCACACCTTGCCAATATCCACATGGATTGTTGATGTTGTCCGAATTGATAACAATAACAACAGCGATGACAATAATGACAATAATAATAACGACAATGAGTATAACATCAAACAGCACCCATGCATATCCTCTTGTGTCAACAACTGTTCAAACAATTGATTTAACCGAACATTATCATAATCTTGACTGTGTTTAGCATATAAATGAGTCGATAATCAAGTTAACAAAGACATTGCATCATTAAGCAGACCAGTTCATAAGCCAACCTGAGCGCCCCTACGTAGCCATTAGGAGACATCCACTCTAACTTGCAAGTTGGCCCATTAATTGTTCTACCATTATGCATGCATAGCTCTCGTCAAATGATATTTAAGACTCCAACATCACCCAAAAATGAGCCAAGTACTTCCTTCTATTTCAAATTTTCAAGTAATGCAATAGATCATGTTATCAAATTTCAAGTGATGGGCGGTGCTGTGATCCAGTGAATTAGATTGCCTGCCTGTTGATTATATTTAGTTTTGATGATAACAAATCCAAGTGTAAAAATTTGTCCAAGTAATGTTGCTCCGAACACGATCTCCAAACAGGCCTAACTGGTGTTTGTGATCTTTATTGTATTAACTGGTTTGCTACATGTGAGAACAAGTCTTCTAGACAGGTTTTACTTGGTGATTCCATATTAAGTCAAGAACACCATCTCGACAGTTGATTGTAAGGCATGTTCCTGAACTCTAGCAATGGAAAGAACAACCCCAGCAAACAAGGTGGCCTTGGTGTTCACAGCAGCACCATAAATCTTGGACAAAATGACATTCAAAACAAGAAGTTTCGGGTATATAGGTTCTATTTATTTAGACTCTTGTTAATATGCCAATATTGAAAACATCATTTTAAACACCTCTTGAATCGGTATTTGCGCTAAGTGCTTCAAAACACCAGTTGCGAACAACCCTGCAACAGGGTGCCTAGGGTGTTTCTGAACTGCAGTAGCCACACCCGGTTATCTTTGAAAATTTATTTTAGTTGGCTAAGATCTCCAGATTACTTTCCTTGAATTTCAAAACTGCTATTTCTCTAGAAAGGATATTTCTTGAAAATATTATGGGAGATTTTCGAAAATAAGTTTTGGGAGATTTGCCAAAACTTAAAGATTTCCTTTGACCATATTTTCGGATATGGTAAAGTTTCAAAAGCTGAAAATTTCTGGTTGCTTTTTTGAATCCACCTCACGGTTATGGGAAGATAAGGGTTATCTTTTAAGATATCAAATCCCTTATATTTTGGCAAAATTTTATCACTAGCCGTAGGAGAACATTTCCTGATTGAAAATCGTTTTCTATACTTAGCTGATTCTGTGGCTTATGACCGTTGGTTTTTGTGTTTAAAAACCTCAGCTTTTTCTCTCCCAGACACACAACACACGAGAAAAGAGCAGATAGAAAACTCGGGTTGAATTTGCTTAAACACAGCCTTTTGAAAAATTCAGGAAAAATCAGAAAACACGGTTTATACTCAAAGATTCTTGAGCTTCATTCTGAAAAGCAAACCGTGACAAGCTGTGTTTGATTTTGAGTTTTCAAACCATTGGCATAATAGGATCTTCATTGTACCTTACATCTGCTTAGTAAGAAGCACCCCCTGTAAGGTATTTGTAACCCTGATCTTGAATCAGAAAAGTGAGTGAGTGTGTCCTAGTCGTGTGGACTTGGACGTGTCTAATCTTGCGAAGGTTGGACGTGGTGTAACCTGTCTTTGGGAAGAAGGTTACGTGGTTGCAAGTTGTAACAAGGTGTGTTACATTTGTAACGTGTGAAGCCCGTTAGTGAAAGTGGTTAAATCCTACACGAGGTAGGTCGTGGTTTTTCACACCTCAGTTGGACTAGAGGTGTTTTCCACGTAAAAATTGTGTGTGCTTTATTTTCCGCATTTATCTTGGTGATTTTCGCATCTGCAATAATTGAGAACACCCCGTGCAAACAAGCTATCAGGATGTTTGTCATTTGAGAACAATCTCTACTAGGGTGTTTGTTATTTACAACGCGAAAATCAGACACCACAATTCACCCCCCTCTTGTGGTTGTATACTCACGAATTCAACACTGCCTAATTACTGAGGCTGCGCAATGAATTCAACTCTTTATCAATTAGCAAACCGCAAATTTGAATTAGGTTCAACTAAGTGTGCTCTGATAATAACATCAGTGGTGTCTTTTCGACGTGATCCTCTTGAACAAGTAAGCTTGGGATGCCTATATGTACACTACGAGGACACAGAGGATCATATCGATCATTCAAACCTGGATTTGAGATCGAGCAAGCAAGAAAACATTCAAGATGGACAAAAAATTCTTCGCGGTTTTGGTTTTGGTCAGTCTGTCCCGACACGATAATATGACACGAATCCGACCCAAAGTTACTGAGAGAAACATAAACCCGAACCAATTGTAACCTAAAGTCGATAAAATTTGACCGTTTAGTGTGCAAACATGTTATTTTTGAATTTTAGGCAAATCTAAGTTATTTTTCAGAGTCGACATGAAATTAACCCGTTTATTAAAAAGATCGACCCGACTCGACCTGTTTCTCAGCTCTAATCGTATTTGCCTCTGGTAACCAAACCCGACCCCTCTTATTCCTTGTCTACTTTCCATATATTTATACAGCTCACACATAATAACTTTAAAAACTTAACATCAATGGAAACCCCATATATATGTAGGGAGACTCATCTTTGCAAGCACTTGGGCAAGCACGAAGACTATTTGTTTAATTTGTTCAATATTTATATTTGGTTTGATTTTTTGATGAATGATGACTGAGAGTACATATAGGGGGAAGCAACGTTGAAGTGGAAGGAGCAACATGCACAAAACCAAGCAAGTACTTCAAAGGAATTTGTGCGAATAGTGCAAACTGTGTAACTGCTTGTCGTCAAGAAAATTGGCCTGGTGGAGGCTGCCATAAGAATTTGCTTTCCTTTACTTGCGTATGTGAAAGGCCTTGTTAATTACCTAATTAATATTATGCAGATGCATAAACATATCACTATTATAATATATCGCAATGATTAAAAATAAGTCATGGATCCCATCAGGCACCTATGATATATAACTGGCTAGCTTCTAGCTAATATTAGTATGGTAGAATAAATGAATGAATATAGGGGTTGCAACCTCTAGCTTTCAACTCGAGTTTGTGGTTTCTCATGTATCCTTTGCTTCCGTTTGTATACTCGTGCTTTAAGGAATAATTAAATTCCCTTTTTGATATGAAATCGACGTACATATATATATATATATATATATATATAACGCTTTTGTTTTATGAATAAATTTATTTTTGATGGATCCTGTCCCCTTAATCGCAAAGAATTCAAATTTATAGTGAATAGAATTCTTGATTCATTAATTATGTGTGTCTTTGACATCCCTTGGTGCGTAGACAAAATATTCTCCAATTTAAATAAAATTACAACTATTAAAATTCATTGATTTTTAAACCACTTAATTTTCTTATTTAGCCTAATAGTGAATAAAGATTACAAGAAATTTTCTATTGCACATTCAAGATCTATGTCGTCACTACTCTGTTTTACATTTATATCCAAACATCTTTTAATATTAGAAATGCCATAAAAAAGTTAAAAAATATAACGACAAACATGAGTTAAAACGTTGTACGACAACTGACAAACATGAGTTAAGATTACTGCATGCATGTTACAAACTTCAATATTAAATCCAAATATATGTTACAAACTTAACATCATTTAATTGATAACACCATATATATTTATACACAACCCTAGTCAGAGAACAAAAGCTATACCCACCACCACCACACAAACAAAGAAAACAAATGGCGATCCTTAGCCAACACCAAAGACTATATGCATTAGCCACCCTAGTGCTAGCCATGCTAGCCCTATTGTGGCACCCAAGTTCGAGCCAGGCCAAGCCTCCATCGATTTTGGTCACGAACAAAGGTTCGGGGGAGGTCATGGTGTTCTGCGCCCAAGGGTCCCGGGAGACGGCTTTTCGACGAGTACAGCCAGGGACAGCGGAGGAGATCCCAGTACCAATTGGCGGTGGTGGTGCGTGCTGGACCATGGGTGGGCCGTGCCAGTGGTTCTTTTACGTAGAACCACGCGACACCGAAGTTTGCAAGAAGAAATGCTACTCCATTTTGTCTGATGACATCGGCTTCTACAGGAGAAATGGGCATAAGCGTCCTTGGGAGGCTATTAAGCCCATTTGTATGGAAGACGGTGAGAATCATGACTATGATTATTCACAGAGTCGGTATAAGCCTAAGGACTAAATTACTAGGGAAACAGAGTCAAAATTTTGTTAATTAACAATTAATAAATTTTGAATCATAATTTTAGTTCTATGTAATCTTTTAATTGTCGAGTGTATTTTGATTACCATTAGTGCATTAGTATGCACTTCAATCCAACTCATGATCACGTATGACATCTAGTTTGTCCAAGCATAGTATGTCTAAATGGAATTCTTGAGATATAATTCTAAATGTGGACTTCATATAGACTTCGATTCAACGGACCATTGAAAGTACTTTTCTTTCGATCTTTTGGGCGGGGATTAAAACAGCGATTAATTACTCAGTAGAAACCATCTTTGCAAGAGTGCAGATAGTAACATGTACGTTGTTCAAGTACAATATGTAACCTAGACATCTTGGGTTCAGTTGTGCCATCAAATGAATTACAACACTACTATACCCAACCTTTTGACATCACTTGCTGATAAAGTCTTCAAGGGCAATATCCATGAATACAAGTCCGATCCTCACTTTTCATATTACAGTTTAAGAATCATACTTAGGGAATTCATACTTACACATTACGAAAATAGTACTTTATGAGACAATTCTTAATAATAAAAAAATAATCTTTCAATTTATTGTAACGCAAATTGAGGAACCTAAATTTAAAGTTATGTGCATATCACCATGATCGAGAAAATTAAGGAGATCTATGAAGTGCAAACAAATCAAATCAAATTAAAAAACAAAACTAATTGAGTACCTAGTGATAGTATTTCTTACTAGTACGTGCTTATATTCTCATAGTTACTATTTAGGAGCGCTGATTGTACGTTGATAAGTTGATATCATGTCATACTACTCACTCACATGCATGTTAATCGGCGCAAAATTAAAATTCAGCAATATTGATGGTATGCATGTTGATAATGTGAAAGAAATATAAAAAGACGGCCAATTGATTGATTGATTGATGTCCAACTTATATGTGCGTAAAAAGTAAAAACAATTGACCCCCACCCTCTTCACTATCTACTCACACATTGGCCAGTATTCATCTTGTCCTAAATGTCATCTGCTGCGAAAGATGTGCGAGTAATTTAATTTCCTAAGAGTAATTTTACTTTTAACTTTGTTTTTTTTGAAGAAATTCTGAAATCAAACAATTCAAAATCTTTCCAGAAGAAGTGGTAGCACTTGAAGACAAATCCAAATGAAGTCGTAAATATCGGCAAAACTTTATTTCACACCAAATCCCCAAATTAGAGTACGTACAACTTGGTAATAACAACGCCAATTCTTAGTGTGAGTCTTGTTTACGTGAGGCTTAGGGAGATCAAGATATAAGCGATCTCACCTATATATACGAGCATCATTGTCCGCAAAAACCTGGTTCCAAATGACCCATAAAAAACCTTTGAGAAAACATTTTAGAGTTGAAAATATTTTGACATACAAAAGGTAACAAAAACAATATATTTACTAAAAATTAGTGAAAACATATAAATAATATCAACGCGTTACAGTGAATACACTAACTAGCTTGCAAAGTATAGGAAACGCAGAAGAGCCAAAAACACGCATAAATCAACCCGATGCACCCAAGATCTAGAGGAATGGGAAGAAGCAAGTTACCTGAGATTTGCGATCTTAATCATGGACCTTCATAGACTCCTATTATAAGTCATGTCCTCTGTTAATTCTAAATTATCCAAATTTTCCCTAATCAGTTCGTTCCAACTTTTTTTTAGTCCTGCGTCAACTTCTCCAATTCTCTATAAGGTCAATACTTTCACATATCCTCACTAGTATATGTATACTCCTTCTCCTTACATGATCGAACTATCTAAGACTAACCTATCTCATCTCATCCTCTATTAGTGTCACCCCTACTTTATCTTTAATCATTTCATTTCGGATCCTATCCAATCTTGTATGGGCACACATCTAACAAACCATCCTCATCTTCACAACCATCACCCTCTAGATTCAGGTCTTCTTAATTGACCAACATTCAATACCATACAATAATGTTGGACTAACAACCACATGATAAACTCTCCCCTTCAATCATAGAAAAATTTTCTTCTTTTTTTTTTGGTGCGAAAAATTTTAGGCAAGGGGTCGGGCTCACCCCAAGCCAAGGGCAGGGCTTCAATTGAGAGCTTCCTCAACGGGATGCCTCCCCAAGTGCCGCGACGGTAGGAGGATTCGAACTCTTGACTTTACACGTAAAATTCGTCCTCCCTTACCGCTGAATCCACAGGACGATGAGTTAGAAAAATTTTCTTATTACACAACACACCTGAACCATTTTTACATTTTCCCCATCCTACTTTTTAACTATGACAAGGGGTTTCTTTTTTTTTCCCCCCCTGATTGTTGATTGTCAAAAAGTTAAGAAAGAGACTAGAAGGAGAAGAATAAGCAAAATAACAAAACAGAATAACTGCAAATATAATCATCATTAACTGAACACAATAGTTCGTAGCACCTCCTGCCACACTTTAAAAATTATCAAAATGAATATCTCGATCCTAAACAATAATTATTGGTACCTCTTTTAATTGATGAGCTTGACCTAATTATGTTTGTTAATTTAAATCATTGACCTTTGATTTACTGTTTCTGTTCTCCAACATCCCACGAAAATGACAGTCATCAGCTGCTTTAATTTTGGGTTATTCAATTTTATATCATCCTATGGAAGTGAGCCATAGCTTGGTCCCTATAATTATTTTGCTCTTCTTTATTTATCTTTACAGCCAATTAACCGTGTATTTTTATTTTTTTTTTTTGGTGTGAAATTAACCGTGTATAAATAATCTATATTCAACGTGTTAAATGATGGTCCAAAGCACATGTAAAAATAGCAATTATTGAATGGTACCGCGTATGAGCAACATAAAATTTACTTTTTCACTTTTCAAAGGAAGCCACGACTTATGAGGTCATATTTTAAAACAAATATCCTCAATATAAGACAATTGGATATATACAGCCTTCATTTAGTGATTTATTTCATGTCATCTTAATTATTTGCACGATTAAATGATCTAACATTTTAAATTTGAACCTATTAAAACTATGCTAGAAATGTAACAAATAATTTCAATGTATTTTTCTGATTCACATAGCATTTACTCTGCATTTTTTATTGAATCGATATTGTACGATGGAATTTTATTCAAAAGCGATTGTTTAAATAATCCAAGCTCATAATGACACATAAGATATATGAGAATAAAATTGTTTAAAATTCTTTTGGCACCCTACACAACCCAATGGCCTTGTTCAAATACTTTTCGCATACCTGGAAAGAACTGACCACTTGAAAGGGCAAAAATATATATATATATATATATATATATATATATATAAAAGTCCCATTCATTTGGTGGATAAATTTTAATTTATCAATTTCAACTTATTTCAACCTATTTCATCAACTTCAATTAAAAAACAATTACTTCAACCCACTTCAAAAACAAAAAGTAAAATAATTAGGACCTAGGTAGTAGGCCCCACTTCACAAGTCCACCTGGGTAAAACGTCCCCGTAGCCTGTGGAGGAACGGGCCAGGTGGGCCCACGTTGAAAGAGTCGGGGCCCACATGCAAAGGGTCGTTTTCCATAGCAGCTGGATCACTTGGAGCCCATGGCTTGCGCAATCTGCTGCGTGATTGGCCATAATTTCTGAGCACAATACTGTAACTCCACGAATTTTCCGCCTCTCTTTTGTTTTCTTCTTCCCCCAAACTTTTTTGGCTACTTGAATTCTCATTACTTAGCATAGGTTATGGCCTTATAGGTGATCAAAATCCGAACATTGGGTTTCCTTCAAATCCGATATAAATTGAGTTGGAATACTTGTATTAATTAAGAGACCGTTAAACTCGTTCCGTCCATGTATATTTTAGGTTATAGAACAAGGATGTGATTGAATCTGGCAAAATACGTTGCAAAATGCTTGCACTATCAACTATTCTTCTATTGGCTATCATGGCTTAATTACCAATTTACCATATACTATAATATGTGCACTGCAAACTCAATTTGTTGCATTTAATAGGTTTAAAAAGATATGAAAGTTTATAAGTGGTCCATAAAATTAACGGGACATATACCAACATATTCATATTGATTGACGTATATATATATGTAAGTTTGAAATGTCTAAAATGTACTAGTCATAAGAGTTAGAACAAAGCCATAATAGCGGCAACTTTCAATGCAAGTCCCACTTTCGTAAGACGTAAGAGATTCAGATGTAGGCAGTCTTATCCTTATAAATATTTTTGCAAGCAAAGAGAGAAAATAAAACCACAAAGGAAGAACACGAGTGCCCTTGTTGATACACACGATAACACGAAGAGGGGGGGAACAAAAACCATTGTTGAATGAGCAAGTATCATAGCAACTAAAAGTTCAAGTTGATGGTTAAGGGTCTAAGAATAGAATTTATACTCTAACATGCCCCCTCACACTAATGCCCTTTGGACTTGAAGCGTGATTGCTACAAAGGTTTCCCCTGCCTTCTGCCTTGCGCAATAAATCAATATGGAGGCTGCTGAGACTCGAACTCCAGACCTCTCGTCTAGAAAGACTCTAATATCATGTTCAAGAATCATATCAACCAAAAACTTAAGCTAATGGTTGAAGGCCCAAGAATAGGCTTGATACTCTAACAAGCAAGAAAATATTATTGATATGCAATAATAAAATGTTGATTTAGTCCAATAAATACAATCAATGAAATGAAGAAAATTGCATACCATGGTGGGACTTGTAGGTATATTGAATCATTGATCAAATTAATGAAGTTCATTGCTTTTGGAGAAGGGAAGGGGAGGGTGAACAGTGCATCCAGTACGGCAGCTCAATTTGCATGACATTGGATTTATTTAATGGTAATGGACCCCCTTTTCCTTCTTTTCCTTTGATTTTTTATACTACAATGCTAGAAGAATCATTGAGATTTGAAGGGCAGAGACTTTCAAGGGTGCCCCCCATTTTAAGGAGTGTCCTACCCTAATAAGCCTAGAAGTTCTTAGGGCACATAAATAATATGAAAGTGGGTATTATTTTAAATTGATAAAATTAAAGGGTTTGAGTATCTATATACACTTATGAGTTACTCCACCCTATTGCCAAATGACTTTGGATTGGAATCTCATTGGCACTTATATACATGGCTCGTTTGCTGAAAGCCCAAGTGATAATATAAAAAAATTTAACAATGTATCAGAGTGGGTTACTCGATCTAACTTTGCCACCGTACCCACTTTGATTAAATTGTGTGCACGTGTTCGGCCTTATTATTAGCCCACAGTTGAGGGGGCGTGTTGGAGGATGAAAGTGATGTTGTCCAACATTGATAAAATTAAACGTTTTAGGCATATATATAAGCTTGTGAATTACTTCACCCATTGCCAATTTGGCTTTGCGTTAGAACTTCATTTGAGACTATATGCAATCGGATTTATTAAAGAGAGTTCAAACTCTATTAAAGCACAGGATTTTTTGCTCATCCTAATTAATCCATAATATGCATGCCTTTCGAAAATATAAGTGTGTGTTAATATATATCCTTGTCGCTTGAGTCTAAATGCAATAAATAGGTAAAGATTGGGAGCAAAATGTACATGACAAGTTTTGATTGAAGATGAATTTCACACACAAGAAAGCATTAAAAAATCCAGGCATCAAGAACAAGACGCATAGACTAAATGCAATTGTGGGTTACACCATGTCGGAGCAAGCCGAGGCATTGGGCCGAGCAAAGTTTTGGCAGGAATGTGTGTTGTGTGTTCATATGATACCCTCGTTTTTAGCAATTTCACCAAATCTTTGCCCTCAATGTAATGGTTCCATTCACCAGCAGCTTCTCGGAGAATCTTTGTATCCTTGCATCTTCCTTTTTGTGCCAAAGCTAATTTGTTTTGTTTTGTTTTGTAGTATTCTTGCCTTTTTGGCAACTAATTATCAAAAAAAAAAAAATTATTTTGTTTTGATATTGAGCTTTTCTTTGTATATGGGAGTCTAGGAAAGTGAACTTTAATAGTAAAACTTCTTTGGTCTACGGTTCAAATTATGAGGTTATTTCATTAAAATTGTGTTAATCTTAAGAGCTTCATGAAAGATAAGGGTAGATTATATTAATGCTTATCCTTCGAAACTAATATTGTCAAAGTAAGGTAGTTTAAGGGGGAAAAAAAAGATCAAAACTACATTTCAGTAATATATCATATCGATAATTCTTGTCAAGGAAATTGAATGACCTGCTTTAGATGTATAATTAAGTTCCATAGTTTCTATCAATATCAAATTCACGCACTTGTCAATTATCTAAATCCAATAGCATATAGGTGAAGGTGATCATTCTTAAAAGTTACGATGATTTCTCGCTCTATTAACCCTACAACTAGTGTTGTTTTATATGTACTCAATAAGAGACTCAATCATCTCAAATTTTAAATAAGGATAGCTATTGTTCTCCCCTCCGCTTACGGATGGCTAATGTTGGTATGATTTTTGAACATCAATGATTCATACATTTTCCATGAAAAGAAAGGTAACTACTAAAATAAATATTGTGAACTCATTAGGTCAATTCAAATTTTGCATAACACATCAAACAATATTTCATGTAAATGTGTATTTCATATTTTATCTAAACTTAAATAATATATACCTAATTTGTATTTTATTAATTAAAAAGCCTACATTGGAAGATGCATTTTCATGCCTCCAAATGCCAAGACAACTCGTTCCTCCAGAGAGAGAGGAAAAAACACACAACACCGAAAGAGGGCAGGAGGGGGTAAACACAAGCACAAAGTTTCGATGATGAGTTTCCTAAACTGCCCTTATCCAATTCACGCTGCTTTCCCGCTCAAAACCAGGAAAAAAGCGAATAAAAAGCCTCAAAATTACAAAAAATAAATGAGACGCACAAATATTTTCCTCATCAAAACCCACGCAAAAAGACAACGGCTATGATGCACTCGGGGACCACACCCCTCTCTCTCACGTCCTCTCCCTTTATTCATCCTATCTGTCATCCATTAAACCCCCCTTCACATCCCAAAATTAAATAAAAAAGCTAAAGATTTAAAAATTTTCCCCATTCAAAAACCCCCAGTATAAATACCCTTGTTTGTCTCACTCACACTCTCGCCCTCACACTCATCCCAACCCTGCTCCCTATCTCCACCCCATAAACCACCATGCGCCACCACTGCGCCGCCGTGCTCGGCCTCAGCCTCCTCCTGCTCCTCATCCTCGCGGGTGGAGCAAAGGCGTGGCGCCCCTGGCCCCAAAACACCACCACTACCACCACCGTCACCACGGCTGCGGACTTGGAATTCGGATCCTCCAAGAAGTACGAAGGGTCATCCGAATTCGTCCACCTCAAATACCACATGGGCCCAGTGATGTCATCCAACATCACCGTCCACATAATCTGGTACGGCAAGTGGCAGTCATCCCAGAAGCGGATCATCCGGGAGTTCATAAACTCTATCTCACACGATCCCGCCCCAACACCCTCCGTCGCTGGTTGGTGGAAAACGGTCCAGCTTTACACCGACCAAACCGACGCCAATATTTCCCGGTCGGTTCAACTCGGTGCAGAGAAAAATGACCGGTTCTACTCTCATGGAAAATCATTAACCCGACTTTCCATTCAATCGGTGATCAAATCTGCTGTTACCGCGTCCACCAAACCCTTACCCATCAACCCTCGATCGGGAATTTACCTCCTCCTCACCTCCCCTGATGTCTATGTCCAAGATTTTTGCCGCGAGGTTTGCATTTTAGCCATTAATTATATATTGAAAATATTTGGTCCTATAATTTTGAGAAATTTTCTTCGTGTATGAACTCATCAGTGGCGAATTTTAGCTAATAAATGTACTTTTTTTGTGGGTATTGTAGGTATGTGGGTTCCACTACTTCACCTTCCCATCAATAGTGGGGTACACCCTACCCTACGCATGGGTAGGGAACAGCCAGAAGCTCTGCCCGGGAGTGTGCGCATACCCGTTTGCCGTGCCCGACTACATTCCGGGTCTAAAACCCAAGAAGTCGCCAAACGGCGACGTTGGGGTCGACGGCATGATCAGCGTCATCGGTCACGAAATCGCCGAGTTAGCAACCAACCCCCTTGTGAACGCCTGGTACGCCGGCGGCGACCCCACCGCCCCGGTGGAGATCGCCGACTTATGTGAAGGGATATACGGCACCGGCGGCGGTGGGTCCTACACGGGGCAGATGTTGGAGGACCACGATGGTGCCACGTATAACATGAATGGGATCCGACGGCGGTTCTTGGTCCAGTGGGTTTGGAACCATGTCGTTAATTATTGTACTGGACCCAATGCTCTTGACTAGTGGTAGTCCTTAGTATTATTTTCCCAAAGACGTATCATTGGGGTTGGGATTTGGTTTAGTTTTGCTTGATAAATTATGGGTATCTAATATCTATCTTGTATTTTGGTCCCTCTTTTTTTTTTTTGGTTTTTTTTTGGTGTGTGTTTTTGGTGGAATAGGAGTAGTACTTAGTTTAGGATGTTTATGGAAAGCTTGTTTAAAAAATGTGTATTAATGCCCGGATGTATACCGTCTTTTGTATACAAAACGAAATAAGATAGTTGTAACTTGTAATATTATATAGGGATAAGTCCACTGCAATCTCGTATCAGTTTTTGTCAATCTATTGATATTATTAGTCTTGTGATAATCTTGTATGGTGAAAATGCTTACTTTGTTTAGATTTTTCTTTTTCTTTCTATCAGTTAATGGCGATTTTGTTGACAAAATTATTCTAATTTTGAATGGTAGAGGTTGCAAGTGAAGATGATTTATGAGCCAACAGTGCAATCAATTTGGAGACAATAATTCCTCATACTAGATCAAAAGAATTTTCGAGATATGTTGGATTAATATTTGGCCAATGTTACTGTTGTTGTGGTGGGGTAATGTGTTATTTTGGAGCAATGGAAGTAGAAGAATAAGGTGCAAAACAAGGGTCACTCTCCCATGGTCCCCAATGGCAACTCGCTCATTATTAGCCTGCGAACACCCCCCCCACACCAAAACAAAAGATATGGTGAAATATTCTCCAAACATTAACATTTCAAACTATTATAAAATATCTACAAGATATTATTATAGTCCTTATCGTTTTTTTTTCCCCCCAAGTACATGTAATGGTTAATGTAGTGATGCTTCGATTCATCCAATGAGTTTCAATTAAACTAGCTAATAGTCACACTTTAAAACTTGTATGCTCTAATCATTCCACTTTTCTCGTTCATACTAACATTATCACAATTCATAAGGCTTCGCAAAAAGAAGGTATTAATATTATAATGTATCTCTTTAGATCAATCTCTTTATAACCATGTAACAGTCTAAGGCAACTTATTATAAATAATTTATTGCTGATCAATGTTGATCATGCGTAAAATTGTGAGTGTGAAATATGATTAAATGTTCATTAGTACTGATGAATACTGATAAATGTTTACTGATATTGATCAGTACTTATTAATGCCGAATGCTAATGATAAGTATTTATAATAAGTTGAAGATAATATACCTTTAATCCAAGAGAACATCCTTTAGCATCACCTTCTTTTTTTTTCTTTTGTTTGTGGAGTATTATGCCTTAGTAAAGAATATTGAACTTATCAAGAATAGGGGTGATAATTTCACCTGCACCGATGGATACCTGTTCCGCTCGACCCGAAAAAGCAGGTGAAAGTTCGAAATATATGGATGATGGATGATGGTTAATGAATTCGGTTGGATTTGAGTGAAGCTCCATCCATCCCGTTACTCGCTTAGTTATCTACTTATTTATCCTCTATTTACAATTAGTTCACTTTTTATTTTTTGTTATTTAAATTTTACCCACTTTTGACAGATGATATTGTTAATTTTTATAATCTTCATTAAACTTAATGTCACAAATATGTTATTTATTCAATTCTTATATCAGAGATTTAGTTAAAGTGGCTCCCATAGAAGATAAGATGGGAGTAACAAGACTCAGATGATTTGGCCATATGAAAAGAAGGAGTGTGAACGCTCCAGTGAGGAGATGTGAGAGGATTAATATCCTCGCAGGTAAAAGAGGGAGGGGACGACCAAAGAAGAGTTTGGACGAGGTGATTAGAGAGGATTTGAAAGTTGTAGGATTGATGGAGGACTTGACTCAGGATAAGAGACTATGGCGGGATAGGATTAGGACCTTAGATCGCAGAGAGTTGATCACCTTTTTTTTTTTTAAGGGTAGGTTTCGTATGTCGTGTTTGTATGTAGATATTACACACATTTAGGAAGAGACATTATGTGCTTACCACTGTTTGTTAAGGCATGATACTTTCCTCTGCTTTGTTGTACATATGTTGTATGTTTTTACAAAATCCTTCTTCTATAAAATGTTTTCACAAAATTCTTCTTATATAAAATATTTTTACAAACTCTTATTTTTGTGAGTCTCTTGGATTCAGCCTCTCTACGGGTAGGGATGTCGGTACAGGTAAGGCTGCCTACGTCTGGATCTCCCCAGACCCCGTGAAAGCGAGACCCATACTGGGAGGTGGTGGTGGTAGTGTTGTTATACCTAAAATATATTTTTCGATTTTCAAGTGGCAAAGCTTATTTTTTTTCTTATGAATTTGTTAGCATATACACATAAACTTTCATCACCTGCTAACAACCCCGATCCACCCTGTTCACCCAAATTGATTGAATTGGATTTTCACAGATGATGAATGAATTTGATGAAGAGAATGAAAGTTGGTGATTGATACGGATGATTGTTCACCCAATCCATTGCCACCTCTAATCGAGAACTATCTTCTGCCTGTACTCTCTTCTCCTTTCTATCTGTTGAGTAACTATGGTGAGAACTTGTCACTTTAGTGAACTAAAAAAAAATTGGAATTACAGGAAGATAAAAGAAATAATCTTTTAAGTGGAAATGCCAGAAGGAAAATGATATGGTTACATCCGCAAAGAGAGGTTACTCACTAATCACTACATCGTGAAAAAGGTTATGAAAAGATCATATTATGGGGGTAAAAATTTGTGTTCGGGTCGATTTAGGTCCGAACAAATCAAACATTCGGATAAAAATTTCATACTCGGACCTTGTTTGGATTATAAACCAGACATTTGGCCAGATCCAGACCTGAACTCAAATGTCCGTGGTCCGGACCCGGTTTTCCGAATTTGAAATCTTGTGATATGATCACATTCTGATTGAAATGTGATACTCGGACCTTGCTTGGATTGAAAATTTCTGAAGTTGTTTTTATAAAATTTCTAGAGAATTTGGACCAAAATTACGCATAAACCTAGTTGTCCGATATCCGAACTCAGTTGTATGATTGTCCAAATTTATCAGAATCCGAAATAGTTCAAAAATTCAGACAACTCGACTCGGATTTAAATTCGGATATGATCGGTTGTCTGAATTTTAAATTAAGACATCAATTTTGTAACCGTATCTGATATTTTTCAGATTAGACAAATTCATGTAATTGAATTAGATAGATTTTTGCAAGCTCTAGATCGTATGAAGAAACTACACTAGTAGTCATATACATAGTTGTTACACTATAATCAGAGAACGCATGAAGGAGATAACAGGGGTGTAAGACACAGAGGAAAAAAAAAAACTCTCCATAAGTTTTTTTCATTCTCACCGTATTGTTATTCATAAATAAATAAAATAAAAATCAGTCGAACATATTAGTAATTGTTACAAGTTATTCATCTGTTTAAGTGACTACAAGGGGGGGGGGGGGAAGAAAAAGAAGCCAAATGAGAACATCTCTTGATTGCTTTCACCCCTTACTCTGTTTCAATTGTACTGCGTAAAATGATTGCCATGAGTCTCATGGTTAGCCACTTTGGCGATGAGATAAGTTCTTGATAATTGAAAGAGTGTATTCACTATGTAATCTAATCTCAGAGCAAGAAAATGCCCCAATAATACCATATTATTATACTCTTAAATTAAGCTAATTAAGGCCCTGTTTTTTGCGATATATATTATCTGAACTTATTCTAAAGTAAATTTAGCTCAACTTATTCTAAAATTATTTACTAAATTTTTTTAAATTTATTTACTAAGCTTAATTTGAACTGAGCTTATTCGCACATAACCAAGCTGCTTCGTTTCTGTCAAACAGTGGATAATCGAAGTTGATGAAGGCATGAACTTTATGGAGATGTGTGCCTTCAAAGCTTATTATGATGTTTAAGTACTGAAATTGCTTTTCACTGCTTATCTTCCTTTTTCTTTAATTTTCCAGAGATTTTTTGAATTTTTATTATTTATTTATTTGTTTAATTTAGTTTTCTGGCTTCTGAGTTAGGAAATGTGCATTATCTGTATTTGTACGAAGGGATGCAAATTTAAAACCTGTGGTACTTCACCATGCAATGAAATATTAATTTTGTTGATGATTGATTGATTGGTTTTGTGTGTACGTAAAGCGTATGTATCCTAAAAGTACAGCTATGAGTTGCTGTTTGCAGCTACAAGCTTTGAAGTCCAATTTCAACATCTTCATTAAATTTGTCATTAAATTTGTCCTTGTTCTTATATGGGTAAATTTAGACCTATCAATTTAAATAAAAAGATAAATATAGATCGTTTATTTTGAATTTGAGTTCTAAAGTCTTGAATTTGGATCAAAGTCAATGTGTTAGAAGTGTTTTTTTATTAATTTTTTCTTTTACAAATATTGTAAAAGTTTATATAATTTTTAAAAAAATAAAAAGAAACTAGCTCCCTTACTTCAAATTGCAGTTTTTAAGCTCTTTTTTGGTATCAACCACTGAATTTAGAATTCATCGACTTTTTTATATTATATGATCGCATCAAAAAATAAAGAAAAAAGGAAAAGAGAATTGTACACATATAATCAAAATACCCATGAAATATATCTGATGATGTCAGTGCCATTCTTTTGGATATGATCAACCATTTACAACTCCTTTTTTTAACCTAAATATACTACTTTACAAAATGATATAATGATTTGATTAGATATAAAAGGTAGTTTGTCATAGTAAAAAAAGTCATAAAACATTAGCGATAGTGTGTCATAACGAAGATTCTATATCGATAGACTAGAGTAATAAATAGAGAATAAAGATATGAAAAATTTACTAGAAGGTGGAAACATATAAGCTTGCCTCTTTTTAAGTCATATTTTAATGGCTACATATGCTCATTAAAAGACAAAAACTCAGTACATGTATTGAGCAAATGGAACCTTTGTATAAAAATACATATGTTAAAAAATCAGCCTAACCTAAACGGATCGACTGTAACCCTAATAGATTTGACCCTAATAGATTCGGGTCTTAAAATCTTGTTTAAGATCCTAACTTTTTCAGACAAATTTGGTCAAATTATCTGTCGAGTAAATTTTTACCATATCTTGTTCATTGATACGGATTTGGATCAAATTATCTGATCGAGTAATCTAAAATAATCGAGAGTTATACTCACACTCGACAAAAATATCCATTCTAAATACGAAACTAAATTTAAATTTGGTGCCAACCATCATAGTTTTTTAAAGCAATTAAAGACGAGCACTGCATAAAATAGAAGGGTTCAAATGGCTACTTCCTTGCACCTCAAGCCTTTTTACCCCCTCCCCCCACCCCTGAAAAAAAAGGTACAGTCCTACGAGCAAGAAAATGAAGAAACAGAGAATGGAGTGAATTGCACCACCAATGATGCAATTATACCTAAAAGTCAATAACACATAGCAGAATAGGTGGTTACTAAGGCATGTATTAGAAGTGGACAACAGGTTGAGTACCCATTGAATCGAGCAGATCGACCCATTTAATTTAAAATAGGGTCAACAAATGATCGGGTCAATAATGAGCCGACCCATTAAAGCGTATGAATGGGTCAGATCGAGTCGGCCCATTAATGACTCGTTTAGTGACCTGTTACTTTTTTAACTTACTTGTCACACTAATTTACATGCTACAGTTAGTTAAATTTATCACCAATTCTTTATACATAATAATAATAATAATTGTTATACAAAGTTTTTTTGGTGCAAATTTGATTCATTTTAGAACGGGTCAAAAGTAGAATGCTCATGGGCCATCCCGACCCAACTCATTTATTTACACAAAAGACCGGACCCTAATCATAACGGACCACCCATAATCAAACCCGACCCATTTTATAAATAAATTGACCCTAACCCCACTTGACTCAGTCCATTGATCACTACCCCTAGTACGCGCGCATTAGTTCTTTCTGTGAGCATATTCATGTATTTCCTCGATTCAAATGCTCTTTCTTTTGGAGGGTCTTTCCGGTGCGAGAGGGAGAGTGTGTAATCTTTAGCCTGTTTAAAGGCTCTTTTTAATAGGATGGTTGCGAGCCTTGTGCCTGTGAATGTATCAAATCGATAACGTATCAAATGGGTTACTTTGAAGTGTTCAAATAAAACTATTGATAGTTATCCTGTTCTTTTTTATTTTTATTTGAATAATTACGTTCAATTCAGTTCAATAAAAATAAATTCAAAATTCAGTATTGCTAAGTTTAGGTCAATGTAGTTTAGTTCAAAGTAATCAAAATAAAGAATCGTAATAGAAAACTATATTGGCATCCAACTGGAAATTAAACTATAATGATCTCTTTGCCAAAAGTGACCAAAACATTAACAACTAATTGCTACTTAGGCCATACCTTGGGCCCCAGAATGTGCTAATAAGCACCATTTACAGCTAATTACAACGATCCATGTATTATTAATATGGACGCTCATGTCATTTAATTTATCAAACGCACGTTTATATATGTTTCCACTCTTTAAATTATATTTGGTGCGCTAATAATCGACAACGATGCCTACTTTTGTTCATGAGCTAGTTTACGCACATATAATATACCCTAAGTATAAACACACGCCTAAGAGTTGCCGTTGTCTATAATATGTGATTTCTAGATCAGACTATGCTACTTCTAATGTATCATTACAATACAATTGACTGAATATCTAATTTATTTTTGGATCGATGTTGTTCGTAAGTTGTGGATACCGTCAATCATATCTTATTCAAATTGAGCTATAATTAATTAAATTCATTATTAAACTGATCTAAGAGTTATTAGTACATACATAATTAGAAATTAAAACCCCAATGCGTGTGCATGAGTGAACAGTGGAAGCCCTACGAGGGAGGCAGTCAATAATCCTCAGACAATGTTTTCAGACCTTTTTCTCTCACATTAGACTTGAAAGATTATGCATGCATTAGTCATCTGGTATAATATAAACTAAAGAAAAGCCGATACTTGTGGAGCGGCGCCTTAAAACATTGTCGTTGACATATTGACCACTGTGGGTTTTTGTTTATCTATTTTTCCGTCTTTGGATCTCGACATGTGTTATCATAATCAAGCTAATACTATTTATAACGGGTAAAATTCATTCCTTACTTATGCAAATTCGAGAATTTGCATAACTTAAATAAGCACCAAATTGCTTGAACTAATATGTATTAATACCACAATGTGATATATTTGCCTCTCTGTGGGTGTAATGCCTGAAAGGGTAAGACCAGATACGTCTAAATTTTCACAAATCTCGCATAAGCGGAACTCACATTGAGAGTTATTGTTGCTGCTGTTACATTGTGATATGTTCAATGCGACAATATTATTGCGCGAGAAAAGACTGACCCCCCAAAAGGGGTGGGGGGTAAAAGGGAAGGAAAAAGATGCAGCTCAGCGGACTTTTTGCTGTTCGTTAATTAATATCTTGTACGTACTCCCAACTCCCAAGCTTGCTTTACTCTTTGGGTAAAATTGGCCGAATAGGTTAAGTTTGAAGCACGCCTTCATTATATTATGTTTGGTACTTGACCATCTTTTCTTTTTTTCCTTCCCTTTCTGTCATCTTTGGTGATTATGATTATGTATAATATATGATCATATTCCCCTAAATTTCAACGATTGCCATATTGCCAAACAGCTAGATGATTATTTTTTGACCTAGAATTCCCTCAATAATTTGACTAACAAGATACAGGTTAATATATGCAACAGTAATAATAGTGGGCCTAGTAAATGGATTATTTAATGTGTTTTTATATGGACTAATGTAAGTTGATGGAGGAAGAATTCATGTAAGATTCGGTTTAATTAGTCATGCTTGAATTTGGATTATTTGTAATGTTTCACAGTTTGCCTGATAAGCTCGTCAAAACTGTAATTTATAAGTGACTATATCAAACCGTAAGAAGAACGTACAGTACTTTACTTCGTTTGACCATAATGAGGAATGGAATGAGTTTATTTACGTATCTTTTGTTCAAGGTTGAATCTACAGGATCTCTTAGAGCCTTCCAAAAATTTTTTTTCTAATTTAAGCCATCTTATGAAAACTCATCAAATAATTTATCTTTTGACCGCAATGACCACAAACAAATTCTACCAGTTAGTGGAATAGAGTGAGTCTATTTATGTACCTGATAAGCTCATCAAAACTGCAATGTACAAGTAACTACCAATCATCCTTAATTAGTTATATCCATTAAAAATCATCATAAAAGCGTTGGTCTCGCAATAAAAATTTTAGGTAAGAGGGTTTTATACAAGATGATCTCACAAAAAGTCCTTGACAATAAATAACGAAAAGATATACCCCAATTTAATTTAGTGAGGGATGCAGTACACCCTACACCAGGTGCGATAATAAATATGAGGATACTACAAAGGATCATGCTAGCAGGGAAAAAAAAGTTCTTAGGAGAATTCATTTTGAATACATAAAATAAAACCAGAATTTTGTATAGTAGGGCAATCATTGAAGCTGGGAGAGGTTCATCAATGGTTCATAACCCTTTTTACAATGAACAAACCAAATATATAAGAGCTTAATTGCTTGATGCACCCTCCATGGTGGTTGAAATTTGGAATAAAATTAAAGACCACAGCTGTAAGGCAACCAAAATTTAATTTAGAGCAAAGGTATTGAATGAACAAGTTCTCATAAATGGTGGGTATTCTTAACATGGGGAAATTATCAAAAACAACTAGGAAAGGTTGCTAGTGTGGCCCTAGCTAGCATGCTTCATGGTTCCTTTTTCCTCAATGGATTTTTCAATAGGGGTGGGAAAAAAATAGATTATAGAACCAACCAATTTAAATTATTTTCCCAAGGTTTAATTCAATCGACAAGAATGTCATTTTTTTCAAAGAAAAGCCTCTAAGTTTGAATGCTAGAGGGTACTCTCCCTTGTGACGGAGAATATTTTTGGCCTGTGAGTAGAGCTTATACATGTATCTGGATACACATACAATAAGAAGTTGCACAGACATATATATATACATGGTATCAGAGAGCATATGTTCGCAGACGTATGTAACAATTCACCGCATATATGAGGCTCAAGTGTCTATTGGTTCTGAACTTCGTATGTTTACCCATACTTATGCTCCTTCTTGTGTTTTGCTCAATACTGATTTAATTTATAGGTAAGAAGATCCGCTTACCATTTAAAAAAATGAAAATCCTGTGGTTGATTTGTAAATTATCCCGTGTTTATAGATGTATCATGAGTGCATTACACAATGGATCAGAATATTTCAGTTAATAGAAGTACATTCAAATTGTTATATAAGATAAATAACTTTGGTATTTGGAACTAACAACCTGAAATGTGGATGCATCATTTCCCTTAAATAATTGTGAGAAATTTGACCCCTGGTCATGCTAAAAGCCAAAGGAGCATTAAAAGATTTGAAATGAGGGGAAGAATAAAGAGCAACAAATTAAAGAAAGACAATTATTTGAGGGGGACCTCATAAAACAAGGTCCAAATCAAAACACCTTGGTTATGATCACGATTAAAATTGATTAGGACTCAACAAAAGACCTTCTTTAACAAATGATTGGTGGTCTTAAAGTACTTCTTGAACCCTCTAATTAAGCACTAATTAATCCTCTGGTAATTTCTTTCATACCTTACCACCACATCTAGGGGCCTCTTCTATATGTGTTTGAATCATGTAAGCTTTGTTTTTTTTTGGTTTTTGGGGCATCCTATATAATTGTAGAGAACGAACGGAAATTATATAATATTGAATTCTGAAGTCTCATGATCTAAAATTAAATAAATCTTGGATAAATTGTATTTTGTAAGCAAGGTGTAACCATCAATTTGCAAGCACGGTGTAACATATCAGTTTTCATTTGATATACTCTTCGTAATTTGTGAACGTATTTTCCCAACTTGCTGGTATGGGCTAATGCTACTATATATCGTCTAACGTGTTTTCTAGCAAAATATTTTATGAAAAAACCCATTTCCTCGGTATCAGAATTGTCTCTCTACTTATAAGAGCAAGATTGTCAATATCGAGATGTCCTTAGGCTCTATTTTAACAGTATTTACACTCGATATTGTTGTTCGATCTAGCGAAAATTAATTATTGGCTCAATAGTCTTTGCTATGATTAATCCAGCCTAAGCTGTTTGCCTTGTGAGATTCAAGTAGATTCTATACAGTAGATTCAGGCAAGCTGCCCCAGACCTACATACCCACAACAGCAATATGTTACCAAAGACATGACAAATCTACTTCTCAACATTGAAAGCAACATAACAATTAATAATTGGCCAATAAGTTCAACACAATCAAGCTTCACGAGACCAAAATACCACCAGAGATGTTTGACATAACATTACAGCTTGGCAAATAACATTTATTTATGCATAGAATAGAAAGTTCAGTGCACCAAATTCAGTACATCATGAAGAACAAGAGAGAGAGAGATGTGTGTCATGAGGAGATTCTCACATAGTTTAACTCCATTGTCAGATGTCAACATTACAGCAGGGAAAAATTAACCTGGGTCCCCCCTTTTAGCTCAATCATTGAGGGTTTAAGGCTGTTAAGTTAGTGGGTAGGTTAGAATTACTGAACCCCTTGAGCCCACCTTAAGGACATTTCATTTGCACTGAATGACTCATGAGTTTACTTCTGCAACTTTATTCTTTCATTTCTTTGGGTGAAACACTGAAAAACTACACCAAAAACAAAACAGTCAAACATTTGGGCCCCCCGCAACACTGAAATAAGGGTACCAACATTATTTAACACTTCAAATTACAGTGGAAATTTAAAAATTCTTCTTGAAAATGGCCAAGTCAAATGCTTGGACACACATCCATATCAGACACCTGTATTCAAATCTAAGTAATTTAGCCCTCCAGTAGGGTAGCGGGTCGAACATATACAGTCTCATCCTTGAATTGCAAGAGGTTGTTTCTGTTGGACCCTAAATTTAAGCTGGTAGTCTGAAGAAAAGGGAAGTGGACTGACTGCAAAAAGAATGTACGTCATGTGCAAAGTTGCAAAAACAAAGATTTAATCGGCTTATAGTGGAAACAAAGGCCACGATGAACTGACACATGAGCTAATTTTCTTGCTGTCTAGTTCTTCGTGTCAAATGAAAGAAAGAATCCGTTCAAAAACTACTTCAACCAAAAGTTTAAGCAGATGGTTGAAGGTCCAAGAACATGTTGTATGCTCTAATAGAATCAGCTATGAACTGAAATGCAGAAAGCAGATGGTAAAAATGGTATCTTCGTGATCGTAAGAATGATTAAAACGGTCATATTCAGTGTAACAAATAAGATGTTATTTGCAGTAATGACAACTTATCTTCTCTTGCTTGGAGATGCATTGATTTCCTGCATCAAGTTCACTACCTTGTGATGCTATTTTGTTGTCAACCTTGTAACTTGCAGAAGAAAGACACACTGTCAGACAGATGACTTCACAACTAGGACATTACCGGATCCTGTGACATCGATATCTGAAAATTTTGACCAAAATGTTCTCAGTTTTAATCTTCCATTTTGAGTGATCTCGAGTAAAACATCCAAATACAAGCACCATATATAGCTGTACCATATACTACTTGGACTCTTTCCACTTCATCTGTAGTACCATATTTGACACTTCATTTAAGACCAAAGACATGCCAAATTTTTTAAAAAATGGGCTAGTCTAACACTTGCGCACAAACTTGTTAGGAAATTTAATTTATAAAAATTTGAGCAAGTAGATGCGGAAGCGATCGAGGATGTAGATATTCGAGAATATAAAAACAAGATCAAAAATTAATACTAGGCATAAGATTTTTACATGGAAACCCAAATCGGGAGAAAGTCGCAGACGGCAATAACGACACAAAATCCACTGTAATAGGAGAGTATAGAGATAGATCTCAAAGCAAACGCCCAAGAAAGGGATCAAACAAGAGAGATAAAGATTTCAAAGCAAACATCTAAGGAGGAGATCAATTACAACGAAAATCTCTCAACAATAACTCTCAATGAAATGTGGAATAGAAAATAAATATACCCTGCAAGGGGCGGTGCAAAGAGGCACTCCAAAATGTCACTCACGATGCTAGCAAAATGCCCACAGATAATGTCTAATATAGTGGGGCGATAGCCACACCAAATGCCTAAACAATGCACCCAATTTATAGGATAAATCCGGTCGAAACTCCCACAATAAAGGAGGTGGAGGCCAAAGAATCAAGTCATGAATCACCCAATAAAGACCCACGAATAAGATGAATAAAGAAGATAATTACTATCACATAACAGCTGCTTGAAGCCTTTAACTGATGTCTCATGAGATGCCCAGCCAAAACACCAAATTTGGACTTCAAAACAAACCAGCCCAAAGGTCACACAAAGGCCGATGGTCCATGGGCCAGACCACGGGCCATCCTTGGGTCTCGCTGGCTGGATGAGAAAGCAACAAATCTGGGGAATGTTGAAGCCAATTGGGCTGACATCTTTTGGGTGCATGAAAGCCACGTGCATAAGTACCTGAGAATATTATTTTGGGCTAATCAATATTTCAATCACATGGCAAGTACAGTGATGGCTAAGTTCATCACACAAGCTACATGTATGGCCTACCGGATCGCCAGTCTCTTGTTAGTGAAGATGTAAGGCAGTGACTGCCATTGAAAAAACTCTCTAATTTCTCATATGGACATTCTTCTTTGCATAGGAACTTTGATCTCATTGCTTTAGTCATTGATCGATTTTTATGTATGTCATAACATTACATTTTTTAAACACTTGTTAGACGTACCTTGGAACCTTAAAGATGTAGTACGTAAAATTTTCTTCTTTTCAGTTACTCCACAAATATTAATTAACCTTGTTAGCAATCCAAAAACTGCCATTGATTAGTCACGCTGGTATGAAAATGTAATAGCATCATGAAAATGATTGTAACTGTGACATTCTAAAGTACCTTCCAAACTGCAAACGTCTAGCTAGGTAGGATAGTATATTTGTTTGATCAATTTTATATGATGAATAATAGAATTTAATTACCGAATTAATGCCATTGTAGGTTTAGAACAATGTCCATTTCAACTTACATCCATTCAAGAAATTTATAAAAAGAAACACTGCTGGCAAGCCCAGTGCCATTCACCAGCTAGATATATAAATCAAATGAAAGTTCCAACAATCATAACTTTGTCCAAGCAAGAAGTGAAATTGACCAGTTCCACTATTCCCATTTCTAACATGTAAATCATATGATCGAAGACTACAAACTTGGACTAAGACAAACATATTAAACATATCCACAAGATTAAGAACATCGAGATGAAGATTACAATGGATTTTGATTTTTGGGTCATGAGGGGAGAGATTTGTAGCGAATAGCAATGGGTATAACTATGATCTTTAACGTAACTCCTGGTGTATGTCAACTTTCATAAAGTTAGGGAAGATTCAGATATAACAAATCGTGCCATATAAGTATTTATGCAATTAGCCAATCAGAGAAATCGATTCCAGAAGAACCTTAAAAAAACAAAACAAATATTGATGATGAAGCAATGCCACATTTCGGTTATTTCTGTTATTCTCTGCTATAAAATCTCAACCCAGCACCCAACATATTCCTCCTTTTGTTTTTTTTTTTTTTTGGGGGGGGGGGTCGGTGTTGATTGATCATTACGCTTTTCTGAAATCCCCTCCTCCAACCAAAAAAAAAAAAAGAAAAGAAAGAAGAGACCCTAAGCACGAGTTGACCGAGTCGACTCAGTTCTGACTAGCGACTCAAGAGAAGAATCTGTCTTTCATTTTCAGGTCGCAGCCATCGTTTCTCGTCCACAAACTCTTAAAAAACATGTGATTTTCCCTGACCCACACAAACTCTTCACTACCATCAATTCATGGATGATAAAATCTCAATCTTCTCTTTCTCGCTCCTCCAACAACAATGGCGTCTCTCGCTGCACCTCGCTTTCTCTCTCCACCCTCCTTCTTCGCCACCACCACCACCACCACCACTCCCGCAGTCTCTCTCCTTCCAACACCTTTTCGATTCCACCGCCCTCTCTTACTTTCTCTCTCTTCCAAGCTCAAGCTCAAGGCTAAGCCCGACGATGCCGAACGCGGCGGAAATGGCGCCGCTGTTCTCTGGTTCAAGCACGATCTTCGTGTCGACGATCATCCTGGACTCGTTGCTGCATCCAAACATCCAATGGTTGTCCCGATTTACGTCTTCGATCATCGCATTCTTTCCCGTTAAGTTCATCTCTCTCTCTCTCTGAGTGGCGTAATTTGATGTTTAGGATTGAGTGAAGGTTGGACATATCACGCATCAGCTTCATTTTGGTTATTGAAATTTGTAATGGCAGCAAAAAGTACGATTTTTGCGTGGTTTGAGAAGATTAGGGTGCGTTTTCTGAATGATAGTCACTCGAATCGACGATGATGTAGAACTTAAAATAGCTCATGAGATCTTCATTTTCAATTGAATGTGAAGTTTTCTGTTGATAATGTTATTGCGGCATGGTAACTGAATCTCTATAGTAGTTTCCAGATACGTAAAGAGTTTACAAATGCAATGCACAATTCGGCTTTGTTTTCTTCTGAATTGAATCAGAAGTATAGTGTATGGAGACTGTGATCTTAGTTGTGTTATCATTTATGCTGGACTAGACTTCTCGATTTGATTTGAAACTTGTGACTTCAAAGGTTACTTTGAGGTCTGCGTCAGTTGTAGAACATTGAACGAATATAAAGTTTCTATCCTAGTGAAGTTTTCTCTGTGACTGGCATCTTATCTTCGAGACTCCGAGGCATCGCTCTTTGTGCATTGCAAGTTCCCTCAATGCTACAGTGCAGAAGTTACTTACTCTGTTGCATTTCAGGAGAAAATTGTGAATTTGAACTGATCTTAAGATTATGGTGGCTCCATTGTGCCATTAACGTTGAGGGTAGATGTTTATTGGTTGACACTCGCTTGTAAATCTGCAGTTATCACAGAGTAGAAATACTGTTACTTTCTCTAAAACTGGCCTGTGGCTTTACCTGACACGATCAAACGGTATTTAATATAGGAAATTCAAACCAATTAGAAAATACCGTGGCAGATGTGTTGCCATTATCATTCAGTGATGCTGGATTTGCTTTTGGAATTTGTTTTGATCTTTTACCATGTTGTTAAACTACTTTGTTGCCACCTGTAAGGGTGAGCCACCACAGACTGTTGTAGGATGTGCTACATTGTGATACCTTGCAGTTGTTTTTTGTAGTAAATTACATATTTGGTAATACAGGTTTTTCCGACGAAATGATAGAACTTGTTCTACTGGCTGTGGAAGATCTTAGAAGGTCACTCAAGGAGCGGGGATCCAATTTGATGATAAGGTTTGGGCAAGCGGAAAACATTCTGTTGGAACTGGTGAAAGAGGTTGTTATAAGTTAGGTATACTTACTGTGATGTTTGTGATCTGCATGTGAAGAGATAATTTTGAGCATTCAGCAACTCACTTTATTGACTTCATGAATGAGGACATGAACAGATAAAAGCAACCAATATATTTGCCGAAGAGGAGGTAGAATATGACCTGTGTTCTTTGATTGATATTGTTGAAGAAGTTTTACCAGCCGATCCTGTTCTTGGTTGGAAACCGAAGGTCACGTTATGGCGCACCCCATTTTATGATATTAAGGTAATGGTGTTTGCTTGTTTTTTAATCACTAACTGCATCCACTATGCCCTGACTTTGTGCTCACTTCTTGTGTTAGGATTTAGATAGTCTGCCCTTGTTTTATGGAGACTTGAAGAAACCACAAGTCAGTGATATTTCATTGCTTAATACTCCACAGTTACCTAGTTACGATATTGAATTGAATTGGGGTGAGCTACCTTGTATTGGCACTCTTTCTCCCTTGTCTTTGTGAAACATAAACTTCTTTGCTCTGGGTTTTCTCTTCCTCTGCTGAAATGTCACTGCAAATGCGTATGCACATGAATCAGGTCAATTACCCTTAAAAGATGATGTGGGTAAATTCCTGAACTCTCATTCAACTAGGGAAAAGGAGAATTGGTATTCAATCAAAGACCTTTCGGCTGATGCTGTATTTAAGAAGGATCACATGAAGCTGGCCGGATCACATGGTCCTGTGGTTGGAGAATTGAGTAAATCAAAACTAGGGGGAAAAGGCCAGAATCGTGACCAAATGCAGAGGAAGAGGCTGAAAAATTCTGTTTTTGGTGCAAGTAAAGGAAGTATAGTTGCTGGTGGCACAAAAGTTGTGTTGAATGCATTGGCCGCATATTTGAGATACCTTGAAGGAACAGCAAGAGATGACTGGCAAGAGTAAGCCCCTGTGTGAAGATCTCTCTGAAAAGCTTTGTTTTGATTGGCCTTCACCATTATTCATGGGTTAAACTTTTAGTGAGTTTTTTCCACTTCACATAATACGAGGGATTTTCTTTCTCCTTGGCAATTTGCATACTAGATGATGTGTGACAAGGGAAAAGGCTTCATGTTGGCCTTTGTCCTGCTATATTTTGAAGCTGGTAATTGAGAAGAGGGTGTGGAATTCTTGAGGCATTGAACATCTTGTATCTTTTTGTTTTTTTTCCTTTTGTGCGACTCGGGGGGGGGGGGGGGGGGGGTTATTTAAGGGCACTAGAGTGTAGAATAGCTAGCTATTCAGAAACAGGGTTGTCGCAACATACAAAACACCTTTTCCATTGCTCACATGCCTTATCAGTCATCTTGTATGCTTATGCATTGTGTGAGTGACGCTGAATCTTTTTATTGTGCTCTGCCCAGGGTCCACCGAAAGTTACGAGAGACTGAAAGCAGAAATGGAGCCTCATTTGGAGCTCTTTTTGGATCTGCTCTGCAGCTTGGCATCATATCCCGAAGGAGAGTATATTATGAGGCTGTAAGATATGAGAAAGAGCGAAATGCTGGATTTCTTTCTCCATTCGGATATTCAACAGCCTCTGTTGCTGCAGCCATTGATACAGTATGTGCATTGGAGGTATTGCAACAGTAATGCTGGTTGACTTTATTGTCATTGAAAGGTTCTGTTCATTGTAAGGCATACTTTTGTTACACATAGCATCAGCTAATAATTCCTTACATCTGCGGCAGTGGTATTGGCTTCTTAGTTATAAGAGGCAATTGAAGAAGGACGAACCATACCGTAACAGATTATGGAGATGGAATGGCCACCTAATTCAGGTATCATGTCAAAAGTTGATGTTCTTCATTGTGGTAGAAAAACTCTGTATTTTTCTAGCTTTTTTTTAGATGTATTTATCATCCATTGATGGAAGCCCCACAAAGATCTTTTCTAATGGTGGAACCGTGGAAGCTCACCTATTTATTTTGCCTCAACCTTTCCTTTGAAGAACATGATAGGCCTATGTTTATGGATTCTGGAGGATGGTTTCCCTTATGGGTTGGTGTACATGAAGACTGATGCCTTTTGTTTCTGTAGCTTAGCCTTTTGCTTAAGGAATACAAGGAAATTTCTTTACATAATGATGAGATGTAGCCAGACTTACACACTATAATTCAGCTTTTGCTGAAGGAAAATTCTATGGCATGGCTTTTTTGAATCTTTGTTGCCATTATTTTATACACCATTTTGTTTTCCAGTACACAGTTGTTGGTAGTGATGGGCCGGCTGTTCTTCTTGTTCATGGATTTGGAGCTTTCCATGAGCACTACCGCGACAATTTGTGTAGCATTGCTGAGGCTGGGAATAGAGTCTGGGCTGTCACGCTTTTGGGATTTGGCAAGTCTGAAAAGCCGAATATCATTTACACTGAGCTTATGTGGGCTGAATTGTTACGTGACTTCATCATTGAGGTTATGGGTCAGCCAGCTCATCTTGTCGGAAACTCAATGGGTGGTACGTTTTGCCTTGCACTTACCCCCCAATTTGCAGTCCTGTGCGTTTACTTGTGTCCGTCACTAAGAGTCAACTTTCTTTTTCTCCTTTCAATTAAATACTCTGAATTCCAGGATACTTCGTTTCCATTGTTGGCGGTCTCTGGCCATGTTTGGTTGAGTCTATAGTTCTTATGAACTCTGCTGGAGAAGTTATCCCAGGGTATTCCTCGCTGCTGTTCTCCAAAGTAAGGAAGTTAAGGGTCATATGATTAACTGAGTTAATATCTTGCTTAGTCCTAATTCATTTGACTACTTGTGAAAACATATTTCTGCATTAAAGACAAATATCTCATCTCCATTCAGGAAAGGGAAATTTCTGGAGCTGCTTGGTTAGGATCTAGAGCCCTTCTGCAGTATTTGAGATTTAGCTTGGGAAGCCTTGTCAAGAACTGCTACCCAACCGTAAGCGAAGTGCTATGCTTGATCAAACATACATCACTGTCCTGTGGTTCACCCACTCACTGACAACTTTGATTCTTTTTATTTTTTTTTTATTATGATATGTTCCTATTGAAGCGGCCAGAAAGAGCGGATGATTGGCTCATTAATGAAATGCTGAGAGCAGTATCCTTCGACAAAAACTTGTACTACTCCATAAATCTTATTGTTTGGCTCTGTGGAGCCGCCTCTATTTCCATATTGTTGCCCTTAATGATTGGTGAAGTCATATGATCCTGGATCAGTGGGGGTCTTGGAAAGCGTTTTCAGCTTCAATTTGTCCATCCCCCTCAATCATCTTTTGAGCAGAATGAAAGACAAGGTTTTGATTATACAGGTAGCCTATTCCTGTAATTAGGCAACTCAAAATTAGAAGTCAACAGCATTAAGTACCTGGTCTAATTATTAGTTTATTTTTCTGTCAGGGGATGCAAGACCCAATAGCGAACTCTAGTTCCAGGCTGGCAATGGTCAGAGAACATTGTGACGGGATTGTTATCAAGGAGATTGATGCTGGTAATTGTGATACCTTCCATGAAACTCAAAAAAAGTTATGGCGAAATTCTTTAATGTGCACTGTGGTTCATATGCCTGTGATACATGCCATGATCCTGTCCAAAAATAATAAGTGGTCAAGCATTTAGGACCTCAAGGTTGTCAAACACCTGCACACATGCGCGCGCGCGTGCGAGAGAGAGAGAGAGAGAGAGAGAGAGAAATGTAAAGTGACCATATTTTAGAAAAGAAAAGGGAAAAAAATAGCTGCAACCACCCTAATAAAAAATAATGAAATCAAGGATAGGATCCCCGGCGGTTTGTTCATTCTAAAGCTGGGCTCAGAATGGCCGCCAGAAAGTTGGTAACCACACTCTCTTCCCATCTGAAGGCAGTGGCACTGATGAAGTGAACGGTTAAGCAGAATATTCTTTTATTCTAAGGCTTGTTATTTATTTCTTCGGTGGGAATGAACCGAAAGAGGTTTTAATCCTGTCAATTTGTCACCCACAGTTTTTGTTTGTTTTGTGTGTGTTGTTGGGGTAGGTCTCTAGGAAACAACTACTTGGCGTAAAGGTTGCTTATAAGTTATATCTGAATCTCTCTAAAAGTGATCCTTGCTTAGGTATGATCCACACCAAGTGGCAGTGGCGCTGTTTTTAATTGTTTTGCACTCTGCCAAAATGAAAAGTTTCAGATGTGATCCATGGCAGTCAATGAGTTCTGTAATGTGCGTATCACCTAATGCTTGACCAAAACACAGGAAAATTGGTGGTGTTAGTAGTATTTTCAGAACATAAAATCTCAGGTTTTCTGAATGTTGGTTGGATATTGTGTTGATATTGCAGGTCATTGCCCTCATGATGAGCGCCCAGAAATTGTCAATCCCATTATCTGTGAATGGATTGCGGGAATTGAGAAGAAAGTTCATGCTGAGAGCTTCAATACATCTTTGGGTTCGCATCGCACTTAAGAGCACTTGGTTTTGGAGATACACTTTATTCATTCTGTGCACTCTCCTTGTAAAGCGGCTGAGCACTATAGTTCACTGGTTTTGTTCCTTGGTAACATTCTTCGACGTGTATTTGGTAGCCATCATTTGGTTCTGTAATTTCTGTACATGAAGAACCAAAGCAGCCGTCATAGTACATAGTACTTGTAGGATAATGTAAACAAGTTTTGTGAATGGGCTTAGTTTTGTAATGATGAGAAAATCACATAGAGATACTAATATCTCAGTCATTACATGCATGACAATTGTGGCGTGCATGATTACTTAACATTACAATTAGAAATTGTAATGTTGCGATAGTTCTGTTGATCCTTAATTTGAAATTGAACAGCCTATTTCGTGATAGTTGAAAAGATTAAATTGACATGACAGTAAATAACAATATCACAAGATGGAAGGACGAAGTCTTTGTTATTTGCATTTGGCACAATCTCTGAGACGAGCCATCAAGCCAATTGAACAGAGGCACTCGGCCTGGGAGAAATACCAGCATCTGTTGACTGGAATAATTTCCTGGGCAAATGTAACAAACCCCCATCCACTGTGCCATGAGTCTCAATTTCCTCTTTTATTATTGAATGATTAATTTTCCACCACAACGGGCGACAAATGATTAGGCAACTATTTACAATGCAAGAGAGACAATGTTACATGATTCGGTTAATAAAGGGGGGAGGGGGAAAACAACTCTCTGAAGAACAAGAATATAGTGGAGAGCGAAGAATACACCAATCAACATCACTTGCTAGTATCTAAGAAGTCGACGAAAACAAAGATTCAGACCCTCGTTTAACAATCACTCTTGTCACCTCCACTGTCCTGGAACCCCTTATTAGAAGGGGTAATTCTGAGGCCTCTTGGGATACCTCGCCCAAAGAATTACAGGCCTTCATCTGGACTAACCCCAACCGCCTCGGCTGGGAGCTCATGGCATGCACCAGTTCCCAAACACCCAAAACCTAGTATCGCTGTCTCCCAACCCATTTCTTCCCATTCAAGCAGAGCTTCATAGGTTCTTACGGTCATTTGAGCTCCATTTCTTCACAGACAGCTCTTAAGTTGGGCATCACGCCTCCTTTGTAATATCTTACACTGTCAACCCCAACCAAGTCTTTCAACAGAGCAACTGGTTCAACTGCACCACCATGTTGCAGAAACTTGGTTCGAATAGCAGTTCCAGTGTCTAGTGACAGGGGATCTTCTTCGCATAATTTTTTCCATATTGTGGCAGCAAAACACTTGGCATACAAGTAGCTGTAATAGCCTGCAAAAGAACATGCAGAAACTCTTAGCGGGACACAATGTGGCCTTTCCGTAAGCAAACAATCACTCAATCTGACAACTACACTCCCTAACCTTTGTCTCACAATTGAATTTTCTCAAATTTGACATCCTATTTCCCATTATCATTCTATGCATTAATGGAGAAGCCCTTAAGATCCATTCTTAATCAGTTTCTATATTTCTTAGCATAAATGCAGCAGTCAAAGGACAGCAAGACAAACCAAGGAAATCACAAAATCATGCAACGAAAGAAGAAAGGGGGGGGGGGCAAAGAAGGATTCACCACACATAATACTTGGATGAACATATACCTGCGCCATAATTCAACAAGTGGCTGAACCGGGTGTGCCAGTGAGTACCTTCAACTTGCTTATAGCTTGTATATCTTCTCTTCAGATCCGCAACAATTGAAATGGTATCTCTTGGAGGGGAATCTGGCTCTCCAAAAAGCTTTTGATCAATCAAAGCATAAAATATCTGATAAAAAACATTAGTCAGTTTGCTTCACGATATCTTGTCACACAATACCCTAGCATTGGCATATTAATTAATTCATCCAATACCAATATACCTGACGTTGCAATTCGGTTGCAGCAAACATCCTTTTCGCATCCTTCATTGACTCCACCAACTTCTCAGGTATGATTTCACCCGTTAAATAATGTTTAGCAAATCTCTTTAGAACTCGGTAATCCCAAGCAAAGTACCTTGAAAAATAGTCAATTATAGTTGGAATGCCATCACAATTCTGACATCATAAAGCTGAGCACAAACAACTGTTATGAGATCACTGGATATTTTTATTAGCGGGGTTAAGCAAATGTGCCTGCCTCATAACATCTTTAAAAGAATACAGACGTAAACTCACAATCGGATGAATGACACAGCACACAAGGATGAATGTCCCACGAAAAAAAGAAGAGTGTATAACATTTGAGCAGTAGGCTGTGAAATCAGTGGTAAATTTAAAATCTCAAGGATCAGCTTAGGCCCAGCTCCTCATAAGAAAAACAAGGGTAATTGTAGATTAAGTACTGACAAAAGCTAGGCAATGATCAGAACTTCTCCATTATACCTAACCATCTCTAGTTATTATTACATACTAGATGAAAGGCAAGCTACTCACTCAAAAAGATTTGAAGGAGTTTCAGCTAAATCAAGTGCGACCCTGGTTCCTGAAAAATGTTGGTATTCCTACCCAAAAAAAAGGTTAAATGATGAGAACAATGTGCATATTCGCCTCAAAAAACAATTGTGGCACACTTCATCCCATACCGTCCTTGACAACAGTGAATGGAGAGCATGTCCAAACTCATGAAACAAAGTTTCTAATTCTCCATGGCTTAGCCTTGCTGCAAATGGATCACTTGAATTTGAAAAGTTGCACACAAGGGCCACTACCTGGCAGGGCAGAATGACTAAAGTAAGAACAAACAACATTTCTTAAACGACAGTAAGACGAAAATAAAACACACACACACTAAATCCATACAAACTTTCAATGAGACGTGCTACCAGCCACAGATGAAAATGTACAGTAGATTAGATAGTTAACACTCAAAAGCGACAAGAATCTATCCTTGGTTAGTAAAGTTGTTCCTGCTGTTGGAACTGGTTCTATACTATCCAGAAAAAGATAGGAAGGCCAGAAACTGAAAGACTTAAGCGTACACCAGACATCATAAGGTGAGATGAACAAAGCAATGTTGCTTTATAACCATAGTTCACTGAGCTCAAAGTTTCCCATGATTGGCCATTCCAAATTATTTACCATAACTGACTCGGAAAGTAGTTTTGAGCATTCTACATGTCTGTGTAAAATTTTTACACCCGCTCACCAGGCTCACCCTATAAAGCAATCAAATCTAAAATGACACATGTATATATTGTCAACATTATTTATGCAAATATATGCAGAAAACTTTTCTCTTCAAAGAGAATAATGCATCAAGGCACCATGTTCGACTTTTTAGTATCCCATAATCCATATGATCACCAAAAAAAAAAAAAAACTAAAATAGATATCAGTAACCATATTGGAATTATAATATGATCTGTATTTTCCCTTAGGCAAAGTATGCTTCAACCAACTGCAACTGAGAAATGCTCTAAAAGCTTCAAAAAGATATAGCTCACGACAAATACTGGTCGACAACAACCTTGGGGGATTGCACTCTTACTCACAACAAATAAGACAACAACAACAACAAACATTTAAAAGGAGAGAACTACTTTATAAGTAACCTGTGCACTGCATTGAATGAAAACTACCATACAAAAACAAAGAAAACTATCAAAAGAGGGCGCCGCAGGAAGGCATGCAAAATGGCTTTACTTGCCATTTAATGATGTTAGACAGCAATTGCCATCATGAAGAGGGAACACCCTTGGCCAAATGGTGTACCACTTTCCTTCTAAGAGGAAGGTTGGGGGATTGAACGCCACCTCTTCCAAACAGGTTCCCTTCAGATATACCACCCCCGCAACACCCCCCCCCCCCCCGCCGCCTCAAAAAAAAAAAAAAATCCAACATCTAAGTGACAAACATATATTGATAATCAGCAGTTCAACACTCTCGAAATTTGTGGTCAATGCTACTAAACAATAAACATACTGCAGTGCCACTCCCATAATCATCCCAAAGATTTGGAGACTCCACTTTCCAGCTGACCTTGGTCAAGTGAGTCATAAACTTTATCTGATGAAAAGCAATTCTTACGTTGGACAACTCCAGCTGTGAGGGAGCCAGGATTTTCACTTTATGAGGTCGCATTATGCTATTCCAAATATGCATCTAGATTCAGTGGTCAGCCTAGCAACACCTCATCAATTTTTCTGCTCTTTTGAACTACATATATATACAATCACAGGCACGAATCAAAATGCGGCCATTCCACAACAAAACAGCTGCAATGGACAGGTGTTGAAGTTGAGTGAGCCAAATTTTCGATCCGCTACAACTGCAATATGCTATGTGATTGCCGCATTAGAGAGATTCCACGATACAACACCCATTTCCGCAACAGGGACCAAAACCGCAATTTAAATCCTAGCTAGTGAATCGTATCCTCACAAGATGGATCCAATGCAGACTCTACACAGGGGATAAGTTTTCCAGGTAGAACTTTCATTTCTGATGGCCCCCCATAGAAGGGAAAAATTCACAAAAAAGAAGCAGGGTTTTGAGCAAAACAGTAGAAGAAAAATGCAATCTTGATAGTACAATAATAAAATAACTAAAGTCTCAAAAGATTCAATTTTTCAAGGGTCTGGTTTGTAGTAGAAATAACTCATCAATTGCAAACTGCATGATCATAGGGGTGGAGTGTCTATTTGATTGACAAAATAGATTGGTAGTTCACAATCACGTCCTGCCACAAGATTAACCACTGGCATAGAAGAATGACGCATAAAAGAATGAATCATGAGGCAATCACAACCCCCTGCCCCCAAAGGCAGGTCTTTCAGAAGGCAGAGTCTTTTTGGGAGGGGGTCTTTATATGCAATTTTAGAAAGTAGCAGAATGGTGAATGACATCCAGGAAAATGATCTGCATAAATAATCAATACAACAGTCTAAAGAGAAGGTTATAAGCTATGAGAAAAAACTACAACAAGTACAACGCAAAGCTGAAGAAACTAGCAACAACATACAGGAAGCTGGTATTCTGATTTAGATATCTGTCGACCCCCCTTAATTGCAAAGTGAGCACAGCCTGGGTATTTGTCCTTTCTTGAGTATAAATCAAGGTACAAGTACCCCAAGTCACCCTGAAACAATACGGAATATGAAAGAAAGTTGATGAAAAATGAATAGCGAAACAACAGAGACTGACTTCGCTGTCCCCAAGGATCAGCAAAATTTTAAGAAAGCACCAATGCTGACTTTGCGTGAGTTACCATAAGAACCATAAATGCTACCTATATGACTACGCAAAAGCAGAAGGAATTTCACTAGAGTATGCCATAAACTTATGTGTCACCTATTACGACTACCCGAAAGTATTAAACTCATCAAGTAGAAAAGTTTAATTTTTCTAACTGACGTCCAATTGGTCTATGAGGCCAGTGAATTGTGACAGACGAGCCCCAGGATGCCATATAACTATACACTGAGGAAATGAGATCAAAGTTCTAACTTCTCTAGTAGAAACTTCCACAACAGTTCCTTGGTCTTTTGGGGGATCCCAACTCACATCGTTGACTAATTTAATTAGATATTCACATAGCCATGCTATCAATAAGATCAACACGAGCACATAAAGATCCTCTGCAATGCATGCAACAGTCAACACAACTGTCCCATAAAACCCATGCATGTACCTCTTCAGGATGATGAAGTGACATTTTAAGGACATCTGGGTGCCATGATTCACCTGGTGCAAGAGGCATCCTATGAAATGTTGCACCGAACAACGACTCCACCAGCAATTTCAAACCCTCAATACATTGTGCCAAAGGGAAATAGGAGGCAATTACCTGCAGAAAATAAGCGAAAATATGTTCAGCATAGACTTTTGAATGACACATGATGATCTCAAAAATATAAAAAATCTACAAGAATAATCTCAACAACTTCAACCAGAGTGAGAAATAATGCATGATGGATGCAACATGTTAGCAGTGCAAGAATAAAAATTAGTTGATCACGTTACTAGAAAAATTGAGGTCAGGTACACTGTGATTTCACCAGCTCTCAAGGACATACCTAACATGTCAAGAATATCTATGAGCTGCCCTTTTTTTCTAACTCGAGTGAAGTCAATAGTGGTTAAGTGGAGGTCATAAACAGTTAATTGACAATTATCATACAACCATGCCTTATACATTGACATTTACTTTTGTAAAGGAAAAGGATACAATCACAGCATTGTTCTCCGTCTATTGAGTAAAGCATAAAAACACTGTTTCTGGATTTTTTTTTTTGATCGGATACACTGTTTCTGGAATGTTAAAACCACCTCCCCAAACCAAACCCCCCAAAGGACTACCTTCTCTCTCTGCTACCAAAATCTACTGCCTCCATCCTATGTGATTGGTGCCACTGCCCACTGGCAACGTCATCAATTCTGGACCTTCTCGGCCCCCCCCCCCCAAAGGGAAACCAAAAAGAAAATATCCCCCTCCTTCTCTCCCTATTTCTATTCCCCCCCCCCCCTTTCCATTTTAAATGAATTATTTTACTGCCTCTCATGTACTATCAAAAGTTGAAACACAAGTGCACCACTGAAATTTCAGTACACCTTGAAGTGCCACACTGACATTTTTCTAATTCAAAACAAAGCAAAGAGTGCCATATAACTCACTGAAGAATCCAAGTTGTAATTAGAAGACTTCATCATTGCAGAGTAGTATACTTCATCCCAAGGCTCCAGGTCCTCAAACTTCTTACCCGTCATTTCTCTCTTAAAATTCCTGAGTCTTCTGAACTCCTATGACAATGAAAAAATTGCTGGTCAAATACGAGATGCCGAAATGGACACCAAGTTCAATGATGATAATGTTGCGCTTATAGAGCTCCAAAGCAAACAGGGGCCTTTAAACGAGCCAAGAAACCACGTGAAGATAAATAGAACATGAACGTGACAATAAACTAGGTTTCTTTGTGTTTCTTTAGGCATATGATGTTATTAAATGCTATGACTTATTGATGGGAACTAAGCTGCAGTTCATCAGCCGGCAAGTGAACATGATAGTTTAGCGTCAAATAGGAACACAAAGATATGTGACCCATCTACATGGAAATAGATATAGATACAGAATATGGCATTCCCTGCACACAGGAATCAGGAATGGCAAAGAACACAATATGAATATAGAATACTTCAAAATGAAGGTCATTTCAAAAGTTCTTTAACAGAAGTATACATTTTCACACGTCATCAGGTCTCATTCCACAAAGTTCTTTAACAGTACACATTTTCACATGTCAAAAGGTCTCAAGGATGAAACATAGTGTAACACACATAAATCCCTTCTTGCTCATCTCATCAAAGTAAGAGAAACAACGTAGTCTTGTTTCCAAAAGCCACCAAAAAAATCAAATACGGATATGGAGTGAAACTTCTCATGGACTCATCCGTGCAAGAGTTCTGGGATAATAAAGGCACTGGATATAGCTAAACGGCTACAAATCCAAAGCATTGTTGCCTTGTGAGGTAGTACCAACACTAAGAAACACGTAGATGGCTGGATAAACCTGTACTGGAATTCTAACCACTCTTTGTTGTTTTCTTTTTCTTTTTCTCTTTTTCTCTGATGAGGGAAAGGTGACATATATTCATTTAAAGTAGATGATTTGAAAGGAGTGGATGCTAATCAAGCATCCTACAGAAAGCTAATTACAATGCCAGAAAAAGTTATCAACAAAAGGACTGGATGCTACTCAAGCATCCCACGAAAAGCTAATAATTATGCCCAAAAAAAGCTATCAACAAAATCAATTACATCAATCCAATAGAATAAAAAATGCTATCCAGAGAAATGCTATCTAGTTTTAACTCACCCTCTATTTCTAATATTGCTATACACATATACATATTCTTTATTGACAAGGCCACAAGAGTTTTTGTCATCTTCGCTACCTTCGCAAGAAAAATGTGCAATTCTAGAAATCCTATAATATTTCTGTTTATTACCTCCACTGCCCTGTCCTATCCTCGTTAGCAATAGAGTAACGAATCTGAAGACTTCTCCTAAGTATAGATGCACTATTTGCTTGAACCCTCAAATTACAAGAAGGCTACAGTTAAAGTCCATGTTTCCATACTAAATCCATAAAGTTAAAAGGAACAGTAAAATAGCCTAAACAAACAAGCTTCTCATTCTAATGTCAATTTACCAGTTAATAAGTAGAATGGACTTAGAAGAAGAACTACTGCACCTCATCAGCTTTGGGCCTGATAACTTCGCTCATCTCCAGCAGAAAGGACATCACAACATCAGGTGATGATGCCATGTTGGGATGAGCTGCAAATTCGGCGTAGGATTTACATCCCATTATCTGCATGAATGTGTAAAAATGTCATTACAAGCTACTCGTGGACGCACAACCCCCCCCCCCAAAAAAAAAAAAAAAAAAAAAAGAAAACCTCTTCCATCTGCTTTATTGGTTTTTTCTTTCATCCTTTTTGGGGAGGAGGGGTTTCAGAAACGTGTTTACTCATTATCAAACTGCAAAAAAGGTTTGATTGTACTGTAAGTCCGTATCAATGTTGAATAATCATGCAAACCTCCAGAAGCATCATAATTTGCCAGAAAAACACAAAAATAAGAGATAAAAGATAGTAGACTAATTATTTTTCCCAGAAGTTAACACTCAAACTAGTTTTTTGCGAAACAGGGGTAAATTTTATTAAACAATAATAAGCGATCATGCATCCACAGTGCAAATTTGACACAAAGAAATACAATCGTGAATGTCAAAATAAATATAACTCGTGTTGACAGCAATTGAAAGATGCGGGATGGAAAAAGCATAAGGTAGTTCAAATTAGAAGGACAAAAGAGGCAAATAACCTGTGCAAGTTCATGGCGTGCAGCTATCAACTCATCAAGAACATTAAGATTTTCATGAGGCGCAGAGTTGCCTCGAATATAGGCAAGCTTCCTCACCTGATAACAAGCAAAATACAATGATGTAAAACTCATTTGCAGTAGGAAGGGGGGGGGGGATGTTAGCTAGCTGCCATCAAACGATGTAGGTTGGAGTTGTCATCCAAATTTCTCCGAGGGCCAATCTTGCAGGTTGAACTCTTTAATATGTTAATTCAAAAAAAAAAAATAATCACATTCTATAGTGATTGCTAATCTGAGAAGGATACAAAAGTAATCAAGCAGCTAAAAGTATTAGCTTTAAAGCAGAGTGTCACCTAAAAATGAACACTCCCTGTGTTCTTGACTTGTAACTTTCAGAGAAAATCAAAGCAAGCTTTTTACGCTAGCACTGACAAGGCAGCGACAAAGAATGATGGGAAGGAATCCGCTCAACACCCACCCACCCCCTCCCCCAAAAAAAAACCCAAAATCCCCCATAGGATGCTCTCCTAGCATCCATCCATTGATCCTTTTATTTAACATACGTATTTTTCCTTATCCAAAAAAAAAAAAAAAAAAAGCCCCGTGCCAGCATGGGAGGCCATTTCAATTTTTCCAGCATTTTCAATTCTTCAAAAGGGAAAATTCTCCAACCAAAGAAGCTCCTTTGAAGGGAGGACAATGAAGCCCTTAAGCAAGTCAATAAAATGCGAATTCAGACTTTGATTAATGGACGTATGGTTGCAGAAATTACAAAATTAGGGAAAAAAAGCTTGCATACAGTCCAACCTCCATGGCTACTGAGCTGAAAAAAAGAAAGAGGTTCAATTACAACAGAGAAACAAATGCTTGTTTAGGATAAAAGCAGATATGATATGCTATTTCTAAGAACAGTCACCCCATGTAGACAACTCTATTGGTTCCCTCCCCAAAAATATAAGAAACCCAAAGCATTAGTGATTCCTGGACCTTCTAACAGCTTTGAGCTCTATACCAAAATTCCTAGCTTCTTTTTATAAGGAAAAACATGGACCAATTCTTCACTTCAAATGGACCAAGGATTTGAAACGCTCCAAACCTGCTGACATAGACTTCCAACAACCTACCCCTTGGGCAAAGGGCTCTTCTTGGTCCGCCTAGCTAGCCTCTTTTGGAACTTTTCAACAACAGATTTGCACTTATAAGAAGCTTCAAGAGGAAAACCAAGATAAAAATATGAAAGCTAGTCCACTGTCCAACCAGAAAATTGCGCTAGATGATGAAGGTCTAGAACCTCTCCAAGGGGAATGAGAACACTTTTAGCTACGTTAATTCTATGGCCAGACATTGCTCAAATAACAGCAAAATGCATCTCTTAAACCCAAATTACTCTCATCAGGTTTGCGGGGGACAATAATAGTGGTTTGTGTAAACGCAGTATGTCACCAGCTGTCTCTCATTGAGAGTTAGTAATTTGAAACCCTTCCAAAATGCCGACCTCAATAGCTATGTCCGCTAACCTATTTAGCATCTCCATCACTAAAATAAATACAGGGCAGAATAGGGGCACCTTGACTCGACCCTCTCAAATAAGAGAGAACCAAATGCCCATTGCTTCTCCATGAACCAACACCGAATAACGCATGGTAGATATATAAAAATCTATTTGCTTGGGAAGCCCATTTTTCCTTGGAGTAGCCATAAGAAAAGTATAGGAAACATGATCATATGCATTTTCAATATCAAGTGCGCAAAGAAAGCCTTATTGGTTCGAGTAAAGACAGCAATTGATGCATATCAAAGCTGCATCCAAAATTTAACCACCACAAATGAAAGCATGTTGACTAGGACCAACAACTTTGCCGACCACTTTCCTCAACCTCAAAGCAACGACTTCAGCCAGAATTTTGTACACAACCTCCACAAGACCAATAGGCCTGAACTTCATAATATCGTCTGCCCTAACTGTTGCAGGAAGCAAACTTTAAAATGGTTGGATACCACAACTAAGCCCCAAGAACAAATTCTCTCCCAAAAAAAGGACCAAAAAAGGAGTCCTGGCACCTAAAGATCCTTATACCTCCCCTTCGACAATGAGTGCTGCTTCAAAATTATTCTCCTCATACAAAAGGTTAGCGTAACTAATAAGCTCCCCAGCTCACCCAGGAAACTCATCATTATCAACTTTCCTCATCAACTCAACTTCTTCTTTTGAAGGCATTGACATATCTTTTAGGAGAGCTAGTCCAAATAACTTCACAAAAAGCCTCATTGATGTTGCAAGTGTACATATGGCATATCATACGCACGTCCTTGCCTTGCCCTTCAAACCATAATAGTTTTTCCTAAACATCATGCCCCAACCTGGTTGTTTTTCCTCTCCCCTTTTTGATAAGGAAAATGTAATATGTTAATATCTATAATGAACAAATGATTCAACACATAGCTAGCATCCTTAAAAAGACTATATATATCGGTCACATCAAAAGAGGAAGAGCTAAACTTCTCATTATCCCAAAAATAGAGTCTTGATGATTGTCTTTCAAGCGTGGAAAACAAATATCAACACCTTCAAATACTCTTCGGTTTCTTTCTCTCCAAACACTCCAAAAGAATAACATTAAGTGCAACCATCGCCTCTCTTCTTCACCTTCCTACCAAATAAACCCTCCCAAGCTAAAAGATGGTTCCTAATGTAATTAGAAACAACTCAAGAAATGCATAAGCAATTGAAAGCGAGCCCCCAAAGTGCCCTAACAAACTGATAGTGAACGAATAAGTGATCCATTAATTCAAAATCCCCTTTGCAGATAAAGCACCTATTAACCAAGCTCTTCCCCCTCTTTTGTAAGTTATCGCAAACCATGATATTCCCATGCATGGCTTCCCAAACAAAGAAAGAAACCTTTACAGGGACTAAACAAAGAAAGAAACATTTGCATGGACCAAAGACTTCCAAATGTGTTTGAACGGAAATCTCCTCCCAATTGAGTCTCCAATGATGAATAATTCAAATGTAGGAGCTTAAAATAATAAGATCCAACTGTGAAGTATCCTTCACCATGGATCCTATCTCACCATATCAAGTGAAGAGTCCTTTAGGGTGGCCTCATTAGGTTTGTTAAAAACAGCTTAGCAGAGTATCGTTAGCAGCAAAGCCATCCCGAATGAAAACGGGCAACAAACATTGATGCCAAACACTTGCTCCCCATGATCCCCAAGTTTCTGTCCCATCCCAGAACATAAAGAGCAAGGAAAAGCTCTTTCAAAGGAGCATTATCACCACAACGATTGTGCCAAAACAAAATGGTCGTACACCTTCTAACAAAAAAAGACACTATAAATGGAGGAAGAGATTTCCAAATAATACTCCATGGAAAAGACATTCCCAATATCAGATGCAAAGGTGAAGAAGGCACAGAAGATCCAGCGTCACCATATTTGGTGGAGACCACATTTCTCCACATATTGTCTCCATAACCACCTGTTGAGAAACCTTGTAAAAGAACCACAAGTACCTCATACCTAAATCTCCAGTTGCTTCACATTGGTTCTTCTTACAAGATGATACTTGAAGTCACTCCCCAAAGAAACCCAAGCGAAGTTTCTCCAGATTGCTTCTAATTGTTAGCCACTGAAGATGACAAGGGAAGGAGGGATAGAAAGCAAGTCAGGAAGCTTGAGATAAAACCCATTGATAAGATTCAATCTCCCCCCTTTGAAAGGTATTTAGATTACCCAAATCTCTCGATAATTGGACCCAAATGACTTCTCGTTAAATCTAGCACAAGAGGAAGACCAAGGTAAGTAGTCAAAAAGGATCCAATGGTGCAATGCAGCAACCTAAACGCTCACAAGCCATTGAATGATGTCCACTTCTCTAACCGGCAAAATAGAGTTTTTAGCCAAGTTAACTCTCAAGTCTAAAGTGGCCTCAACCCAAGCAAGAACACAACAAAGGTTCACCATCTGCTCATAATCATTATCACAAAACACAATAGTGTTATTTGCAAAAAGAAGATGAGAGACATTCATAGCGGCCAAGTTTGATCAGCCCACGGCCCACTAAAAACTCGAATATAAGCCCGGCACTAGAAGCTAATTCAATAATCTTGGTGAAGACCTCCATGACCAACCAAAAAAGGTGGGATACGGGGCCTACCTGTCCAAGCACTCTAGAAGCCAAAAAGACCTCAGTGGTAGCACCATTGATGAGAACAGCAAAAGATGTAAAGGAGATGCAACGATGGACCCGTCCAATCCACTTTCCCCAAAACGCATTCTTTTTATGACATAAATCAGAAAGCCCCTCATCATAAGCCTTCTCGATATCAACTCCTATTTTTCCCAACTTATCCTTGGAATTAACGAGATCATTTGCTATAAGCACAACACCAAGAATCTCACGCACCCCAACAAAGGCATTCTGATTGTATGAAATAAGATTGCTGATGCAATCTTCATGCTAAAACCTCTAAAGCAAGTTGTAAATGCAAGGAACCAAGCTAATATGCCAGAAATCTCTTATATTTAGCATTTGCTTTCTTACAAATAAGACCGATAAAAGTGGCATTGAAGCTGGCTATGACTTTTTTAAAAATTTTGGTATTCTAATTAAAACTTCAAGAACATGACGAGTAATCCAGCTTTGAAGCCAATTTTGACTTAACAATTGTGACTTCTAGGATGGACTTGCATAGAAATGGAGAAAGGAAACACACAAGCCAAATGAAGAAACTCGAGCTTAATCCAATATCCAAATTCATGCATCAAAAACCTAAATATGTATTGAAAAGAGTTGAAAAAATAGAGGTGAGCAGCTCAACATTTCTGAAGAGGCATTTTATGCCTTGTTTGCAGTTATTGGCACCATTTTTGTGATACCTCATTTCAGGCATTAGATTTCAACCACCGAAAGCTGGTCGAAACCATGTGATTCTTTTCCAGACCGCATTTATCACTTTTTACAATTCCCAGTCTCATGCAAGAACAGAAGGCCAGGGGTGATATTAGAAAGTGTAATAAACAAGAATCATGTAATCATCATTAAAAGAAATAATAAAAAAGACAGTTTCAGAGATGTTATTTTTGGCATACATTTTGAATTACTAAAGAGAAAAAGAAAATGAAAACCGAAAGAAAGAAAACAATCTCATATGACGGCCAATAAGAGAAATCTGACCTCTGAATCTGATGCCCATTGTAAAATATAAGTTAAGGCTGCTGGATCAGTAGCAATTCGATATCCCTTTTCTTTCACACCCAATCCCGTTCTTGATGCCCCTGCAGAACGATATATGGGCATCACAAGATGGTGCAAACGTTTTGGGATACGGGTAGCTGGATATATGTCGACATAGCCAGGGTCATCTGCAATGTTAGCGTTGAACCTAAGAGCAAAATGCAATTAAACACAGCACATGAAGCAGCAATCCAAATGAACAAAATCAAACAAGAACTTCTACAAGCTCAAACAGGAATATTGCACAATCCTAACAGCAAATGCGTCAAACATGCAAGCATTCACATGCATACATCTGAGCACAAGAACGCACCAGCATGTGAAATAGCTATACCTATTTTCCTGAGAAAGCACTACAGTTCTGGCTGGAAGCAAACAAAGAGTCCACCAATTTGGGGGGGGGGGACACAGCAATACAAACAGGAGACATGTTTCTACATTACAGCTCATGTGCTTCAACTTTATTCAGAAATCTGTTCTTTCAAAGTAGTAAAAAGCAAAGCACTAGGAGGGGTGACAAAATTTCAGGTATTGTCATCATATCACCAAAGATAAGATTCATGAGATGTTGCGAACTCAAAACTTAGCAATTGGCAAAGTTGTGGATGTAATTTTGGTGGACTAAGAGAATCCAGTTTACTAGCTGACCACAAAGAAAGGGAGTTGAAAACAATGAACAGAAAGGAAGTTGGTCCACATCATATACCAGTTCCCAGTAAGGATGGGCATGAGGCGGGTTCAGGGCAGGTTGGGCAGGAACGTAGCCAAAATGGATGACCTAAGGTAAATTATAGACACAAGGAAAAAGGATCTGCATACGGTGCTATACACCGAGTACTATTCATCTCATGAGAAGGCTTATGGAATGTTATAGATGCAAGGAAAAAGCATCTGCATACAGTATTCATTGACCTAAGGAAAATGAATGAATTTTTTTTTTTTTTTGGGGGTTCAAATGAGCCACAGAGACAGTACAACACATTCGGGGAGAGGAAACTGAATTTGAGACCTAATGTACTCAAGACCTCAATCTTAGCCACTTGGTTAAGATCTCATCAGTTAAGGAAAATGAATGATCATAAGGTACCCACAGAGCTCTTGTGGAAATATTTGGAGAACATTCAGTTTGCGTATATACAGTTATTAAAAGTATGTATAATGGAGCGAAAGGCAAATGTAAAGGAGCTAGGAAGGGACACAGGTAACTTCCCCATTGATATCAGGTTGCACGGCTGCACCAAGGATCTGCCTCAAGCCCTTGTCTCCTTTTTTTTGGGGGGGGGGGGCCGGGGGGGGGGAGTAATACATTATATGTAACGATCAAATGATCAGATGAACAGCTAGCGTCCTACAAAAGACAATATACATCCAAAATATAAACTATTCGCAAAGTCGGCCTCATCAAAAAAGGAAGAGCTAGCTTCCCATTATCCCAAAAATATAGTCTTGATGAAATTGTTTCTTAAGCGGTAAAGAGGAGTTTCAACGTCATCAAATACTCTTTGGTTTCCTTTTCTCCACTTACTCCGATAAATCACATTAGGTACAACCAAGGCCATCTTCTTCTTCTTCTTCTTCTTCTTCTTCACTTTCCTACCAAAGAAACCCTCCCAACTAAAAGATGGATCCTTATAGGATTAGAAGCAACCCAAGAAATTCTCAAGCAACTCAAAGCTAGGTCCCAAAATGCCCTAACGAACTGCCAATAAGCCGCAAAAATTCCATTAATTCAAAATCTTCTTTGCACATAAAGCACCTATTAACCAAAATCTTCCCCCTCTTCTGTAAGTTATCACAAGCCAAAATGTTCCCATACGTAGCTTCCCTGACACCCCCCCCCCCCCCAAAAAAAAAAAAAGAAAGAAAAGAAACTTTAAGGGAGCCAAAAGACTTCCAAATGAGCTTGCAAGGGAAACCTCCTCCAAAAGAAGACTGTAACGATGAATAATTCAGATGCAGGAGCTTCAGATATAGAAGTCCCCTTTAGAATCCAAATCCCATCTCACCGTATCAAGTGAAGAGTCCCTTAGTTTGGCCTCATTAAGCTTGTTAAAAAAGGGTCACTAAAGCAGCATCATCCTCAACAAAGCCATCTTGAACAAGAAAAGAGGACCAAACATTAATGACAGACACTTGCTCCTAATAATCATCAACTAAAGCATTTTGATCCGCTGCAGAAGATAAAGAACAGGGAAAAGTTCTTTCAAAGGAGCCTCATCACACTAATGATCGTGCTTGAAAAAGATGGCAGCCATCACCTACCTCACAGGGAAAGTATGGAAAGACTATCACCCAACCTTTAAAGACATACCTTCAAAGACTACACCCATAAAAGCCATTTGGTGCAGAGGAGAACCATCAGAATCCAACATCACCGTATGTGATGGCAACCACCTTTCTCCAAAGATTGTCGCTCTCATTTATAAATCTCCATAACCACTTGCAAAGAAGAGATACCATGGTGTATATTAAGCCCTTGTCTCTTTACTATTGTAATATATGAACTTACTAAGGGATTCAAAATGAGATGCCATGGTGAATATTTAATAAATCAGACTAAGTAAGGAATTATCATCAAATCTGAGAAGTGGAGGGATAATATGGAGTTTTAAGTGTTTCTATTGGCTGATAAAGAAATCTTTAGCTCAAAAGATGATGATTGTTGCAGAGATGAGGGTTGTTTGATGGATGCATGCCCACATAAGATCAAATAAGATAAGGAATGAAGAGCGTACGTGGCACAAATACAGGAAAGGATGCAGTAGACAATAGTCACATGGTTCAGCCGCATCAAAAGAAGGAACGTGAGAAGGTTGGGAGGATCGATATTCCAAATTATATGAGAGCTAGAGGAAGAGAATAAGAACTAAAATGAAATTATCAAACTAGAAATGGCACATTTCGACTTAAAAAGGCCAAAGGGCATGGTTCAGCGTTTAGAGGTTTAGGATTAGAGTAGCGTACATTAAGTAAGCTTGCACAGCATCCCATGGTGTAACTGAGGCACTTAGCAAGTGCCCTAAGCACCTAAAATGCACTGAGTGTCTCAGCTTTATGAATTCGGATAATTTAACATCTTCTCCTTTATTTTTATTTTTTGGGAGTACAAATAGCAAATGCTCATTCTGAAGTGTGTTAGTACATGACATCATAGTGTTCTTTGACTTGTATGCTTTGAAATACTTATCAACGGCTAGCTCCATCCTTCCTCTCTAAGTTTCTTCCCCCCCCCCCCCCCAAAAAAAAAAAAATTCTAACCCAAAAAAAGGAACGATTTCGGAAAGAAAAAATTATGAATCCCTCAAAATCAATCTTTATGCTTGCACAGGGAAGGTTACTGACATCCAGATCTTCCCAATGAGCTTAGGTAGAACCCACAATGGGTAGTGCTGTAGCTCTCTCACTGTTGAAGACCAAAGGAGCATCTCCCCATGTCCCTATTTTCGCTCGTAATTTTCCTTGAAAAGCACAATGGTCCAGCATGCCTCACTGTCACTAATGCTCTATCTTTAATGCACTAACATTTATCCCCATGGAATGTTGTATCTTGTGGATCGTTTTCCTAACATCCCTTTTGATATGCTCGTTAGATCCAATGGTGTCCATATCAGGCAGAGAACATCTCACTCATATGGTTATCCCAGATGTATTTTCCCATTATATAGCATTCACTCTGGTATAAAAGTACAACAAATGTCATTCGCCAAGGTCCAATAGCATGCCTTGATTTTGTGAAGTAACATTTATTTATTTAGATAACTGCTTTAACAATCCAACATTCAAGTTGCTAACAAATTCTGTTTTCAGAAATCTTTGGCCCACTATTTTGAATCTCCCTTTGGTTCTCACCCACCACATTGCACTATACAATGGACAGTGAATCCACTCATACCATAAAGGAGCTCCTAATTTTGACAGAATGATCTATTTTAACACTTTCCTCTCTACTAGTGCTATCTGTTAGGGGCAGGGGAAATGTTGAATATACCTAGACTTTTGCAAATCGAACCACTATAAAAATCACACTAGGTAGTTTCCATCTATTGTCGTTGTTTTGTTGATAATGGTGACTAATTTTTGAATTCAAAAAAGATGAGAATGCCTCACAGTAACAGCCCTTCCAGGCTTAATTTGACTGCCAGCGAAGAAGACTATATATCATAGATGCATAACAGCTTGAGAGGATAGTTGGATCAGCTTTTTGTTGCAGCCAGATGTGTCCGACATCAATTAATGGCTTTACAGTGTGTTTTTGGAAGAAAAGTGAAATACAAATTCATTAAAGCCACTCCACACTATTTTTTGGAAAGTTTTGGTGCAGAGAAACAGGAGTGTCTAATGGTGTTGAATCTACTATTAGGCTCATTAAGGACAAGTGGCTCAAAGGCTTTATTCTTTTCAGAAAAAGAGGAATTTTGTTCTTCTTTGGACATTGTAAATTTTGTGGGTAGTCTGCTTTTGGGTCGTATTTGGCTTCATTATAGTATGTGTAATTTGCGTCCATTCTCCTTAGTTTCTATAATGTATATGAATATTTATTACTTATCCATATCAACCAAAAAAATTATATATGCATAATTGATGCATAACATGCTAAAAAATTCAAACTAGACACCTCTCTCACAAGCTACCGTAGATTTAGAGTGAAGAAATAAGAAATATGAACAAAATAATCTTTGCATTCTTATTATAATTTTTCATGTTAATGTCAGTTCTTTTATAAAAATGTTTGAATATGCAAGAACAAAATACCCAATCAATGGGTTTCACATATTTCCAAGCACCTAATTATAATAGACCACATAAGAATTAATTTGGACCCAAGTTAAAACTTTCCATGCCAAATCTCGGGAAAAGGATAATATGATTAATAAGCATGCTGACAACAGCACAATTTGAAGTTCAGCAGCAATTAACATCATTAATTTTTTAAAGCTTGCAGACCAATCTTCTAGAGAACAAGAAAAGGATAATTTTCCCACCTAGGAACCACATCTATGCATTTCACACATGGAGTTCACTAGTGCCATGTTTACGTGAAAAGCATAGGGCTCTTTTGAGCGTTTGCTATGACAATTCAGGAAAGTGGAAAAGGGAAATTTCAATAACATCCATAGGAGAATTAATCACCTGCGGCATAGTTGAGCAATACTCATGTTCAGCTCATTGATCCGTTCTAATTTCTCTGCAGAAGTAAACCATGATTAATCCCTGACAAAGACAGCATGTACGCGTATAATGTGATATGATGAGAATGGCGTAATCAAGGGATTAGTACCACCAGTTAGATGGATTCCACCCTTTTCAAAGTCAACACGTAGATAATGAGCTGCCCTATGAGCTTCTTTGGTAAGAACACTCCCTTCTTGCTCAGCTTTTATCACAGCATTATACAGATCGTGATTTGTATTTAGATACTGTTATCCATTGAATGTGACAAGAATCAGTAAGTCATCAGGCTCAGTCATCTAAAAAATCATTTGCACATACAGAGAAAATAGTCTCACCTATTTTGAAATGATATGAGTGAGAACAAAAACCTAATAAGATTTGGAACTAATACTCTTCACAACAATCAATAAAAAGAAATTAAAAAATACGATCAGATTATATCCACAGTAAGCAAAAGTAGCATGAACACCCTGCATATGTTGAGTCAAGACAGGAAGACTGGAGAACGAATAAAAAGGAGAAAGTTAATCGAAATGTCTGAACAAAGCAACATTGACAAACTGTGGAGAATGAGTCATGAAGAAAGCAATTAATTGAAGCAATCACTAATCCAACTTAAACATTCCCTCAAGAGTTAATATGAATTATCAAAATCTATATCCCGTAGTCAAACCTATGCAGGAGGTTGGGGGCCTGGGAAGACATAGCAACCTTCCACCTGAATTGAAGAGGCAATTTCCATCTTACCCTAAATTAAAAACCTCTATCTATCTACTGCTCCATATAAAGAAAAGTAGAGACCACTTTGGTAGAGCAATTTGCTTTAGTCCAATCAAAGCAGAAAAAAGGACATCACAAGTTACTTTTTCATGTTCCTGTGAATGCCCCAATAATTAATATGAAATATCAACTGATGAAATGGTCCCTGCAATCAACTACTATCATATGGGTTTTGCACTCCTATCCCCATATGACAAAGTATTTCAAAGAAAATCTTAGTAAGAAAATATTCTTAGAAACTGTTTAATCAACATTTATCCATACATTCCACCCATGCAGTAAATAAAAGCTTCTGGTTCCACATGCACCAGTCATTATGAATTAATTAATTAGTTAATTAATTTGTAGAAAACAAATAAATAAGAGTTATCTAGTAGTCCTTTCATATTGTGGATCATTTACTACATATTTGGAAAGATGAGACATGGCTTTCCTTCCGATGGATTAGGTCTCGTATCCATTCCACACATGAATTAACCCATTTTTACAAACAGGAAAGCCGCATAAGCCTTTTCACCACATTGTTGGAACTTGTCATTCTTTTGCTCTAGTTGGCCAACCCTCCTCTCAGATTTCTAGTCCTGAAAAGGAGAAGCAAGACCCTTTTATCTCCAAAACTGTTCCACTTCTGGTGAAACGGGTCACAAGGCTGATAAATCATAAATGTCTCATACCCTTTGGAAATACTATTACAAACTAGATTGCTGAGAATGACATTCCACTTATTGACGAAGCTGTGAATCCTTTCAATACCCTCACCCTCTGATTAGCAAGAAGACCATCAGTTGAATGTTTGTTCGGTCCCAAAATATTATAATTTATACCCTCATTTATCAGGCGAAAGCCTATAATAAATTTTATTTCGTAGGTTTTTTATTTGGTTTTTGATTATTTGTAGGAAATATTAATGATCTCCAAGTTGACGGAAAACGGTGAAAAAGATTGAAGAGGCAGAAACATCAGCCCGAGAAGAATGATGTTTTCTCTTTGATTTGGAGAGTTGAGGGCTATTGTGGGTAAGGGAAGCCAAAAAGAGGAGAAGAAGGAATCGAGCGAAAACTAAGAAAATAATATCCAACACGGCCAACCATATAGATTCGCACGCTCATAGGCAGCTCAAGTTGAAAGGAATGACACAAAGTGCCGTAGCCAACTGCACGATTGTGCAGTTCTCCTACAAGATTGCTGCTCCAATTTCCGGGTAGAAACGTGCAGAACTATACAATCGTGCAACATGTCAATCGACCTTCCGCAATTATTTAAGCATGATTTTTACAATTGTTTTGGGAGAGCCTTTTGCTTGGGTCTTTTGGAGCTCAATTAGGATTTATGTTAGCCACCTAAAACCCCATTAGACGGAGAATACTTTAGACTAGATTTTTGTATATTGTGCACACGATTATTGATTTGAAGATTCAAGACTAAGTTTTTCTCTTCTTTCTCTCTCCCCCTCCCCCCTCTCTCTAATTTCATACTTTATAATTTGTTTGCTCATTTTATTGTTCTTTGGTTTGCTTATGTTTTGATGTGTAGTTGTACCTAAATTTGTGATCTGTGGTTGTTATTAGCCCTTAAGATCGCTAGTTGATCATGTTTAAACCTCAGCCGACCTTGTTTATACTTCGATTTAAACTGTTCTCTCATTCCCACCAAGTTTTCGATAAAATACTTGAAAGAGTTTTCACCCGTGTTTTCGTGCAATTAACTTGTGCTCAATGATGAGATTAACTGTCTAGTATGGGTAGGAGAAGAGCTAGCGCTTGAGTATGAAAATAGTCCGAATCCAAACTAGGTCATGGGTTGCTAATCTAGTCGGGCCATGAAAATAGGCAGCTGGAACAATTAACCTAACCTTTGAACCTTGAAGAAGGGCTTGGGTGAGCTTTGATTGTGCAACCGACCATCTCTAAATGCTGGCTTGAAACGCTTTAATCATAATCAAAGTTCTTTTTCTTTGTTATAGTAGTTTAGTCCTACTTTGTGTCAGCTTTTCTTCTGCCCAACTTGAAACGCTTTAGTTGGCTTTGGTACTTGGAGACACATCTCCTTCTAGATACAATCCATACTTGCCGATTGCTAACTACAGCTACACCATGCACTTGTGGTTTTTCAATGTCATCACTTGTCAAGCTCACTTCCATCCATTTTGACTCAGGCTACTATATGAAGCAAGCCCTCTATGTCAACATTGATTCTGGTTCTTCTTCCAATTTAGTCTCTTCAGCTTGGTTAGTCTATAAAAGCTACTCAAGTTGTGCCTTATGAAGAGTTCCAAACTGATTGGAGGTGCACAACAAATCGTCACACCTACAAGGTCCATTGACAACTACCTAAAATTCCTTTCTCCATCCATGATTGACTCCTAGACTTCAAGGCATGTAATTTTAACTCCTAAATCTTCGTTGCATTCTTATATGGTTTGAGGTAGTGTCGAGCTTGAGGGTCAACCTGCTCAAGCGCTCTTTAATGTCAGTGGGTGAAGTTGATAATGCCCAACTTTTTGCAGGTGTTCTAAGTTGCTAAGTTGATTCTTTTCCTACTTCTATTGTATTGTTCTAAGTTGCTAAGTCTCCCCCTGCAGCAAAATTCAAGGAAAAGTCCATTTGGAAACCGATTGTGAAAAGGTTCGAATGAAGACTTTCAAGGTGGAGGGCAAATTACCTTTCTAAGGGGGGAAGGTTGACTCTCATCAAAAGTGTTCTTTCTAGCATTCCCTCTTCCTTCCTTTCTCTCTTTCCAATACCTTCATCAATGGCTACTGAGGTGGAAGCCATTCAAAGGAAAATCAGTTAGGGCTTTTTGGGAATGTTTTCAAGTATCATTTGGTGAGATAGAATATTGTTAAGCTTCCCATGCTTCACGGAAGAGACTTGAAGATCTTTAATGAAGCCTCGTTGGGTAAGCGGTTATAGAGGTTCATCAATGAGAGAGACGGTCTGTGGAGAAGAGCGATTTGTACTAAATATGGTGTTCATGGGTTTGCATGGTACCTTCTAATCCAAATGGTCCTTATGGACAAAGTCTTTGGCGGTACCTCTGCAAGGAAGTGGAACTTTCTCTCCACATTTCTCACTTGAGGCCATCTTTTTTTCACATGACCCTTGATGTGAAGGGGTATGACCCAAGACCTATTCCCATCTCTGTTAGTGTGAGCATGTATCTGGGACTTGTGTGTGGTCACCTACTTTTGTCCGAGAAGCCTTTGTGGATAATATCACTCTTGTTAGCTCTCTGTCCAAGCTCAATGGAATCACTGTTCATCATTCAGTCAAATGGGATTTTAATTTTAATGGGCTCTTCACTGTCAAGTCTTTCTATGTGAAGCTCGTCTCTTTGGCTTCTTCTTCTATTCAGTCATTTTCAATAAACCATTTCCCTTGCAAGCTCATTTGAAAATCTTTGGCTTCACTTAAAATTTCTTCTTTTGTTTGGGAAGCTTCCCATGGGCGTATCCTGACTTGTGATAATTTGCAACTAAGGGGTAAGATTTTGGAGAATAGGTGCTTCACGTGTAAAGCCAAATAGGAAGCGCCAGATCACTTACTTCTACATTGCCCTTTCACTAGAACCCTTTGGAATCTAGCCTATAGCTGCTTAGGTGTTTCTTGGGTTGTGTCTAGCTCTGTTAGATATCATCTTTTTGCTTGGGAAGCCTTTTTCGTAGGAAGGCTAAGAAGAAGAATGCTATTTTTCTCCTACACTCGATTTTTTGGAGCATTTAGCGTGGAAAAAAAAAGGGAGGGTATTTGAGGGGGTGGAGCTCCGTCTTCAATGCTTCAAAGATAATTTCATTAAGACTGTATTTTTGAGATAATGGATACTTTCGTTACTCCTCTCTTAATCTTGTAGATTTTGTGGATATCTTCCATATTGGACATACATAGCTTTTGTAGAATGCTAGCTTTGCATCCAACCTTTTGATCATCGTATTTTATATTATCGTCTTTTCCTTGCCCCCCCCCCCCCAAAAAAAGACCAAATATCTGTGTGATTCCCTTAAGCAAGCATGGGTACACAGACATGATGTTTCATATGGGTTATGATCAATTTATGCACAAAGTTGACAGCATGCATATTTCTCATAATAAAGAACCCGCCAATTCTATCCTGTCATCATTCTGTTCTTTCACTTGTTAGTTCAGCCAAAACCATTGGTTAACTTAGACACAGGGTTCTCCAAGAGTGGTCTTTAAGAAATGAATTCTCAAGAGAAAAGTTACCTACAGCCTCATCTCCTTCAGACCTATTCATGGAAAGATACATAGTTACAAACTCCATATTGTTCAATTGTCCAGCTAGACAGGGATTTTAGACAGTTGAACGAATGAATGCCTCCCACAAAATTCCAAACCCATGTGATCAACAGAGGGTAGTGTACGGTAATACAACAGCGAATCAGATCAGAAGCCACCTCACATGTAGGTATTCGTCCATTCTCATGGATGCAATATTGGCCTGCTCTACAAATTCCCTGGTTCATTTAAAATTAGAAATCTCTTTATCCACTTTAACCAAGATATACATACATTGGCAACCAAACAAGCACAAAACATTTCAAAAATGCATCAAACAATCACCTGTCCGGATGAGTATGTCTACACAGCTCAGCCGAATCCACCACTGAACAAACCTAACAAAGCAGACAAACCCATAATTACGAAACAGCCCTAAAAACTATCACGAACAATAAAAACACAAACCCGCATTCCGAAAACCCGCTTACAGTATCTGAAATTTCATCCATTGCCCGAATAATTTCAGCCGAAGAAGGCATAGTGGAGATGTAATTAATGAGCTCGCCAGACCTAAAACAACACAATTAGTCATGCCCAAATCGATGTAAAGTTTACACGGACATTTCTGCATATCTTTATTGAGTAATCGCCATTACTGACCTTTCAATAGCATCGTCGACGAATCGCTGAAAACCCTCGGAAGTTTTCAAATGATCGAATCCGTAAAGGCCAGTTTCCTTGGTGTCGGCAGCTGCCGCAGATGTTCGGAATGATTGAATGAGAGAGATGAAGGGCTTGATTTTGAATCCAAGCTTCGTTCTGCACTGCGTTACCAGTGCCGCCATTTTCTTCCGGGGTTTTGGACAAGCTCTTCTCTGAGTACGAGTTTGGAGGCAGGGACTCACAGTCACAGATCGTTACGCAGGAGCTTTTTAGCATGTAACATCTAAGATAAAAATAAGGTTTTAGTTTCAATTGGGTAATTTATCTATAACTTGTGACTTTTTTTCTTGAAAAAGAAAAATTATTGAATATAAATAAGATAGAAAGGCTGATGTAAGTAATTCTAGAAAAAAAAAAATGATATAAGTGATATTTGAACTTATATTTTAAATTAATAAAATAAATGTCAAATATTATATCACTTGTAATAACTAAGACTCATATATTAATGATAAAGTAATTGCATAAAGGTTGTTTTCTTGAGCTAAATTATTAATGTTATTTAGGTGGCAAAAACCGAAGATAATGTAATTCAATCATTGAAATTTATTAAAATTGTGAAACCGTGTATGAACTCTTATGCCAGGAATATAATTATTAGTTTACACAACTTTCTTTTTTCTATGTACTTGAAATTTTTAAAATGTTCCATATAATGTGCGCTTTTTTAAAATATAAGATATAGAATATTTTAAAGACAAGTGACTAAATGGGTAGTACTAAGTAGCATTTGCAAAATATTGTTACACCTGAGCCCATGACAAAATAATACTTGGTTGATTATGTTTTTGAAAGTTTCAAATTAGAACCTTAAATATTTTTCCTATTTATAGGATCTAGATGCAATATTAAAACAAAGTAATATTGTCATTTTTTTCCAATATAGAACAAAGCAGGTGTTGAGTTTTTTTTATAAAAAAAAATCACATGAATATTTTTGTTTCCGATATATGTTGAACACAAATTTGGTATATGGTCTTAAATTATTAATTATACATAGGTTATTGATTTCAATTTGATGTTGTGTAGCTAACAGTTAAATCATCCTCGAAGCATTTACAAGCATTTTTCAAATCTCAAGATATGTTCATAGATATAATAAACAATTATGTAACGTTTGGCTTAAAGTAGTGCAATTAACATGCAATGGAATCAACCCTGTAATGCAATTGTTAGTGTAATAAAATGTGATAATAATTGCATTATAATGTTTGGTTACAAAGTTTTTACAAGTGTAATGGAATGAATTCACCTACAAATAATACTTAATTTTACACGTGACGTGAAGTACTTGCAATTCAATTCGCATTTTATTTTTGCCTATTTTAATTATTTGTAACTTTGTTGTAACTATCATCCAATATCTTATCATCATGATTATGATATTTTACATGAGACTTACTTCACTCTATTTCTTATAGATTACAACAATGTAATATTTTTTTAAGTTTACCAAGTAGAGATAAGATGATGGTGATGATGACGACGAGAGAGAGAGAGAGACATAGAGACATTATATCTATAACGTATAAAAATGCAGTTATAATACTATGATAATGGTCTATGTTAAACTTTATCTAATATGGATATGAGAGAGACATGAATGAGGCTTCAAACATTTAAAAAAATGGTGTCAAAGTACAAAGAGAGGGGAAGCAGAGGCGAGACAATTGAGAGAAGGGAGGGAAAGTTCCTAAATATAATAGCTTCTAGTTAGATAGCATTTGATTCAAATGTATGCAATCACAATTGTTTAGGAAAAGTCAAGTAACTGTAATTACATGGATTGAAGTAATTGTGATGACAATACAAAATTGATTATATTTCTTAATGGTAACCAAACATGGTAATGAAATCACCATTACCATTTTGATTTCATTATCATTTCGAGTACATAGAACCAAACAAGTCATTATGGTGAATGAAGTACCACCAACAATAAATGAATGTACAAAATAAGATTAAACAAATCAATAAAGAGGGTATATTGTATAATTAATTCGTGATACGTAAGGGACAACTTATTGTAAACTTGAATTATAAATCAAAATTCAATTACCTCTCACACATATTACTCCCCCTGATTTTGTCTTTTTGTTTTTTTTTTTTAACATCTAATCTCTTAAAATGATGAATTATTCTTATATTACAAAGCCTTTATAAAATTTTCTTTCTAATTTTATGATGACTCATTTACATGATGGTAATTAATAGTGTAAAAAACTATATTATTTGATTATATTATCACCATTTTCATCGTCTAATACAACTCCCACTTCATTATATGTTTCTAACAGAAGAAATATTGTACGAGAAAAAGTAAGTATTTATTATTTTATATATTATTAGTCATTGTAAAATATCAAAAGGTCATTTTAAAAAGAGATCGTCTTATAATAAATTTTATTTGAGATAGTTTCATCCAAAAATTTGTATTATTTTAAAATTAGTGGGTAGAGCTCTCGTTATTTAATTTAAAAAAATAAAAAATGGCTATAAAATTAGACGGGCTGGACTTGGTCACTGGTGGAGTGTGGCAAATTCAAACAAATTCAAAGAGTGCCCGGTCCAAATTGACCACCCCCCCCCCCCCCCAAAAAACCGGGGGGAAAAAAAAGAAAAAAAAAAACACAGAGTACTATTTAGGATTGGCTTAAAATCTTTTTAATGAAAGGCACAATATTTCCAAGCATGCGTGCTTCCCTCAGTCCCTCAATCTCTATCTGTAGCCTCTCTCTCTTATCTTTCCCTCCACTCGTTTAACGTCTCTCTCTCCCTCTCTCTCTCGCGCGCGCGATCGCCACCGCCAATGACCACCGCCACAGCCGCCGTCGCTTCCTCCACCACCGAACCTTCTGCCGCCTCGAAATCAATGTGCGCGCTGGAAAACGCTTCGTCTGGTCAGTCCCAAACCGGAGAATCGACTGGAAACGACGAAGAGGTCGTGCCGACAGATTCGGAGAATGCGAATGGTGTTGTGAATCTCAACTATTCCGCAGAAATTTCGGGTATTTTGAATTTGATTTGCTGTTTATTGTCTCCCTCCCTTCTTTTAATTGTTTGTTATCAACATTTTTTCCCCCATCAATTGCTTTGGGATGTTGAAGGAAGAACACGCTGATTGAGCTGTTAATCTTTTGATTGTATAATGGAATTAGGTATAGCTGTTTAGTGCTTAGAATACGAGTAATTTGATCATCTTGATCAAATTTTCTCACAAATAGTGATTACAAGTTTTGAGAGGATTTGGTTCAGTTAGCTGGTTTGAAATACATGAAGAAGATGATTTAACCATACAAGTAACTAATAGAAGAGAATCTTCTTTCAAATCTTACTGTTTAAAATGAGAATTGGGGAAGGTGAAGGAGCAGCTTTATGTTTACGACTCTAAACAGGCCAAGTGTTAGTTTCCATATAGGCAAATTTAGTGAAGAAGTCAAATTTTCATAGTTCATGTCTAGTGAACTAAACTGTAGAACATTTTTTTAACAGGACAAAATCCAAGTTCGTTCTTGAAGGTAGTGAACTGCGAATGTGATACTGTATTTGAACATGAAGTCATAACTGACCGCGTGTAATCTAGTTGAGCGCCGGGCTTGAGGCCAAGCATGGACTCAACTAGCTTTAAGGTTAAGCTCAGGCTAAGTGTAATCTATTTGAACAAGCTTTAAGGACTCAACAAGTTTGTTCTTGAAGGTAGTGAACTGCGAATGTGGTACTGTATTTGAACGTGAAGTCATAACTGACCGAGCGTAATCTAGTTGAGTGCCAGGCTTGCGCCTGAGCATGGATTCAACAAGCTTTAAGGTTAAGCTCAGGCTAAGTGTGCGTCCTTTGCTCGAACTCGAATCAGTTTTCTTTCCTCTTTCCTCCCTTAGAAGGATTCTTCATTAGTTCAAAGCTGAATTCAAATCCATCTTTATCTTTCGTTCTATGTTTCTGTCATAAAATCTTAATTAGAATGTGGATTGTGATTAAAGAAGGCCTTGGTGCCAATGCCGAGCAGAGGTGAAACTTATAGGCTCAGACTATGGTCAATAAGCTTTCTGAGCCGGCTTGGGCTAGGTTTGACTTTGATAAGTCAAGCTTGAGGGTTCATTCTGGCTTGCTCTGGTTGCAATCCATTTATACAAGGCTTATGAGAGAGTACGCTCTAAGTAGGATTAAACAGTTCATGAACTTTAAGGCTTCTTCACTTCTTTTCCTATAGTTAATTGTAACTCTTGTTTACTGCAAGAGTATATTTTAAGGTTTCTTTTTATATAAATATAGTTGTAGCATTAAAATTTGTTAGTATTAACTCTTTAGTTTATGCAAGCACTGTTTTGAAGGAGCACGTCAAAATGAGAACACTAATTCTATTTGAGATGTTGGAAGCTTATGAGTTCTCACAGTTCTCACTATTTTTTGTCAGTTGATTAAGGAAAAGAGCTAATATATGTAGTTTGTAGAGAACTCATCAATTTAAGATCTATTACATTAACTCATCTATCTAAATATGTATTCTGAAAACATATCCATTTCAGGAAAAAAAGGCAGTTGGAGGCGATCAAAATCATTCCAAATAATTCGTCCCAGGAATATGGGCTTGGAGGTAATGAACACATTCTCAGAAAGATCTACACCTCAACTGAGTATGTATTCGTCTTTTAGACAAATCCATGGAATTATTAATAGGTATTAATTGGACTATGTGACACAAAGGATACAGAGTCACCACGTTTTCAAGAAATTCTGAGAGTGACAAATGGACGCACAAAGAAAACGCCGTACACCAAGAGTTGTTCGCTCAACCCTGGCTACAAGGCAGTCCATTCTCAATTGGAGGATGTCAAGTTGATGATTAGGGAGAAATTTAACCAGGCAAAGGAAGAAGTGAATGTCGAACTGGCCGTCTTTGCTGGTGAGTTGATGGCTGCACTTAGGCAAACCTGCAAGTTTCATCCTGAGTGGAAGGACTTGGAGGATCTACTGCTTGTTGCTCATCAAAGTGCCAAAATGTCAGCTGAAGAATTTTGGTCTAGGTGTGAAGGCATTGTCTTGAATCTTGATCATCATCGACGTGAGCTGCCATTGGGTATGGTTAAGCAAGCACATACTCGACTCCTCTTCATCTTGACTTATTGCACTCGGCTTCTGCAATGCCAATAGTGACAGTGGTTGAATTCTCACCACTTGACTCTTCATGTCCTACTAACTTGAACCAAACATTAAAGGTTTCAAAGAATCAGAAGACAATTACATGTCTGGTTGCTTATAAGATGATTTGTATAGAAAAATTCCATTCTTTTCAAGATTCATTGTTGTTTCATAGTCCTGTAATAATCATGGGAACTGTACATATATTGATGATATTTCACTTGGACAAATTGGCGATGTGTGTTTTCTTCTATTAGTTGCTCTGGTTGACTATGGATCTGTCAAGATGGTGTATTTTTATGGGAAAGGATTGTAATTTTGGTTGGGGTGGTTGAGTTATTAACTGGATTAACCCAAAGAGATGTAAATAGGAGAAATGAAACTAGTAGTATCAAGTTTGTGCAGGAACACTTCTTCACTCAATTAGTAGTAAATAGGTTACACTTTTTGATCATGCATAAGAAAATTATGTTAGTTCCAGAGTTTTACAGCATAAGCGGCGTGGTTATGGATTTAGCATATTTGATTGTACTACCATATATTCATGTCCTTTGGTTTAGAAGTTGTATCTCATATAAAGTTTTACAGTTAATTGTGGACTGCTTGAATGTAGTGGGGGGGGGGGAAGAGATACTGATGATTTCCACTCTGTGTAAGAATGCTCACTAACTTAAACATACCAAAAAAACCTAAATTCAACAAGTTTGAAGACAAAATTTTATACTATTCGTTAATATATATATATATATATATATATATATATATATATATATAGGACCAAAATTTCTTTGGTTTTGCATAGCTATATAGTATATGAGACGTGATTAAAATCATACGTTATATATGATAGTACCACTTGCATCATCAAAAGGCCCATTTTGATTCTAGAAATCTATCCATAGAAAGCTTTCGCAACTAAACATGCTTGACCTAATGCAATATTTAGATGTATCACATTGAACTAGTCAAGATGTTTCTTAAGAAGCATGCGTTGAAGCCGATGATGTGGGTTATGATAAAGACAATCCAAGCCTTTTGTTGTTTTCAAGGTTAATGTCTACTGAAAAATGGTTTTTTTTTAAGAGTGTAACAATAATACAGACATCAGGTTATTATGTTGTAGAAAATTTCTAATAACATGTATAGGTGATTGCTATGTAAGAACAAATATTTGAAAATTATATAATTACTTTGGACTCACACAAACATGACTGACAATTTTATTGTACCATAATGGTGGACAGTTGAACATATCATGTGAAGTAATGTGTACATGGACCACAATGATCTTGTAAAATATAGAAGTATATGCATCTGAACTCATGCCATGAATTATTAGCAAAACAAACACTACCATACGTAGCATTTTAGATTTATTATTTATGTTGAATTTACAACCATTTAAGCACATTTCTAAGTTGATTCATATATGTTCCTTTCATGTTATTTTTCTAAAATTTGTTTTCTTAGTTAATTACTCAAAATATAAAATTGTCTAGTGGTTGTCCTTTTCAAACATAGATTCTCCAAATTATGAGCCCCAATTGCCATTCCCAAACAAAATAAAAATCATAGTATAAGTCCAATTAATTCCTTTTTAATGATAAAACACAGCCCTTGCAAAACTACACATAATACCATAATAGAAGAACGTTAGCCCGTCAAGGTTGGCACGTTTCGAAACATACGTGTGGCCCTCTACCCCTCTTATTTCCCGCGAAAATCCCTCCACCTCCTCGCCCTGTAACGACTCTCTCTCTCTTTCTCTGTGTGCGAGTCTCTAACAATGGCGATCAATCCAATCTAGCCGCCTCCTCAATTTACGAGCGCCACCACCAATGGCCGGTTCTCCACCACCTTCCGCCACCTCCGCCGCCGGCGGAGCCTCCACCTCGCCCTCGACGGCGAAAAAGGCCTCCGGTAAGCTGAAGAAGATTCCTCAGATTTCCAATCGCCACCCTAACCCTAACAATGGAGGAGAACCAATCGGGGAAAATCGAATTAGGGATTCCAATAATAATGATGGTAGTAGGCATGTTGACGATGAAGATGACGATGATCCCGATGCATCGTCCCCAATTGCGGCATCTATGCTAGGGTTGAATAACATCCGCACTCGATCTGTGCCGACTAAGCTCCAGATTCCATCACTGGTCCCTTCGTCTCCTGATTTAGGACCGATTAAGGAGGTGAACGAGGATACTACGAGAGATAATGCTGCTGCTGCTTCTAGAAAGAAATATATTTTCCCCGAAAACCCTCTTTCCACAATGGACGTTCTCGGTTTGTCAAGTTTCTCAGCGTCGTTATTCTCCCCTCCCCCATTTTTTTTTTTTTTAAATTAAAGCTTGGATGAAGAATCTTTGGCATGGTGTTTCGATTAGTGTGATGTTTGGGTGGCATTTTGCATTTGTTACGAACTGTTGGACATGTTCTGTGAGGGAAATGATAAGGGTTGGATTCAGATTTGAGGTTTTGTATACAAGCAGTTGGAGAAATCAGAAAGTAGGACATACTGTTATGCAGTGATGAGTAGGTTGGTCCTAAAAAATTTCTAGTTGGGCAACAGTCGACATTGTTATGGGTGTGGACCCGCAGATGGTATTTGGTTATGTTTAGGAAGCTTCATATGTTGTCTTTTTTTGGATCTAGTTTAAATGCCCATAAGTTGCAGTAGTTCCAAATTATTCAGGGTGGAGTGGAGACCCATATCCGCTTTTGAGATAGTTGGCAAATGGAGTCATGGCAATGTTTTCGGTTCCGATTAGAATGGACTATAACAAAATGACTTACAAACCTATCGCCTACCCTTTTTTTGAGGAGTAGGCAGTTAAAAGGTTTTTAGTTTATGTTCCAAGATAAATAACCTCTTTATACTTCATAACAAGAGTAAGGCTGCCACATCTGTGCCCCAACATATCTTGCTTAATTAGGTGGAACAGGGTATTGATTTGGAATTGGACCTGAACTAGTGTATATAATCTTAGCTAATAGGTCATATAAGATAAAGAGTGATATGCTTTCAGTAATGTTAGACTTGGAGGTGATTAATAGGTCTGGAAGAGAATCAAAAACTGCCTTTGTACCAGTTACAAGGTTGCATATATATGGTTCTCCCTCTTGTCAAGCGCTTCCCAGTGTGGTCTAACTGTTATCATGATTGGAATGTTCCATTGAAATGAGTGTGAACTTGTGGTGGATGTCCATGGTTCCCCCCCCCCCGAAATCACTTTATCTAGTGTGCATGGGTTGCTACTTGAAATGGGTATCTGAAGTTAATTTGCTGGTTTATAGGAAAAAAGGTTAGTTGGAGTCAGTCGAAGTCTCTTAGGTTTCCAGCACCCCTCAATGCTGGATTGGAGGTAATACATGCCTTCTCAAAATATTTCATTCCTCCATATTAATAGCGTATGATTTCCTTTTTTCATGCCCCTCTCTCTTGGACATAGTTGGCTTAAATATCTGTTATACATGTTCATAGGGAAATGCAGCACTCATCAAGGAGATGCAGTCTCCGCGATTTCAGGCCATTCTACGTGTTACGAGTGGACGTAAGAAGAAAAGACCTGATATTAAGAGCTTTTCTCATGAGCTTAACTCCAAGGGTGTGAGGCCTTATCCCTTTTGGAAGCCGCGGGCATTTGGACAAGAAGAGATTATGGTAATGATCAGAGCTAAATTTGACAAGCTGAAGGATGAAGTTGATTCTGACCTAGGCATCTTTGCTGGAGATTTGGTTGACACACTTGAGAAGGCTGCCGAGTCTCATACCGAGTGGAGAGAGGGTTTGGAGGACCTATTACTTATTGCTCGTAAGTGCGCAAAAATGTCAGCTGATGAATTTTGGTTCAAGTGTGAATCCATTGTTCAGGAGCTAGATGATCGGCGGCAAGAGCTTCCAATGGGTATTCTAAAGCGAGCTCACACCCGCCTTCTGTTTATCTTGACTCGCTGTACACGACTTGTCCAATTCCAAAAGGAAAGCGGTTATGAAGAAGAACACATCCTAAATCTCCACAAGTTGAGTGACCTTGGAGTCTATTCAGAGAAAATTATTGACACAGAAAATGCTGACGCTGGTGGTACGTATGGGGGGAAGGATGCGAATGAGGAGCAGAGAAAGAAGTCACAACGACAGCAACATAGTCTGACTTTGAAACACGATCATCTCTATATTAGCAGCACTGATGGGGCTGATGTTGGCGCAGCAAAAACTCCGGACTCATCTGCAAGTAGCTATAAGATGACATCTTGGAAGAAGTTCCCACCTGGGCCTGAAAAACAGAAGAGAGATCCTGATACTGCTGATATTCCATCTAGGGATCAGCACAAAGATGAATCTACCTCAACCACAGAGTCCCGTGCTGGAAACACAGAACCATCTACTGTACGAAGAGTTTCTTGGGGCATGTGGGCTGACCAACAACATATAGCTTGTGAAAATTTGATAATCTGTCGCATTTGTGAAGTGGAAATACCAGCAGTATTTGTGGAGGAGCACTCAAGAATTTGTACAATTGCTGATAGATGTGACCTAAAAGGCTTAACCGTAAATGAAAGGCTGGAGAGAGTTGCAGAAACTCTTGAGAAGATACTGGAATCCTGGACACCCAAGGGCACAAGTATTGCAGGCGGGAGCCCTGAAGTTCTCAGACTATCCACCTCCAGTACACCAGAAGATTCACCAAAGCAAAATGGCTTATCTGACATATTATCTGATGGCATGCTTGACAGCATTCCCAGAGGTGATAGTTGTTTTGTCAAGGATGATCTGAGTGTTCTACCGTGTATTGGGCACGAGACATACCTTTCCCCTGATGTTAATAAAAAGAGCTCCTCAGCTGGAAGCTTGACACCAAGATCACCTTTGACACCACGTACAAGCCAGATAGAATTATTGCTTCATAAAAGAAAAACAATATCGGAGCATGAGAATAATCAGCAGGTGCATATGGTTAAACGTTCTGGTCTTTCAGGTTTCCTATATGAATACTGTCCTGGAACACTGGAATCACTTGTTTCCCCTAGACTTCCCTTTATCTGGGACCTGATCTTTAAAATTTAACTAATCCTGCTGAAGCGCATGTTTCCTACTGTTTTCTTTTTCTTCTTTCTCCCTCTCTTTTTCTTTCTTTTTTTTTTGGGGGGGGGGGGTTATGGGGGTTGGTTCAGATGGTTCAGCCTCATATCTGTCGCTTTTAGCATGACAAGTTCATGGAATGATTACGATATCTTGAATTACTTGTATACTATATCCCGTCATTCTTACAATATGTTGCAATGGGAAGTACATGAGCTCACTCAAAAAAGAGCCATCGGAGCATTCTCTCTTGATTTCTCTATCAGTTCTTGATGATAAAACTTTTTCTGTTACCATACATGCTTGAAGATAAGAGTTAACTTTTATGTCATACATTTGTGCGTGTAAGGGAGACCAAAGTGTTCTGTATCCACACCCTGGGGTGGGGGACTGGAGGATTTATAATAGGGTGCAGTTTTTGCCAAGTTTGTAGTTTCTTCGTTCAGAGTCTCTGCAGGTAATTTGTAGGAGTGTAGGACATTGCAACAGCTGTCGCTCTATTAGCGTACCACTTTATGTAATTTGTCTTGTTCACCTTGGACAATGCAAGAGTGGCCAGTGCATGAGTGTGTTTGAGGCCTCCCGCCAGCAAATGTTGTAGCTGGAACTCTTGCTCAAGATTGCTGAATGCAGACATAAGGTAGAATAGAGAACTCCAAAGTGGCTGCAAATTAGTGTGACTACAACTAAATTCTGCATTCCAAAGACTTAAACTGTGTGCATTTGTTCCAGTACAGATTACAAATGTGCTTCCATTTACATGCTTGATTGACTAATTATTAGCTAAGATACTTTATAACTGACTGGAATACATAATGACACCATAAAATGCAGATTAAGAAGCTGCTGGATATTGCTCGTTCTGTTGCTAATGTAAACAACCATGACTATAGTGCATTGGAGTACATGACTGGACGTCTTGAGGACCTCAAATATTCCATCCAGGACAGGAAGGTGGATGCCCTCGTTGTTGAGACATTCGGAAGACGTATAGAGAAACTTTTGCAGTAAGTTCAATATCTTCATGAACCTAGACATGAGGTTGAGCTCCTTTTAGTCTGATGTAGCATTTAAATTTCCAGGAGATAGAAGAACAATTCTTTACTTGTATGCCTGTTTTTCTTCTTGTTGCATGCTGGATAGGGAGAAATATTTGCAACTATATGGCCAAATAGATGATGAAAAGGCTGATTCATCCCAAATGTTGGCTGATGAAGAAAGCTCAGTGGATGATGATACAGTTCGTAGTCTTCGTGCAAGTCCAATCAATCTGAGTACTAAGGACCGAACATCAATCGAAGACTTTGAAATTATTAAACCAATTAGCAGAGGGGCTTACGGAAGAGTTTTTCTAGCTAGGAAAAGAGCAACTGGAGACTTATTTGCTATTAAGGTGAGAATTGTTGCCATGTTTAATATTCCTTAGTGACTTATTCAAATTTTTAATGAAATAAATTTGAAGTTTCTCATGCTATAAGATTCATACATTTCATGTATGAATATTCTCAATGAATGTCCAGATTATGATGTAATAGTCTTCAGATTGCTTTTGGCATAAGATTCTTGCATTTTGTCTGTATGTGCTTGTCTTTCCTAGAGTATTTGATGATAGGTACAGCATTGATTGACCTTCCACTACTCTCTGTTAAATAGACATAGAAGATTCTAGCACATGCCTCCCTTGGAAAAAAGAAGAAATATATAGAAGAGGCTTCCAACTGACTGTCGAGAAACTCTTTGAGAACTTTCACAGAATAAAGAAAGATATATATATATATATGTGTGTGTGTGTGTGTGTGTGTGTGTGTGTGTGTATCTGTGTGTGTGTGTGTGTGTGTGTGTCAATTTGATCTGTTTCCTTGAGCTTCTAACAGTAGACACGCAGTTTTATGTAGCCAAATTTTTTAGAATTATATAATGTTTATAGTGCTAGCCATCTTGCTATCCCGCATCTGCAGTTGTCATGTCTTGCTTCTTAGTGGTCTTTCATTTTTGTTGATATATGTATTAACTCTGTAATATGAAGAAGAATATGCATAACAAAACAAGGAAGCCTAATGTTCCCTCGGTTGATGTTGGAAAATTGTATTACAGTGTTGGGTAGTACTGCTAAAAGTGTCCCTTTCTTGTGTCTTTGCTGATGCTTTAGATGTGCTTAAAACATAGCCTCACATTCAATTTCCCCACCTGCCTTAGTATAGACACCATGTATTAGCCAGATTAACTCCCCCCTCCCTTCTCAAGAAGGACTAGTTACTACTATGTCATCATCATTTCCCCAGGTTTTGAAAAAGGCTGATATGATCCGTAAGAATGCAGTGGAAAGCATATTGGCTGAACGTAATATCCTGATATCAGCACGGAATCCTTTTGTGGTAAGCGGGGTCTGTGTTTGCATTTTGCAAGGAAAGACTTTATGAATACTTTCTGTAGTTATTATTATTATTAATGATGAGCAGGTGAGATTTTATTACTCCTTTACCTGCAAAGAAAATCTATACTTGGTAATGGAGTACCTAAATGGAGGAGACCTTTATTCTTTGTTAAGAAACCTTGGATGCTTAGATGAAGATATGGCTCGGATTTATATTGCTGAAGTTGTAAGCACACTTTCCCTTTTTCATCTGCTGAATCTGCCTTTTGCAAAAAATTTATTTGGTAGAGAATCATCACTATCTTTCCTTCATTTCAGGTTCTTGCATTGGAGTATTTGCACAAACTAAATGTTGTTCACAGAGACCTAAAGCCTGACAACTTGTTAATTGGCCCTGATGGTCACATAAAGGTCAATATCTCTTTTTTCATTACTTGTTTGCTAAATTCATTTCTTATTTATTAGTTGCACAGTGTAAAGCTGCCCGTACTGATGCCGAATTGCTTATTTTATTGGGGGAAAAGAATAAGGAATAACTTATATTACCAATTTGCCATATACTTAACAAAGGTGTTTCTTGCATGATAAGATGTGACAAGAGTAGTGTCCACATTAATCATAGAGAAGAAAAATAGGAAATAGTAATTACACTATCATGTGTGCAGCAAGACTTTTGTTCTTCCCTTTTTCTTTCACTTTTTCAATATTAGATGTCACAAAGAAGATTGAGACAAACATATATTCCAGGATCCTAATGCTGTGTTCTTATTCTATGTATCAGTTTAAGATCTGTCTGACAGACAGACACAGTGTTCTCTAGCAATCTGGGTCATTTTATCAATGCGATCTGCTTGGAATTACTTTGTGATCTAGATCTTCATTTGCAATTGAACAAGCTTACAGAAGAATATGTATTTGTGCTGCTGCACATGTGCACGTGCATTCAAGAGTATTTGTCTCTGTTTTCTGGTCCTCTACATCTTTGTATCTGATAGGTTTGGCTGATGTGTTTTCCCTTCTGTTTTTTTCAATATTTTGTCTTCTTTTTACCAGGTATTAGCTTCTTCCCTGTCTGTTTGCCTGAAAAAAAAAAAAAAAACCTTCTTCCCTGTCTGGATGTGGGATCTTTACCGTCGGTAATGAGAAGTTCAGTTTCCATTTGGATTTTGCTGCCCCCTTGTTTATGGGGTTTCTACCAATGTAAATCAAAAATTCTTGGGTAATGGGCCTAGTCAAGAACCTTCCAGTATGATGTTACAAATGTTCAAATCCCAATTCTTATCTGAAGAAATCAATTGACAAAGGATAATGATGCAGGATAAGGGTACAGGAAGGATAAAAATATATAGGAAATCTGGGTAGATCTCAATATAAACAAATCTTAAGTATTTTGATATCATTCTTTTTATTTTAGTAGGCATATTTTAGGCATATTTTAGGATAGTCTAAATAAATATATTCTTTAGTATTTTAGTGAGAATTAGATTCCTGATGTGCTAGGATTATTTTGTGCTAGTATTTTGTCCCTTGTCTAGTTTTTATCTTTTAGTTTCCTTATGTTACTAGGCTCAAAGCTATATAAACGCTCCTATGTATTGGGGGAAATCAGATTATGAATAAGAGTCAATATTTGAGTGAGCTTACCATTTTTGAGTACGAAAGGATGGATTCTGTGCAAGTATCCTAAACCCCTTCTGCGTAGGAATTTCTCTAAGAGCATAGTAGGCTAATTATCCATTTTGTAGGAATTGCTTTAAGTGCTTCTTACATCAGATAATCTGCTTACTAATAAACAGAGGAGCCTCAACTACTGTATCTATCCTCATGCTAGGTCGGTTTTTGTTCTTAGAAGATAGTATAATCCTCTTCACCAAATTTCTTAGTTTGTAAGACCAAAAATAGAACTTTTTATTACTTTTTCCTGTAATCTCATCATCGGTGAACAAAATCACAGTAAAAGCTGGCCTTGCAGTAATTTATTTGGAGTTGCAGAATCTGCTCACACAGATGTTAGGTTGCATATTGCAACCATCTCAGCCTGAACTGATCAGTTCTCAATTCAACTTCAACACTGGAATCTAAAAACTTCTACACATGTTTTAGAAGTTAAATAGGGAAATATATCTTTTAATTGCTCCCTTAATATTTCAAGAGAAACTAGAGGCTCTAAACATTTCTAAAAGCCACAATTAAGCACAAAAGTGATGAAATCTAGCTATGTAACAGCTTCACTAACAGACTCCAACAGTCAAGGTGGTAAAAGAATGGCCTTTAAAGCTGTCACCCCATGACTTCAAAAGCAATATTATGCGATGGCCTGTCAAGTATGGGTGTGCTAAATTTTTCTGACAAACCGCATTGCATGGCGGCCTTGATTTGATTCCATGCTCATAGTACAGTTAGAAGTTTTTATTGACTTATCCTTTCTTTCATGAATTATTAGGAGTACCCATATTTCCATACCCATGTTTTACTGCAATTGTCAAAGTATTGTCTTTGAGGATCTCTGTCCATGTATTTCTGTTGACCAGCTGACTTGATTCTTTGTTTATGTGATTTGGTCATGGTAATGGATTCTTTTTGTCAATTCTCACAAACCTCTAATGCCTACTGTCACAGTTGACAGATTTTGGGCTCTCTAAAGTTGGACTTATCAACAGTACTGATGACTTATCATCAGTTAGCAGCTCTGCATTCCTGGGCGATGATAAACCCGATTCTACAATGAAGCAACCTCCAAGACGAGAGTCCCGGCAGAAGCACTCAGTTGTCGGCACCCCTGATTATCTGGCTCCTGAGATACTTCTCGGCATGGGACATGGTCTGAAAATTTTCTTTTTTCTTTTTATGTATGTGCCCAGTCATTCATCGTTTTTGTAATGCCCATGGGTGTGACTGGAAAGCTTGATAGGATCGTTACATAGTTCCTCTCTTCCAGAGTTCAGGAGGAGAAGAGGGATAATTGGTGAGCTGGTGGGTTTTTTTGGGGGGGGGGGGGCTGGGGGTCTTTAACCTGAGAGTGCTGTGGGTTATTGGGACTTGGTTATCTTGTGTCCAGATATGTTTATTTAGTGGGTGAATTGCTTTGGTGGTTGCTTCTGGAGCCAACTCGCTTTGCCACAGAGTGACCGAGAGTATGTGTGGCAGTAAAGGAACAATGGATGCTTTAGCATGGCGTAATTCTTCTCAAGTGAAGCTGAGAAAAAAGTCCAAAGATTCATCATTATTGTTCTCCTTTGTCTGATATAGAGTTAACATTGATAGTACAACCAGAATTCTGCCAGGGTCTTGGTCTGGAAATAACCTATGTCTATTCCTTTTGTCAATTATAAAGCTCTTTTCTGATGTTCTGATGAGGGTCACATTCCCTCTATCCCTTGGAATTTCGATTTTAGTAGATCCTCAAGGTAGGAGTTGAAGGTCCTTACAACTTCGTTACCTATGCTGGATTGTTGCTGCTTCTGTGACGATCTGCATTCAATGACTTGATTGGTGGACTCCTCAGGCTACCTGCCCTCCCCCTGCACGCTTTTTCTATAGCCAACTATAAGGGCTCACTTTTAGCACCTTATTTGCCATTTTTCCAGATTTGGAAGTCAAAATTCCTTCATAAAGTGACTGGGTGTGTTCTGTGTGTTCAAAAAATAGGGTGAATGAAGGGGTCCTTTATGCATTATGGGATGTTTATCGGAATTGGAATGCTAGTTGTGGGAGAGAAGGGAACTGGGAAAGAAGTTTACTTGGTGAGCGCTTTTCAAGTTTCATGGCAATTTGTGACCACTTGTCTCTGGAAACGAATGAGAAAATGTTTTCACAATCATGACAAGAAATTTACTTATCTACATGAGGCGTTTTTCTTCCCAGCCTTTGCTTTGGGCTCTAATGAGAAAGCCTCTCTCAGTTTTGCAGCATAATTGCCACGTTTTTTGTACATATGATTGTTGGAGGGTCCTCTAAGTTGTAACTTTTTGCAAAATATATTTTCTTATATCAGAATGTTATTCCATCCTATGTGTTGGATTGATAATAGCCCTAAATTTTCTTTTTTTATTTTCTTCAGGTGCAACAGCCGATTGGTGGTCCGTCGGTGTGATTCTCTTTGAATTGCTTGTAGGCGTTCCACCATTCAACGCAGAGCATCCTCAGGTGAAACTTTCATTTTATTTTCACTGTGATGTGCACCTGGTGAAAGCGAGACCCACACTGGGAGGTGGCGGTGGTGGTGGTGTTGTGATGTGCACTTGGTGCTGTTGTTTGACTGTCTCTATCTAATATCCTGTTGTCTGGTTGTCCCTTTGTTTGGCTTTGGTTGGAGATGAATATGAAAATAGATCAATTCAGACTTTCTGCATTATTCGGAAGATTGAATACCATCTGATACTCACTAGTCACTACTCAGTCAATTGTAAAAAAGCTGCTTCATGTTTAGACTTGTGCTTCGTTTGTCAAAGTGGCAACTGGTTAGAGGACTTGAAGGACTATGGGAAACTAAAGAATATACTAATATAATCTCATAGTTAGCGACATCATTTTTGCTTGTCCTACTTTTCAGTGCATTGACTTCTTTTGGTATTAATTCATACCTCTTTTATGCTTTTTTAACATTATCCTCTAGATGTTCAAACGCAGCTGTTTTCTGTTTCAATTTTGTTGTGGCTTCTTTCAGTTTGCCCCTACATCCTAGATGGCTAGATGCTTTTTTTTTTTTTTTGGTTTTTTTTTGGTTTTTTTTTTTGGGGGGGGGGGACTCTCTAAGTTTCTTGTCAAAGATGCTGTCACTGTTTTGGTTGATATCCTCTTCAGGATATTTAAATAGCAACGACAACCTTTTAGGATGAATATGACCACTGTTGAAGTCTGTAAGAGTTGAATTGCTTCTCCTGCTCCTTTAGGACATGAGATAATGTGATTTGATACCTAATAAAAAAGGTGTTGAATCTGTTGATGAGTGTTTCCTGATCTTGTTGATTGCTCTAAATTTACAAGCTAAATGAACGGTTGCATGTTTATTTCATCCTTTGCCTGCACCTTTTAATTTAGCTGAACAAACTTCTTGATTGCCGAGCAACTAACATTTGACTAGGCCAGTTGTCTCTTGTTGAAATGAAATCCTGCACCTGTTCTTCCAGCATAATAAGCTCGTCCACAGTGACTCAAATTTTTCTCTGCCATCACAGACGAGCTTTTTTGTCCTTGACATTGCAACTGGTATATCTTTTTCTCATTGCAGCAAATCTTTGATAACATCATGAACCATGATATCCCATGGCCGAAAGTACCTGGGGAGATGAGTTATGAAGCTTATGATTTGATTGACAAGTAAGTGCTCTGAGCGAGCCTGGTTGCTTGATCATGTTGGCTGTTTGTCATTCATCAGTTAATAGTCGGACAATAGAAGCTAGTATGGTATCCATGTGTCACATTGTTTGCTTACTTAACTATATCAAGAAATGAAGCTGTCAACCTCACCAGATAATCCACAGGACTTGCATCATGTCAGGGGTTGAGAATAATATATTAAGCCATCTGGAATTGGACAGAGACTGTTTATGTCACACTATTGGTTGAGACTTGAGAGCACATACATTCAAATTTAGCTGCGTCTCCACAACAATCAATAGAAAAAAAATTAAACCAGGAAATACTTGCTATCACTTGGTAATGAATTAGATATCATGTTGGCTTTCATTGTAGCTCTGATTCATGTCTCTTAGACCAAACCATACTCTAGCATCATTAGGCAGCAGACTTTCATAATAAACCTTTCACAACTCTTGAAGACATGTTACCAAAAGCCATATCAAAACTCATGTATTAACATTGTATTTCACTTGTACAGACTGTTGATAGAAAATCCTGTTCAGCGACTGGGAGCAACCGGGAGCAATGAGGTAATAGACTTAATTGGTGATTGCTTGGATCCTTAGTTGAGTTTCTTTTAATGTAGAAGAACTGAGCCTGTGCAATTGATCATGCAGGTAAAACAGCATCCTTTTTTCAGGAATGTTAACTGGGACACACTGGCAAGACAAAAGGTAAAGTTGTACTGTCATCCTTTAATGATAAGAGACGAGGGAACTGTGTATACTGAAAGACTTTTTACATTGTAGGCTATGTTTGTACCTTCAACTGAAAGTGCATATGATACGAGTTATTTTATGAGCCGCTACATATGGAGTCCTGAGGAAGACCATGTCTTTGGAGCTAGTGATTTTGATGACATGTCTGAAAGTGGCAGTGATTCATGCAGCAGTGGATCTTTCAGCAATGCTGCAGATGAAGATGTAAGTTCAGTATTCAGATAATGATAGTACTATGTGTCACTAGGGCATCACATGTGCTCCAGCTACTGAATGGAGACCAGGGCAAGTTCCATTTTTCTGGATCTCTTCTTTTTTTCATTTCATTTTGTTTAATGATCTGAATAAGTTCGCATAAATCTGGATGAATCAATATTATATGACATCTAAACCTGGATGTGGAATTCAGATTCTGACTAAATTAAGCCAAAGAGAATATGCCCTAAGCTATTGATCCAGCATTGTGAGATTGAACCGACAAAGGTCGGAGCTGTATGATTATCATAAATCCCAGTTATAACTTTTCTGTCATACTAATGTTTCGTTGTGACATATTTTGCAGGGAGACGAATGTGGTAACTTGGCAGATTTCAAAAGCAAAAATCTTGCTGTGAAGTACTCCTTCAGTAACTTTTCTTTTAAGGTGAGACGTTTTTCTGTACGGGTGTATATACATCTTTCTTAAACTCACACTTGTATATGCAGCTTTCAACTTTGTGGTCATTACAATTACCATTACTATCTTCTACTTTATGTGAGAAGCCAGTATAATGGTAGTTTTCTTTAGAGTCCCCAGCATCTTTCTTTTTTAGAGTTTAGATCATATCGTAACGCCTGACTGCCATCTCGCTGTGTTACCTGTCACCTTTTTAATTTTTAATTTTTTAACATATGAAGAACCTGTCAAATCTGGCATCTATAAACTACGACTTGGTAGTGAAGTGTATACAAGAGCAGTCTGAGCCTCCCTCCCAATGAGAAAGCTCTGTGGTTGATGAATAAGCATCGAAGGAAACAAGAGCAACATATATTTGCGCTCATCGGCATCTTGCTGTAGGATCATGTCCCTCATTCCTGTCTTGAGCTTTGTATGATTCTGAGAGGGAGCAAGAGCAACTCCTAGCTGCATAAGAGTTCAGGTAGAGAAAGAAACTCGGGGGTAGTCGCGTGCTTGAGGCACAGAAGAGGTCGGCCCTGTTCCTGATTCAAGAGCTCTTTATGCCCCTAGATTGTGTTTTTCTGGTCCATTCTGAGGTGCCAATGTTGTAACCTCTTTCTATTAGCCATCTTTTATAGGGAATGGAACATCTTGGTGCAACAATTCGAGTAATTCTACATTCACCAAGTCTGTTTCCCGCTGTATATAAAATCATGTTCGAATATATGAAAATTTTCCTTAATTTTCAGCCATTTGGAAGTTAGACTGCTGATGATCTAAATGTTCATGAAATGTATATATGTGTAACAATTAAAGTAGGAAATGCTAGTCATATACTAAATGTGATGCCTATAAATTTATGGTTGTGAGGTTCATAATTAATTACATCACTGCTATGAGTCTAATTGCCTCCTCCCTATATAGCACCACAGGAGATTTGTCAGACTTTAATAGTAACTTTGTTCTTTTGCGTAAAATATAGTAATAGTTGTGATAATACTCTTATCAACATTATGAATAAAAAAATCATCATATAAAATATATACTGTTAATGCACATTTGCTTAGGGAACCGGACGTTTCTTATACATTTAACAATATGTTTATTAAAAATGTCGAATAAAACAGTCTACCATATTTTAAACGTTTAATTAATGTACTATATTTTACTACCACTGAATGTTAGGGCTAAAAAAATTGAAGAAAAGCATACTGTTTTTAATGTAACTTGTTATTATTATATATGATTTAATTATTTGCTAATATGGTATTCTTGCTTTTGAAAAATAAAATGCTACTAGCAGTCTAGCACAATAAGTAGACTATAAGTTGGGGGGGAAATTATTAGCCCAACAAATCATTTCTTCGCAAATTCCAAATGTAACTTTAAAACCTTATTTCATAAAAAAAAAAAATAATCTAAACCCAAACAAATGAACCAATAATCCCAACAAAAATGAAGCCCCTCTCATTCACTTCAAAGTTCAAACCCATTTGTTCCATCCCTAAAATTCTTGAAACCCACCACCATTTGAGTGCTCCACCAATTGTGTCCCTTTTTTTTTGTGCGTATGAGGCATAAAAGTTGGTGTATGTGGAATTCAAATGCAGGTCATTGACAACAACTTTTAAATATTTTACCAATTAGATAAGTTGGCACCTACTCCAATTATTTTTTGATTTGAAGAAAAATAAATTTGTAAGCTGTGTGCGATACTTTTACCAAATATATCCTAAATGTTTTTTTTGGTTGAAATAATTCGGTCCACCAACTGACCCCACAGAGATATTTACATTGTGAATTGTTTTGGGCAAATTAGCAAGTTGACAATGAGGGTGAGGCCATATTAAAAAAAGAAATCGAAAAAAAGAAAGAATATATGTTCTCACGCCAAGTGTTCGACGAAATGTCCCAATGAAGTTGACAGATAACAGCGTGGGATCTTTGATCAACCGCATTGCACAGAGACGTCCCCAGTTCCGAACACCAGCATGTTGAGGCGCATCTCTTCCCATATCTGCCCTTTTCTTCGCATTTCTATATCATCATCTTTGTTTCCTAATCAGGTGATTTCTCTCTCCTCCACCTCCAATTTTTTCTGAGTCTTTTCTTATTCATTGTCATTTTGCTTTGGATTGACTCCCAAGAAGAAACAATTGATTACTTACTTGATCATGGAGTAAATTTGTTGCAAGCGTGGCATGCAATTTTGTTTGCTAGGCTTGTTGGTGTAATTCTGAACCAAGTCATGATCTTTTTCTGGCGTTTTGGGTTTTCTCGGAGGTTAATTTCTTGTGTTGGCATTTGCCATGTTCTTGGTTTGCTTACTCCCTATCCCGTTTGCTTCTTTGACTTTGATCCGATAATGGGTGTAGAAAGGAGGTGTAAGGAATTCTGGGTTCTCATTTATGAAACTCAGAGTTGATTTTGATATATGATGGTGCTAATAGCTAATTTTGTCATTGATCAATCATGTTTCAAGGGATTTGATTTTCCATAATAGCTTGAAAAGTAACTGTCCTACTTTTGGTGACGTATGCAGCTGGGTTTATGTTTACTCCTTGGCTATTTTTGGTTATTCTAGTATTCCAATATGGCTGCAAGCCTGCAACTCCATCTTTAATGTGCTTCAAGTGAAAATTTTATTGTGGTTCTTGTTAAGGCAAGCAACTACCTTTAGTAATCATTAGAAAGGGAGATTTGGCTGTCATAATTCCAAATTTGGGCTGCAATCAGGGGCAGCTGATGGCTGCACAGGTTTTGGGCATGTTAACTGTATGTATCACCTCAATAAAGTTGGTTCGTGTGGAGGAGAGAAGGCCTTCCTGGGTGAAAATGTTCCATTTGGTAGGATTCCTAGGTACTACCAGTTTCTCAGTTGTGCTAAACTGGTCATTATATTCATTGATGAATGATGATGAGGAGTAAATTAAATCGGGATGATTTGCTTATTTCGCACAAGTGAGTTATAAAATTTCATTCAAGGAGTACCTCAAGGTGTCTGAATTGCTCAGAGCAGTAGCTTAGCGAGCACAACTTTATGCTGCGAACTTTTCAGAAAGGAGTAACTGGGTTTTATTACCTAGGACTTCATAAAACAACGATTTTAGATATTTCCTTTTAATGCTTCATGCATCATATTGCGTCTCTTTGTCGCCAACCGCCATTTTGATCTGCTTGCATTTGGAGTCTTTTCAGGTCTCTGTTCTTGGATCTTAACACTGTAGGCATCCAGGTGTTTGCTTTGCGTTTACAAACTGTTGATGCCTTTTGCCCCAATATTATTCCTCTTTATTTTACACTCTCTGCAGTAAGCCAGTAACTATCATCGTATTGTGGACCTTTTTTTTGGGGGGGGGGGTTGCAGAGAGAGCATACGTAGTTTTTGAACAAGCAACTCTTTTTGGAAGTTTGAGATTGTGAGCATGATTGTTGCATTGTGCATTTTCTCATGAATTTTTGATAACATCTTTTTGTTAATAGCTTATTATCCTGTGGGAAATATATTGAAAGGTTGAGCTTCATAGTAATTCTGTGGTCAAGTGTCTATATAATCCATGGAATCTTTGTAGAATGTTCTCTTTAGGAATCAATCTCTTTGCTAGTAGGGGATACTAGCAGGGGTAAGCTACCTATAGCTGGATCTCCCCGGACTCCACTAAAGCGGGACCCACTCTGGTTGTTGTTGTCATTGTCTTTTCTTAAGCACTTGACCTTGTTGCTTCATTGAAAACAGGCTAGTCACTGTTTGAGGGCTTTGGAATTATTCAGCACAGACAAAATCTGTCCGGTAATTAATTTCCACTGATTTTCAGTTGCAAGTTCCAAATTTCCAATGATGAATCTGATGTTATGTGACTTTGTGTTATTATTGTATGAGCTTACTGGATCTTGCTTAGCGGGGTGGCTCATTTGCTTTTGAATAGCTTTATCTTTGTTACATGATGTTGGAAGTCCAAGATACTGTCTTGTAGATGCTCTACCATGGGCCAATTCCAGCCTTTGACAGTGAAAAATTGTGATGGTTTCCCCCTATCTTCTAGTAAGAAGAACTGGCGAGAGAAACATGTTTTAACTTATAAATGTGTGTTACGGATAAAGGTGTTAGTGTGTAGGGTTCAACTACTCATTAATCAGTATGTTTCCTTTTACAATGTCTCAGTGTTCATCCCATGTCTGAGTTAGGTAAGATTATACCTAATATTTTGTCGTGCTCATCCATTGAAAATTTTCTGCTTGTCCAGAATATTGAGAAGCATTTCTTTGTTATTCTCTCAGCTGCTATTATAGTTAGACCTTCTCGAAAGAGAAATCTTCATCAATAGCTTTTTCATGGGCAATGCAGATGATTTGCCAAATTTCCCTTTTCTTCTGTAGGTGACAGGTGGAATCTTTTGCAAAGATAAGCCCCAGTTCATAGCTTTTGTCCTGGGTACTACTCATGATGTTTACTCTTCACATTTGCTAATGTACATGCTAGATGTCATAGTGAAATTGATCATGTTAATTGGCAAAATGGATTATATTTTAATATGAGATGAAAAGACTAATTGACTACACATTTGCACTCTTAGGTGGCCCTGGAAGCGGGAAAGGTACGCAATGTGCAAGGATTGTAGAAACATATGGTTTTACACATTTGAGTGCGGGTGATCTGTTAAGGAATGAAATAAATTCTTGTAGTAAAAATGGGTAACAGTTCTATTACTGACTGTATATTTTTGTTATTTATATGGGGGTGGAAATTTGATATGCATAATTTTAACTTCAGTGCCATGATTCTTGAAACTATCAAAGAGGGTACAATTGTTCCTTCAGAAGTTACAGTCAAGTTGATCCAGAAGGCTATTAGTTCGGGGGAAAATAACAAGTTCTTGATTGATGGATTTCCGCGAACTGAAGAGAATCGGTTGGCATATGAACAAATTGTGAGTCTTTCTTCCTACATAGACAGGTTGATACCTGACATAGACGCTTTCCCTGTTTTCTGTGGTTACGAATTTTTTTTTTTTTGGGAGAAATATACATATTTTAAATTTTTATTATTAGTGTGTTAACATTGTCTTAGATATGATTGCTCACCAAGTAATGACAATGTAATGAAGTTTATAGGAACTCCTGGCCCTGTAGAATGCAATGTCTATTTGACCAAGATAAATGGTCAACTAGGCGTCTCAAATGGTAAAGCCAAATTCTTGGAAATTATTGGGAAGCTTTCTGATGTGAACAAATTCTACCATCCCATAAGCTTAGCTTTTTTTTTTTTAATTTTTAAAAACACTCATTTTTGGATCTACTTCATTGCCATGTTTGTGATGCAGATAGGAGCATCTCCAAGCCTTGTACTTTTCTTTGACTGCCCTGAAGAAGTAATGGTGGAACGGGTCTTAAACCGTAATGAGGTACTTTATTTTTAAAGTGAAAACTCTAAGAGCCATCACAACCATTGATGCAGTGATTTGGTTGAAACTTGATACCTTCAAGCAGATCAAGCTCAGGACTATATCATCTTTAATTTTCTCCCTCTTTCAGGAAAGCTTATGTATCAAATGAGAATGATCTCTTCTTTCTTTTAGGGGAGGGTTGATGATAATGAAGAAACAGTTAAGAAGCGTCTCAAAGTATTCCGGGAATTAAGTCTTCCTGTTGTCGACTACTACTCCAAGAAAGGAATACTTCACAGGGTAATCACTTGGAATGAAGAGCTTGAACTGTTCTGCTGTTGCTGTCACCTGTAGTGTGCAGTTCAATATGGGGACATGCAATTGACTGTTTTCTCCTCTTTTTGCACATCAACTGACTATGTCAAGGACGGGGTGCCATATGGCTCTGCAATGTTGCTACTGCAGATCATTTGGTTATTTGCTTTTTTTGACACTTTAATTCATACTTATGGCAACTAACTTTTGTACACAGATTAATGCAATGGGAACGGCAGATGAGATATTTGAACAAGTTCGCTCCATTTTTTCTGCATATGAGGTATGTCATGCATATGTTATCCGTATATGCAATTGTGAGATTTAGGTTTTGCTTTTAGGAGATTCATCCCCCCCCCCCCCTTTTTGTTTTGAACAATTCCTGATCTCCATAAAGGCATGGGGATATTTGGTGGAAATTAGATCGATGTACAGGCTCACGGATGATTCATAACATCCAATAGATGTGACATGGTAATATAAATCCTGTGCAGAATGTCTTCTACAAGCTTCTTTTCAAAACATTTTGTGGGATTTCTGTTAGCAACTGTTGATTTTTTAGGGGTGAAGTTGTGTGCATTTAGAGCTCAGTTGAACCCTTTCTAGTAGGATCATACTGGTTGGCTGTTTGACCCTTACCCGTGTGCATATCGACCTCTGTATCATATGCAATGCACAATTTTATTTGGGTCCGACCACATTTAATTAGTTTCAAGTAGTTTCTAACAATATTAAAGGATGCACTGCTACTTCTACATGGATTCAACCACTTTAGTAACATGACTATTACCCATCCTTCTGTTTTCCCCTTGTTTCTATTCTATAATTGCTGCAACATCCCCAAAGCCTCACTTTTGCAGTTTTACTCTTGGCAGCCTATGCTCAAATGATCAGTGCGAAAGGGTGTATGGATACTTGTTAGTTGCTGTTTTGCATCAGATATGCGTTCAAAATGGATGCACATTGGGTACTGATCTATGCTTTTTTGTGCTTCATGTGCTCTCGCTTATTCTGATGAAAGGGAGTGGTTATTGAGAGACCATGTTGGGAACACTTCTTTTGGAAGCTACTATTGATGCTTGAGTGCAGTGCATTGGCTGTATCGTGTAATTGCTAACCTTGCTTCCCATTAATATTAGATTTAGTTTCTTTTCCCTACGCCTATACGTACTCCCGGACACGTGTACTTCTGCCACATTGTTCATGAACGACAACAAACTGCATGCACAATTTTATGGGAGCACATACTTGCAAGAGTGGGATGATTTGCGATCTTGCAACTGCACTTAAGTTGTGATTTCCGTTTTGATTAAGTATACCATTGACAGATGATACCATGTATCAGAAATAACTATAAAGAGAAGACAACCATGTATTCGACCGGTGCAACTGCAAGTGGGCAATATTATATGGGTGCCAAAAATTCCACAGTCCTGAACGCAGAGCAGCAGAGACGAGTCATGTCTCTTAACTCTGGGGGTCTGCTATGGTAACCTCAGCCTTGACACCAGGTTCAATGGTGATGGAGGTGATCTGCTTCACCACTTCCGGTGAGCCGAACAGGTCGATCACTCGCTTGTGAACTCGCAGCTCAAATCTGTCCCGAGTGTTGGTTCGTGTAAATTCTGATCTGTAGAAATGTAACGCATTCATTCACTTGATCTGAATAGAATCAAAGAAAAAGCATAAGGTACCTTCACCACAGGGAGCCTTAGTAGTAGCCTTAGAACCTTGGTTGGCAATGGTATCCTCACAGCTCCTTTTGATCTTCAAGCCATTACCCTTTCCACAGCGAATCAGGTCCTCGCATACATCAATTCAGCATGTCATGAATAATAATCTAAGGAAACTAGTACACAATAAACACTGGGTACTGCATAGTGTTGTCTTTTATTGTGGCTATATTTCCTTTATTTGTGTGAGAGCTATTCATTAAAGAAATCTAGTATATTTTAAAAATTTACAAGAGATACGCTTAACAATTCCAAATATTTTCTAATCCTAAATATTCTAGGAAGATAAAATAGCAATTAGATTTAGACGTTCATGAAGTTTAACAAGTTTTAACACAATGTAAATATTTTTACGAGTAAAGACCTATAAAAAAATATTTCAAGATACCAACATTAGCATGATCTAAAGAGGAAAAACCAATCAACAAAAGCAAATTACTAAATTTTTTTATAAAAAAAATCGAAGTACACAAACAATAGACAAACATCAAGAATGGAAGGAAAGGAGGGGGAAAAATAAAAACAGAGAAGAGAGCACTTTTCTCAAGGTTCTTGAGCATTGACTTTTTTTTAAAATTTTTTTTTTTTGGGGGGGATTGGTCACAAGTTCTTAAAATTCTTGAATTTCTTGGTTTTGCTTCCTTCCCTCTTTATTTGGCTTCAGTTTGCCTTCTTTTTTTTTTATTTTTTTTTTGGGGGATTGATCACAAGGGTGCTAGTTTTAGTTGGCACGTTTACCTCTTCATAGAAGTTATCTTCATGGCAAGGTCAAGTTGCCACTTACCAACAGTTTATTTCATCAAGGGTTTGGATTTATCTTTCTTTTGTTTTTTCCAGTAATGGTCCCGTTTAGCAAACAACTATTAGCTGTTAGTATTAACTATTAACTATTAATTATTAGCTATTTGAATTAACTGTTTACATTAGTTATTTGAATTAGCTGTTTATTAAAAAAATATTTGATAGAATTAGCGGTTTTCTAAAAGATATTCAGCGAAATTTCACTTGTGACCTTATCTCTAAATTATTTTTTAATTAAAAATATTTTTTTATTTACTAGTTATCTTATTTTCTTTTCGAAAAGAATTAAATTGATATTATATGTACAAATTAGCTTTATTGATAAAACCTTAATTTGTTACTAGTTGTACATAAATTGTATTCTTATTAATCTTTTTATCTTTTCAACTTGTGTATATCTATCTACATGATAATTATGTCTTAAAATATTATTTTATTATTTGTTACATATGAATTAAAATTGATATATTTGAATGATTTAATATTGGATAGATTAAATTTAAATATTACACAACATCAAATATCACTACAAAAGGCTAATGACATATGGTGTAGTTTTTTCAAATTCTTGGATAGTTATACTGTTTTTACAAACAGATATTCCTAAAAAACTAATAAAAACAGCCTTTTGAGAAAGAACTGTTTGGGTCTAAACAGCTTGTCCAAACAGCTTTTTAACCAAACATCAATTTAGCGATCTTGATTAGTCAAAGTAGCTAAAATCCCCCTAAAAAGCTCTTTTTCTCTAAAAAGCTCCTGCAATCAAACGCCTCCAATATTTCTTCTTATACCTTCATTTAAAAATATCTGGAGTTTCTCCTTCTTATATATTCAGACAATTTCCCCCTAAAAAAAAAAAAAAAACTCATATCTCATCACTTTTTAGACTAGCCCGTACTCTCATCTTATGAACTCCTCATAAGTCATATCTCATGGTTTTTTTAAAACCTTGGATTCCAAGATTTAACAATTGATTTAGAAAATGCATACCTACAATAGGCAGACTTCATACCCCTCCGATAACATATTCAAAATTTCATTGCCTTTTGTTTCTTGAAGTGTTGAATTTAGTTGGTTTTTTTGTGTTTTTCCTTCTAAGCCAGATGGATTAGATAGTGCACTATGGGCATTTGACCCCTTTCCCAGTTGTTTGGGCATGTAGCATTTTATTTTCCCCCGTTCACTCTTCTAATGACTACTTGAGGAAAATTCTTGCGAAAAGAGTTGTCTAAATTGTTGATTTACATTAACCACTTACTCAAAAAAAAAAAAAAAAAAAGACAAGATAGAGTAGTTCACCTTCATATCTTATCTAGTATAAAATTTTCTTTGGGTTAATAAGTATAATGACAACTAATGCAGGTTGGTTCAAGCGGTTTGATACATATTTTTTTAAGTAAGGTCTCGGATTTGAGTTTTATAGATGGAAAAAATCTGTGATGAAAGAGCTTTACCTCTTGTTGGACCAACGGTAGGTCGCTTCTAGTGAGATGGAGGATCTAAGATCCCCCCAAAAAAAAATTACACAAAAGAAGTATAATGGCAAATCAAATTATGTCAAAAGACTGTAAATGCTGGTATTTGCTTCAACTCTGTGCGTCTGTTGAGCGTAAGCTTGATGCTCACCAATTCTCTATTTCTCTCTCTCAATGTTGGCGATTTCATACACTTCCTCACTATCCATTCTCTCTGCCTCAACTGTGCGCTCTTCCAAGCAGAATAACCCTAGAAAACGAAATAGAAAAAGGGGCAATCAATCCCAATTTGACAAAAGCAAACGCAACGATCTAAACTTTCCGAGCTCATCTCCAACCCCACTTATTCTGAAGCAAAACCCACAACCCCAAACGAAGATCCAAGCCCTTGATGCTGTTGTTAGCGACCTTGAACAGGCAATACTCAGAAATGGCATCAAAGTTGATACTCAGATCTTCTGCTCCCTTCTTGAGGCTTGCTACGAGTTGAATGCCATTGATCATGGGGTTCGAATTTACCGCTTAATACCGCCCAGACTTCTGTGTAAAAATGTAGGTGTTGCGTCCAAATTGCTTAGGTTGTATGCAGCAAATGGGCGGGTTGTGGACGCCCACCAAGTGTTCGATGAAATGCTTGAGAAAGATGAGTCTGCTTTTGCTTGGAATTCGCTTATTTCTGGGTATGCTGAGTTGGGAAAGAATGAAGACGCACTTGCACTTTACTTTCAGATGGAAGAAGAGGGTGCTGAGCCTGATAGGCACACCTTTCCGCGTGCTTTGAAGGCTTGTGGTGGAATCGGGTCTATTCATGTAGGGGAGGAAATCCATCGTCATGTCGTTCGTTATGGATATTTTGATGATGGGTATGTTCTCAATGCTCTCATTGACATGTATGCTAAATGTGGAGACATTGTCAAGGCAAGAAAAGTTTTTGACCGAATTGCTTCCAAGGATTTGGTTTCATGGAATACAATGATGACAAGTTATATTCATCATGGACTTTTGGCCAATGCAATGGAGATTTTTCGGCATATGCTTAAAGCTGGATTTAAGCCGGATGAATTCTCTATATCAACAATTCTTACTGAGGTTTCATCATTAAGACTTGGAGGCCAAATACATGGATGGGTTCTTCGTCATGGACTAGAATGGGACTTGCCAATTATCAATGCATTAATTGCATCCTACTCCTCCTACGGCCTTCTGGATCAAGCTCGATGGTTGTTTTCCCACATGCTCGAAAGGGACATTGTCTCATGGAATTCAATCATTTCCGCGCATCAGAAAGACTCTCGAGCCTTAACATACTTTCATCAGATGCAAGAAGATGGTGTAATGCCAAACGCCATCACATTTGTGTTATTGCTATCGACTTGTGCGCATCTAGGGTTGGTGAGGGAAGGGGAATCATTCTTCTCACTAATGAGAGAGGAGTATAGGATTAAACCAATAATGGAACACTATGCTTGTATGGTCAATCTTTATGGAAGGGCAGGGTTGATAGCTGAAGCATATGAGATTATAGTAAGAAAAATGGAACTTGAGGCTGGTCCAACTGCATGGGGTGCTTTGCTATATGCTTGTTCCCTCAACGCCAATGCAGATATTGGCGAAATTGCTGCCCATAAGCTTTTCGAGTTGGAGCCTGACAACGAACACAATTTTGAGCTGCTGATGAGGATATATGACAGTCAGGGTAGATCAGATGATGTGGAAAGAGTTAAACAGATGATGCTAGCTCGAGGCCTCGATTGATACAGATCAAGAGGGCCGAGGTATCCAATTTGTTGGTTTATACCTATTCAGTTGCTTTCTGACTGCTTATATGAAGAATAAATTACAAGAATCTCGTCTTCCTTAGATTTTGCTACAATGGGATGAGATCCATTCTGGTTTCGTTGCTGTTCCTATTTGTCAATAGAAGTTCTTCAAGCATTTACAAGGAAGGTGCGATATGTTCAACAACTGAGCAAAGAGAAGTTGTATCATGAAGATGTACACGATAGGAAAGGTCCAGAACCAATTGTATTATTCTGTAACGACTAAGGACTGTGTAATTGTCAATTTGTCAAATGTCAATGAGAATTTCACGCTTTGTGAATTTTTGACTACCAAGTTGCATTTTGAAGGTCTGTTCGTTCCCGCGTTTAAAACGAGCGTTCGTGTGCCCGTCTATTGCGCTATAGATTTATGGTATGGCGGGCCTGGAGCAACGAATCTATGCAGACAAGTATGGTAATGAAATTAGAAACTCACGACCTGTTCATTCTATCGTCTTGGGGGGGAAAAAAAGAGACTTGGATATCTCTGAGCATATGATAATGTGAAAACCACAAGACTATCCCTTCCATTAAAAGTTTTTTTTTTGGTGGAAAATTTTACAAAGGAAAATCTCGAATAAATGTAACGAGAACGTCATCATCACAGAAGTATAGACGCTTGGAAAACTTTTGTAATTCTGTCTCTATTTTAACGCTTTGTTAAGGATGATCAGAGCTGATTATTGGCGTTCTTATCCACGTAAAATTCCGAGATGAGCTTTGAATCATCAAACAACACCTGTATAGAACATGAATCAATAGCAATAGTGGCTCCATATAGTACTGAATCGTCCAAATTACGGTCATATTTGACAAACAATTCCTAGTTGTCAGATGTCATCTCTTTGTATTAGCTGTTAGCTATTAGTTATTTAATTTATTTGTTTGAGTTTGTTGTTTGTAGTCAAACTGTTTGGTAGAATTAACTGTTTCTAGTATAATAATGATATAAAAAGCTAATTTACAAAAAATTCTTTCAAAAAGCTCATAAAATTAGTTTTTTCAAATTAATTTTTTAACTTCAAAACACTCTTCTATCAAATGCCTAAATTAATTTTTTATCAAACACCCTTTAGTCAAAATTTATACTATTGTGTGTAATGTGAACGCCACTAAACGATGTCCATGGGTCTCAACAGAAGAGTTGCAAAGTTGAGAAAGTGCACTGCTACTTGACAAAACTCCATTTGCGTTCTCCACAAAACGGCATACGATAAGAAAAATCTTTTGTGAGATATTATTTTAAGAAAATATCTACTTTGTTTGCATTCAGTGACGTATTTTCGTACTACTCTGCTTTGGATTACATTAAGACCCCCGCGACAATTTTGAAACGTTAGTTATCTTTTCTGTAACGAAATATCACTACAGAAAAATCCAAGTGTACATGAAAGAAAGGCTAAATTATTATCCTTTTTGAATTAGCGGGCAGAAACTAGTGGTGTAAATTTAGGAAGCGAATGGTTATTTTCAATTTGCACCGATTATTAAACAATCAAGGGTTAAGTATACAACTACAACTCGCAAACAAAATAAGATAAGCCAAAGTAAACACTATAAAATCCACAAAAAGACAGTTCCAATTTGTAGAGGTGAGAACTAAGCCTTTTTGTTCCCCCGATAATTGAATGCCAGAGGAATGAGAATTGAGAACACCATAGCAGTCGAAGTACACCACAAAAACACAAATTGGTATTTCATTAACACTTTACACATCAGTTCCGCACTCATATGCTTTGAGAAGTGAGAACTCGAGCTATAATATGTTAGATATAAACATTTAATTGGCATTATTTTAATTAGATGATAAATCACGAGGTTAAAATGTTAATAGTCACAACTTACATGAAAAGAATTACAGCAGAAATAGAAATTAAGTTGATATGTGCGTTCACATCACCACATAATTAATTTGATTTGTTATTCTCAAATGATAAATTATTTCAACTAACTTGCGCATCCATTTGGTAACTGTTTAATTAACTATGATGAAGACAATTTTAACATCACTCATTAGTTGAACTTAAACGTCATTAGCTGTAGTACTTTTTTTTGGTAAAGAAATGAGAAACCAATCTGGCCTACCATACTCTCATCAATTTTCTATATTTTTGCAAATATATTAAGGACTTGGCTAATGTTCTCACCCTGTGCTCTTGACGACTAAGTTTTTATTCTTTCTTATGACCATATATTTAACTATTTTTTGGGTTCCCATTCGATTGACAAATACTGATTAAGTGTAAATCCGTTATCTGTCATTGTTACACTGACACCTATTCTTCAACCCGACAATAGCTCCAAAATTGCTTTGTTTTTTTTTTGGGGGGCCTATTGCGGACCCTGTGGTCCAAATTTAAAGAGAAAAAAAATCTAAGATAATGTTTAATTGGATAGGTTGAGTTGAGGGTCGGGTTATGAGGGTTGCTAGATGGAATTTTTTAGACCCTGATACTACCCAACCCTTATGCGGGTTAACATAACTCTGACTCTGATTGTGCGGGTGCCTTTGGATCTTTGGGTCAGACCCGACCCTCAAACTTTCGCTATATAGAAGATGAGATTTTTCAATGGATTTTCTTTTTATTATAAAATTCAATATTAAACATCATTCAAAACAAACAGGGCCAAACGATAATGTAATGTTCCAATGAAATGTATCGCAAATACAAACATTCTAATGCGTAATTTAGTAATTAAAATGACTACTCCGAACATTAGAGGTGGATCGTTAAAATATTACGAGCCAGCGAGATTTGGAGAGGTGAATGAAAGGGGAGGTTAACAGGAGACGAGAAAGTAGAACGTAAAAAACGTTTTGAACAAATCTAAAGTATCTTGTTTTGATTTTCAATTTTAATATTTTTTAAAAAAATGAGGATCAACAGGTGGGATTAGAGAGTCAAAACCTGTTCCTAAGTCCGACCTTAATCATAATCGGGTACCCTCAATATGAAGATCGGAGCGGGTAAAGATAAAAAAAAGCCGACCTTAACCCTCATTTTTTTAGCATCGGGTTGGGGCAGGGTTATAACCTGTTGATCAGGTGCGATTGGATATAAAAAACCTTATAATACAAACATATTTTTAATTATATTTTCATTACCCTACTTGATTATAGAAAAATATTACAAATAACTCTATCCAATAATTATGCATCTAACAAACTATGTAATCATAATTATACTATAGAAATTGAACGTATTATGTGCAGTACATTAAACCAAATTTTGCGTCAGATGTCGGTATTGCATGCTAGACATCATTGCACAGAGTTTTTGCACGATGTTGCGTGTTTTCGTCTATTTCGTACAATTTTTCTTTTTTAAATCCCCCACCATTTTCTCCCATTTTTTAAACACAGTCAAAATTTAGCAACATATATATATATATATATATATATATATATATATAAGAGTTGAAAAAAGTTAACTGCATACGATTATCGATTTGAAACCAACACAAAGTTAAATGAGTTTGGGTATAAATTTTCGACCCGTTTAATTAAATGGGTTGACACGTTCAACCCGTTTAATTAAATGAGTTAGATTCAGGTCGAGATTCTCGACACGAAAAAGTACCTATTTAACCTGTTTAATTAAATGAGTTAAATAAGTTAACTCATTTTTTCATTTTTTATTTATCAATTTACTTTTTATTAGATAATTAAAAATATAAAAATTTTTAAAAATTATAAATTATGATGAATCAGGGAATTTCAAGGAGTAATTGTTTAATAGGATATGTAAACTTAATTTTTAATGCTGTAATTACATATTAGTTGAAAATGTTAAATGCGTAAATAGTTAATTAAGTGACTGAACTTGACTTGTTTATCTTAAACAGGTTAAGCGGGTCAACCCGTTTAAAAATTAAATGGATACAGGTCAAAGTTTTTCAATCCGTTTAATAAACGGATTAGATTCAGGTCGAGGATTTCTTAACCTGTTTAACTTCGATACGAATACGAACCCGATCCGACACGACCTATTACTCAACTCTAATATATATATATATATATATATATTTGATGAAAGCAACTTATATTAACTATACACATAACTATTTTTCAACACGCTGAGCATTGATCTCTCCCTAAATATAGGCTATCTAGTCTAGCATCAAAAGTCATATTTTTTTCTTAATTTTAATAATGAAATGCAAGTGGAAATTATTTTCAATTAAAATATTGCATGAGGTGAGGAGTGATGAGTCCCTTAAATCTAGCAATTGCCAGCGGAGAATTCTGAATTCATTCATATCCGACTCACGTGGGACCCCCCAAATGGGGAAACATAACTGAATCACGTGATTGTGAATGTCCCGCTAACTCTTCACCCTTCTTCCCTTCCATGTGGACCATTTATAAATACATACTCTCACCAAATTTTCCTCCCCATCACCAAATAATCAAACCCGCAATCAAAATGGCAGCCGAAACCCGAACCCAACCCATCCTCTTCCTCATTTTCTCTCTCCTCGCCGTCTCCACCGCCGCGGCCGCCACCACCTTCATCCAATCAAAATGCAGCGCCACCACGTACCCCACCACGTGCATCCAATCTCTCTCCGCCTTCGCCAACAAGATCCAACAAAGCCCTCGCCAGCTGGCCCAGACCGCCCTAATAGTCAGCCTGGCCAAGGCCCGGTACGCCAAGGCCTACGTGGGCCAGGTGGGCCGGGCCACCGGGCTCAGGCCCAGAGAGGCAGGGGCCGTCAGGGACTGTATGGAGGAGATCGGAGACACTGTGGACCGGCTCGGGAAGGCGGTCCAGGAGTTCCAGATGGCGGTCCGGACTGGAAAGAGGGACTTTAACTGGCATATGAGCAATGTTCTTACTTGGGCTAGTGCGGCATTGACCGATGAGAATACCTGCGTCGATGGGTTCGAGGGTCGGGCCTTGGATGGGCGGGTCAAGGCCGGGATCAAGGCCCAGTTTGACGGGGTTATGCAGTGTACTAGTAACGCACTGGCTTTCATTAATCAGTATGCTAATAGATATCCATAATAATTGCTTTAGATAGTCTCTGGAAAAATCGATAAAAAATTAAGGGAAAAAGGATATATATATATATATATATATATATATATATATATATATATATATGTTGATATATCATATGATCAATTAGCTTCTTTTTGTATTTTAGGTTTTTGGTAATGATGATGTTTTATAATGAAAAATGTTGTGCACCTTCTAACTTAATGCGAATTACCATAATATTTGTGTTTTTGTTACTGGTTTATTGGCTTGCAAAATTGTAAAGGCAACAATGTCAAGAGTAATTATTCAAGGTTTTTATCATAGTGAATGAATTTAATTTATTAATTGTATTTATTTAGCAACTTCCATAAAGAAAAACTTTTCAGATATTTGTGAACGCAGAATATAAAATTACGACAATAGAGCAGCAGATGTGAAGCTGCAAAGTCTAATTTGAGAAGTTCTACTTTACTTTCTCTAAATTTAAAACTATATACTTGTATATCTCCAAATCAAAGTTATAAATACCGTACTGGCCATCGTACTATTTCTTTACTAGAATAAGACATATCAGATTTATGTATCATTGTATCGGGTTCATACCGTTTTGAGTTTTAAAAAATTTTTTTAAAATTAAAGGAAAAAAATTTGAAATTTGAGTGTACTGGACAGTATTTGATAAAAAATATCGGTATCATGCAATATTTGACGGTACAGAGCAGTATTGAACGGTACAATACTAGACAATAACTTCTACCTTCTCTTAACCGATATTGTACGGCATGATATTTATGACACTGCTCCAAACTCTTGAAATGTGCGATGTATCTTAGAAGTTGTCTTTGATAAAAGCAAAACTGACAGTGGAATTGTTATGATGCATTCATAACCTTTTCTTGATGCCATAAATGTTAGAAGGTTTTGATAGACACAAGATTTTGGCAGTGACCGAATGAGTGAATGCAAGTGGAGGATGCAGGCAGAGAACAAGTTGATGATTGGAGGTCGGTATTTAAACAGGAATTTATAGGGAAGGGAACAGCCTCATTCATTCCATGGCTTTCATATATATATAACTTGACCTCCAATAATTCATCAGTAACGGCCAAATTATAACAATAATAACTAAAAAAGGCCATAATATATAAATATCCAATTACAGTCATTTATTACATGTTTTCGGAAACATGGACCCCTGTTACCACTTTTTCAACGTGTATTTATTATATGAGTAATTATTAATATACATTTAACTCCTATTGCCACTTTTTCAACGTGTATTTATCAGATGAATAATTATTAATATATATTTCACTTATATAATTTTAACGAGTATATACTTGCAAGTATATATTATAAATTTTGTCCGATTTCACAATGCTAATGTTTGATGGCAATTGCTGGTTAAATAACACAAGGGAACCCGCCTCGCATTGGCAGAGAGGGAATGGGACACTTTTGTTTGCTAGTTATAGGTTGCCAGTTACAATTAACAAGCACCGAGTACAGACGTACACTCACCTCACTCAGTCCCACCGCCAATTTGGCGCATTCAATTCTAGTATTTGTTACCGGTGTACATAAGTGTCATCTGGAATCTATAGATTTAGATTATCATATACGTTTTTTGAAATTTTTTTTTTATTTTTATGATCTCGTTGTTTTAAAAAAATTTCTTTAGGCTACATTCGGCAGTAGTGTTTAAAGTAGTGTTTAATATTTTGGTTAAGGTAGTGTTTGGTTGGAAGGGAAATAGTTTTTTTCGAAAAAATAATTTTTCAATTTTTCGTTGTATGACACGATAAAAGATGGGAAACTATTTTTAAGGAAAATGATTTTCCTTCCAATAGAGAAAAGTGATTTCCTTCTTGAAAAGATAGAAAGTTGATTTCTTCTTTTAACTTTTTGACGATATAATCAACTGAAATGTAGGTGCAAAATTCGATTTTAATGGTTTGGTCCGTTTGGATTGAAATTTGACTAGCCGATTGAAAAGATTAAAATGAACTCAAATTTAGATTTTGAGCTTAAATTACTTTCATTTGATCAATATTATTTATCTCCATCACGACAATTTAATCGATATTTTTTGCCACTAAAACAATTCAGTCGACTTGCTATCGAAACAATTTCAACGGTTTGGAGCGAAATTTGATTATCAGATAGAAAAGATTAAAATAGGCTCAAATTCAAACTTTGAGCTCCACGTTATTTTATTTGGTCAACATTTTTTTTACCACGACAATTTATTCGATATTTTCTGTTACTTAAACTGTGCATTCATTGTTTTTCACTATTAGAATAATTTCAACGGTTTGGATCGAAACTTGATCGTTGTATAGGAATGATTAAAATAGGCTAAAATCCAGAGTTTAGGCACGACATTCTTTCATTTGGTTAATATTTTACGTTACTTAATTCAGTTGATGTTTTTCGTTATGAAACCAATTTCAAGGGTATTGATCGAAACTTGATTATCTAATAGGAAATATTAAAAAAACTCAAATATGAATTTTAAACTCAACATTCATTCATTCGGTCAACATTTATCTCTGCTATGACCATTCAGTCGATATGTTTTGCCACTTAAATAATTCAGTTGACGTTTTCCTTATTTCCCTGAAAAATGATTTATCTTGTACCAAACAATGAAAAATGTGATAGAAAATTAATTTTCATGGGAAAAATATTTTCCACGGAAAATGATTTTCGAGAAACCATTCTCCTTCCCACCAAACACAATCTAAGTCAAAATACTAATCACTTAATTTTTAATATTCAGTGTTTGAACTAGCATTTTAATTAGTGTTTCTAAGAAGCTAATACTATTAACCTTTAACATTTAAAAGTGGCATTTTTTTTGTTTAAAAGGTACCATTTGAAAATTTTATCATCAGAAATGATCCATATACTTTTATGTCGATTTACATTAATTAACTAATCAAACAACTAAAGTTACCGAACACATTCTCTTGAGCCGCTCATATCAACAATTATCTGCTCTTCAAACAATTACCAATTACTTCAACAACTATCCGCTACCTAAATAATTAATTTTACCAAACAGAACCTCAGTCTAATTTATAACACATTATCTGATCTATAGATTCAAATTAACGATATAAATTCTACTTGGGACCTTGGTGCTCCATGTTTATATTTTCCTTAGTTTTAGATAAGGAAAAGAGACGAGAGAAGTACGCCCAGAAATGAGGGTTATGGCCTTAAGATAGGGCTATAGCTAGGACCAATTGGGTTTCTAGAAGTAGTTGAAAATCTAACAACCAACATTATCAAAGACATATATCGGAGGTGTATTCAAGTGTACATAAGGCGCCACCTTACCTTTGGGTGTATAGTTTTGCATACCTTGGAGTCGTCATCAAGGGTTGGTTTTTTAATACATTAATGTATACGTGTGGACGTAATTTCACATAGTCTTTGATAACAACAATTAAGGACTTAACCAATTGTATTAACCATCTGCTCGAAAGAAGAAAATAATATAATTAAAGGGTTTTAATTACTTTCTTTTTATTTTTATATTTTTGGCAAACCTCTTGAATATTGACTTGTTCTTCAAGATTGCAAAGGGAAATTCCTTAATTTAATCCCATTATATATGATACATATGATCTTTTTTTTTCCTTTTGGGGTGACAATATACAATATATGATTTTTCACATGTAAGATATTATAATTAATGTCACGTAATTTAAAGCTTATTCCTCAAAAGCTCAAACTCATTTCAGAAAATTAAAGCAGATTTGAGGAAGCTAATTAGAGATTCAGTTAAATTAAATAAATCTAGCTAGTGGGCCAACCTCTCATAATTAATACTGAATATGATTACAAAGAGAAAGTGCATTACTAGTAAGCTTTGCAACCCCTAGGATGGACCCCCTGATCTTCCTCTTAACATCAGGATCAACATTGCGATCATCAATCCCATCCATACAGGTGTCCTCATCGGTGATGGCGGCGCTCATCCACGTCTGCACGTTGGCGATCTTGAATTTCAAATCCTCCGATGACGACCGGAGGTCGTCGTCGGAGATTTCTTGAATGCTCTGCTTGAGTTCATCAATGGAGTCCCCCATGTTGTCAATGCAGTCTCTAATAGCGGCCGCCTCGTACTTGTCGAGGCTGCTACGCCGTGATAGGGCGGTGACGGTGGCAGCGGAGGATTCGGCTGCAGTCAGGGTGGCGGAGAGGGCCGTCACCACCAGCTTCTGGGTACTCCCCTTGATTTTCGAGGCGTAAGGGAGGCATGTCTTTAGGCATAGGGTAGGGTACGTGGTGGCGTTACAGGCGGACTTTATGAAGGATATGTACTTATTATTATTGTTGTTGTTATCATTGGAGTCGGGTATGGGTCCGGATCTGGTGGAGAGCGAGGGGGAGAGGAGGAGAGAGAAATAGAGGAGGAGGAGGAGCAGGTGGTGAAATGGTGGCATTTTTGGTGCTTTATGAGAGCTTAGTTGAGTGGGTTTCTCTGTTGTGTATGGGGTTAAGGATTTTATAATATGGCAAAGGCAGGGTTAGTTTAATTTTTTTTTTTTTTGGGGGGCTGGAATGAAAATGGAATATTTGAATATATAATTTTATTTGATGGATCATTGAAAACTCTTGGACCATTGCGGATGAGCAGCTGGATATCACGTGGACTGCATTTTGCCATGTTTTAAGATGTACTACTATTTTGAAATGGAGAGAATATTGCATGGAAAATGATGTAAATAGCAGACTATGAGTCTATTCTTTTCAATTCATTGCGAAATATGGGTTGAGAAATGAATAAAGTTGATTGAGATTAGTTGAATTGGGTTGAAGTTGGTATCTTTTTATTGAAGTGGGCAGAAATGGGTTGAAGTTGTTAAAGTATGAAAGTGGGTATTATCCCATATTGATAAAATGAAAGAATGTGAAAGTGGGTGTTGTTCCACATTGATCAAGTTAAATGGTGGATTTGAATATGTATATAAACTTGTGAATTATTCTACCTAGTGCCAATTGGTTTTGGGTTGAAACCTCATTTGAGCTTATATGCATAACTCATTTGATTAAAGCGCAATTTATATAAAAAATTTAACAGAAGTAGGTTGAAATTGAAAGAAGTTGATATATTTTTTACGTAATGGGTTGAAGTTGGTTTTTTTTTTTTTTGTTGAAGTTGGTTGAAATGAATTGAAATACGTTGAAGTTGATTGAAGTTGAATAAATTGGGATTTACCAACAAAAAGAACAAGCCCTATATCATGCAAATGCGAAGTAATTGATTATATGAGCATTTAGTTGAAAACAATCCCAAATAACAGTTTGTAAAATACCATACTATATTTAAATAAATTACAAAAGAAAAATTGATGGAATTTTCCTTTTGCAAAGGCTAGATGAAAGCATCGCCCGTAGTCGTTATTTGCATGTCATGAGTTATAAAAGATTGATCTCAGTATTATAGTTATTATTATTCAATTCGCTTATTAATTGGTTAGATCAATCTCAAAAGTTTACCTCAGTAAAAGGGGATCTACTTATCATCTGATACAATAATTTTGATTTATTGTCAACAATTCTTAATTAATTTTGTGTTTTTTTTCCTCAATAAGATTGAGTTATTTCACTCTAAATTAAAATGGAGTAGGATATTTTACTTGCCTCTACATAAAGATGCTGACGAATTGACAACTCATGTTGGGGAGTAAACTTCTATATTTCTTGATATCGATCTTTTGACACCAGGCATTTAATAGGATGCATGATACGAAGGTGTTAAATTCAGCTCTCTAGGTAGTTCCTCCCCCCACCCCCCAAAAAAAAAAATTGAAGAAATAAATTTCTAGTTGTAACTACCATTGACTTAATTAACCTACAAAATTAACTAAACCATGCTTCCTCTTCTTTTTTGGGGGGAAATAAAAGCCTAAGAGCTGTTTTTTCCGATTATTATTAGCCAAAAGATAAACACAGTCGAATTGGACTGTACACGTCTATATCACCTTAAAAACAGCTGCCAACAAAACACAATGACCCAGAAATTACCTAACAACAATATCTTATCAAAAGACAACATCCAAAAGACACGACCTAAACACCCCACATACAGCTGCAATGTATGCTTGAATTATGCAAGGCACTGGCAACTAGAAGACTAGGAAAGTAGATAGCCAGTTAGACTATGAAAGTAGGTATTATCCCACATTGATAAAAAAATGTAAAGAATATGAAAGTGGACGCTGTCCCACATGGATAAAATTAAAGGGTTTGAGCATGTTTATAAGCTTGTAAGTTACTTCACCCATTGCCAATTGATTTTGAAATGGAATCTCATTTGAGCTTATATGCATGAAAAAAAATTTAACATAGCCAATGGCCAAAACAGATACCTAGTAGGGAAATTCAAACGCACAATGTATAAAATATCCTGCTTAAGAACCGCTCTATTTGTATACCCATCCAAATTAAATACTAAAATGATAAACTCGTTCTCAAATCTAAACACCATCTCTCGTGCTTTTCTTCTTAATTATAACTCTATAAGCCTATGATATGAGGGCCGTACTTGCTACTTTGACTATATATGTACCTTTCTTTCTTATAATTAGGTACAAATGAACAATTAATATTGCTTTTGCAAGTAAATGCAATTAACTTTAGAACTATAGTAAACAACCGTAGTAAAAAATGGATATCAAATATTGCAAAATTTCTCTACTTTAATTACAAATGTATTAGAATCGCATATGCTAATACGAATTCTTTTATATAGATATATATAGGCTTGTAACTTATAAGGTGTAATCCTATGAAGATTGGGAGCCAAAAAAAGCATATAGAGAATGCAATGTAAGCTATCTTAAACGATTAAATTTGATGCCAATTAAATTAAGAGAGGAGAACAGAAGAATTTTTCGAAATTTCGGCTAGGAACTAGGTGGGGATGTCAGGATGGTCAATGGCACAGTGTGAGAAGTTGGGACAGATAGAGTCAAATCTAATAATGATAATTATAATTAAAGTAATTAAACAACACACTCATGTGGCAACAGCGTTGGACACTTAGACCGTTTGTATACTTGGAATACTCCAATTTTGGGCTTGCCAACCTTGTAGCACAATAATACACACACACACACACATATATATATATATATATTTGGATCCATAGAAGCTACATTCAGAGGGCAGTATAATATAATTAAAAAGGAGCAATCGAACTTGAGATTTAATGTGTCGAAAACCTTAATCTTAACTATTAATCTAGAACCCGACTTCTTAGAATCTTATAAGATTAATGCCAAGTAGCTCTTTAGGTGGGATTAGACACTACCTAGCTAGTCTCAAACTCTCAGTTAACCCGACTCCTTAATTGGAATCTTATTAAGAAAATGTAAAATCACCACATAATCCGTAAACTAATTAATTAGTTAATCGATTATATTTACATAAGTAAATATTTAAATAAATTGCTCGTACATGATACAAACTCTGTTATTGAAAACTTTATACGGCCTGTCTATCATTTTTGTCCTATATATGATAATATTGTTGCATCAAAAACACCCAAAGATAATAGGGTGTAGTTTGACTATTTGAAGGTATTTACGTACACCATAGTTAGTTCATGTTTATTCGGCTCCAAATCAGCCAGGGGACGTTACGTTAGACATTGGGGAAAAATCTAAGTTAATTCCACAATATTTTTTCATTTTATTGTGCAAATTAAATAAATTAAGCTAGCGTACGTACAACTTCAATTTAAGCAATTTCTACCGAGAATATTTTTGTGGACAAACTTGTTGGATTAGATAAGAATAACAACCAAGTGCATGAATTCAAATTTATTTATTTATTTTTTTCAGCAAAAGATTTATCGATCTGAAACTAGTAACTAAATATTTAAGATAATCTTTCGATAAAAAACTATATACGTCATGTTTGGTAAATAGCTTTTTGGGTGCAAAAAGAATTTTTTAGAGTATTAGCTATTTAACTCTGGTCAAAAAGTTCTTTGAAGTGTTTGGTTGATTAGCTTTTTAGATTAGCTTTTTATACCCAAAAAACTCTTTTACAAAAAGCTCTTTGAGATAGCTTTTTCAAAAAGCTTTTTGATGTTTACTATTACAATAACCATACTAACCTTATAATTTACATTAAATGTCATTCACAAATGATATTTCCGAATATTGGATGCTTATACTTTAAATTTTTTAATTTATTTTTTCTCTTTTGGGACAAGAGTTGTGGATGGTCATGATGTTGAAGATAATACTTTTAATTTTAACGCTTTCTTAATTTAACAAATAATTTATGTTAGTTAGTCTTACATGATATATATAAATATTTTTTATGTCACATATTTTCAATTGCTATTAAAAAAGAAAACATTTAACATTAAAAGATATTTTGATAATAAGTACTAAAATTAGAAAAAAGTATAAATGTGATTTTATATATCACATAATCTTAATTCATAATTCATATCGAAAAGAAAAATAAATATCCAATGAAAAATTGTTTTGCTAGAAAAATAATGAAATTGAGTAATGGGCATAAGTGGAATTTTATCAAATAGTTTTGTTAGAAACAGCTAATTTTACAATCAGTTAAGTCAAACAGCTAATGTAATCAGCTAATAGCTAACAGCTAATACAATTAACTAATAACTAAGAGCTAAGAGCTATCAGTTGATCGTCAATAAGGACCCATGCATACTAGTCTACCCAGACGTATAACTCAACGTTGAGCTGTTGGATACATGGAAAATCTCAATCCATTCATTTATATATTGTAAATTTGTAATTCCAAGGCCCACCAGTGAGAAGCAGGTCCCATTCCAATTTCATGTCTCCAAATCAGGTGACTAGGCCACACATCAAAATCAATGCTTTTCCGTTCAAGTTTCTACCAAAATTTTTGACTGACCGGCTTTCGGCCCAAGTCTCCGTCAAAATTCCAAGACAGTTTTGTAGTATAATTTTATCAACAACATAAGTAGCCACCAAATTAGACAATATCTATCTATTTTGGGTAAAAGCTCAAAAAATGAACTCCTCATATTGCAACCTTAATATATATATACACAAGTATTCATATTGAAATAATGGAATGATATTGCAATGCGAAAGAGAATGGAAAGTTTGAAAAATGGATAACTCCATCATTAAAACAGTAAATCTTGTGGGCGCATGTCCCGCTCTTCTGCACACAAAAATTCTCCCCTCTTCTGCAATAAGAGTAAGTTAAATTTTTTTTTTGGGGGATCTAGTGGTATAATAATATTAATTACTCTTAAAGTCGAGTATGCTGAGAACTAACTTTAAAAATTAAATTATTTCTATCTAGTACCTCTAAAGTTAAGATTATTAGCATCCAAATTTTTTTTGTTAAATTATGCCCATTAAGTCTTAATTAGATATGCTTTAAAACCGTTTATTTATTTAATTCACTCTGTACTTAAGCTGAGCGAGTATTATTATTTTTGTGCATGTAAGAACGTAGTCAACTCTACACGTTTCATCAATTTCATTTTTTTTGGTGGATCAATTGGAATAGACTTCTGTGCGGGCAATGCTTGTATAAGTAAAGTTGCTTACATCTAGCTGGTTCTCTTCATAATCATACCCTATATATATAAGCAGAACTTACATTGAGAGTTATTATTGTTGTTTATAAGGACATGACCAAGTAAATATATGTCTATGTGTGTCAGCAACGCCTTTGAGAAACAGAGGTGAAGGAAAGAAAATTGTGGTGAACGTCTCGCACTGGACCAACCTTCTACGAGAGCACAGCTTAAATATGTATCGCATAGACCTCGCAGTACTTGCTTGGATTTGTGCATGTCCTTGCCTTTCCCTCGACCATGCTTCTCACTCTCGTTTTATATTTGTGTATATCAACGATCACTAAAAAGAGTCGGTGAACGTACTTTTCTTTTGTCTTACAAAAATTCAAGGACGGATATGTACCTATTGAGGACGGTCCATTACGTAACGTGTGTTGTTTGACTGTAAATATATTATTGGGCAAGGTGGTGCCATAGGATAAGGCATATATGGAAGACGCTGTCTTGTGGTTAAATGAGTATGTGTAATGTAGTCGCGTAATTCGATTGGGGCTCCTTCTTCCGATGTCCTCGTCCCAACAAACCATCACGAGCAGGTTGCACACTGTGTGCTCCGGAATCTACCCTGTATCATGCGTCTCCGTGTGTGGGCCGCGCTTTCCATGTGAGGCGCCTCAGAACCAGGCGCCGACACGCCCAATTGGGCGTTTCTGTGCTGGGAATTGTCAGCCCACCCCTCAAGAGGCAAGCCTGAATGATCAATTGCATCTACAACATATATTAAACGCCTTGCAATAAAGCATGTGTTGAGCTGTGAGCTTGACTTGTCATGCTAGCAACCTTAATAAAAACAAGGCCACACATAGGGCCTGTTCTTTTCATGAGTAAATTCATATTTACCAACTTTAACCCACTTCAACCTATTTTAAACCACTTGAAAAAAAAATATCAATTTCAACCCACTTCAATCTACCTCAACCTACTTCAACCCACTTCAACCCACCTCCTTCATAATTTTAATAATTTGTAAAGTATCATATGGGATTTAGGGTCTGTTGTTTTCGTGAGTACATTGGGGGGGAAAAAGGGTAAAGTCGGTTGAAGTAGGTTGAGGTAGGTTGAAGTTGGTATTTTTTTTGAGGTGGGTTGAAATAGGTTGAACTAGATTAAAGTGGGTTGATGTAGGTTGAAGTGCGTTGAAATTGGTATATTTTGTATGTGGTGGATTGAAGTGGATTAAAATAATGAGAATGTAACTAATGTGTAATAATTTATGAAGTTATCGAAATTTTGTGAAATTTTTGTTCATTCTTTTTTATTTTTTACTTTTTATTGTTTATTGTTTATTTTTTATTGTTTTACTTTTTACATTTTATTTTTTTATTTTTTATTTTTATTTTTATTTTTTATTTTTAATTTATAATTTATAATTTATAATTTATAATTTATTATTTATTATTTTGTATTTTTTACGTTGTTTGTTTTATTTTTTACTTTTATTTTTTAGTTTTTAATTTTAATTTTTATTTTTTGAATAAAAAATTAAAAATTAAAAATAATAAATTAAAAAAATAATAAATTACAAAATAATAAATTAAAAAATAAAAAATAAAAAATAAGAACCAAGAAATTAAAAAATTAAAAAATAAAAAATAAAAAATAAAAATAAAAAATAAGAAATAAAAAAATAAGGAATAAAAATTTAAAAATAAAAATAAAAATAAAAATAAAAATAAAAATAAAAAATAAAAAATAAAAATAAAAATAAAAAATAAAAAAATAAAAAATAAAAAATAAAAAATAAAAAATGAAAAATGAAAAATGAAAAGTGAAAAATGAAAAATAAAAAAATAAAAAATAAAAATAAAAAATAAAAAATAAAAAAATAAAAAAATAAAAAAAATAAAAAATAAAAAATAAAAAATAAAAAATAACAAAATAACAAAATAACAAAATAAAAACTAAAAATGAAAAATAAAAAATAAAAAATAAAAAATTAAAAATTAAAAATTAAAAATTAAAAATTAAAAATTAAAAATTAAAAATTAAAAAGAATAAACAAAAATTTCACAAAATTTCGATAACTTCATAAATTATCACACATTAGTTACATTCTTATTATTTTAACCCACTTCAACCCACCATATAAAAAATATACAACTTCAGCCCACTTCAACCAACATCAACCCACTTCAACCTACTTCAACCTATTTCAACCCACCTCAAAAAAAAAAATACCAATTTCAACCTACCTCAACCCATCTCAACCTACTTCAACCTACTTCACTCTTTTACCCACCCTACTTACCCACGAAAAGAATAGGCCCATAGTGTCCCAATGCTTCAAGGTGAATCTTTGTGGACCTGTGGTGAGGAGTTTAAAAGTCTAATCACAAGGTGTGTTTTAATCAGATTATCTTTGGTTCAATTATCTATTTTAAAAAGACAAAATTAAACAATTCATCATACAGACATAGCTAGATCATTTATTCTGATTTGAAATTTGATCAGAAATCTCTACCTATAATGATACGTACGTCTCTCCATACCGAAAAGCCTATATTTGATTTAAAGAAAATGAAGATTGAAATATTAACTAATATAGAAAACAAAATAGTTGAATTTAATTATCTACTGTTATCTAATGCTACTCTTCAAGGCTCAATGAATGCAACTAAATCAAATATAATTAAACCACCATAGATTAATTGATTCAACTAATTTAAAGTTCGTTTCCTTAATACTATATTAGGTTTGAAAATGGAGGATCAAAAACCCCCCACACCTCTCCCAAAAAAACAGTAAAGCAGAAATGAAAAATATGCTGACATATAAATAAAAGAAGAAATATGAGTATGAGTTTCAGGCGTATGGATTTCCATGTCTATCCTGAATAACATTCAATAGGGATAAATTAAGTCAGGGGCGGTATCGACATTATACACTATGCCATATAAACAAGCGACTGAGGTAGCATTGGCTTCAGTCTCTCTCTTGTTTCGGAAAATTAGGCTAAAATTTCGACTATTAGTTCTTGAGCAAGGACATCAAATTCGACTTCGAGATCAAGAATTGGCGAAGAACTTCTCTGTTTGATAGATTCATTCTTCAGAACTTCGATTTCGATATATTAGGTATGCGATTTTGTGAGTTTCGTTCCTTTTTTTCTTTCAGAGCAATTGTTAGGGATTGTTGATGGTTATTGTTAAAGTTGAATTCATTAAGAACAGCGCAGTGTTGTATCCTTGAATTTTTAGAACGTTTAGACTGGGATTTCTGAAGTTAGTGATTCTCTAATTGGACATGTGTGAGATTTTATTTTAATACTGAGTCTGAAGAAAACAAATTCAACAGAAATCAGAAACCAGAGTCTTCAACTGTTATCAGAAAATTAGAAATCTGGGTAGGGATTTTTACACAAAAAGTGCTGAGAATTGCTTTGGTTGATCCATGTAAATAACGAAAGGCATTACCTTTGCGATCAGAAGAGTAAATTTCATGTAAAAATCGGCTATTTTGTTGGCTATTCTCTTGGGGGCAGATTATATCCTCCAAAATAATGTGGTATTGACTGTCAGTTAATATTTCGTAAATTGTTGTTGGGAAGGGTGCAATGAAACTATCTCAGGATCCCTTTGAAGCTGCATTTGTGGAGCAAGAGGAGTCGCCGCCCGAGTCTCCAATTACAGCTAATGATATTGAAATCCAAATTGGTGATGCATCTGTCGATGTTAATCAACGTGATGATGAGGTTGTGGATGTAATTAGTCAGCCCAATGTTGCTTCGACTTCAACTGCTCCATCAGCCTCTGCAAGGATGATCACCCAACTGAATCACAAGCTCAAAGATGAAGATGAGGATGACGAGGAGGAGAACATGGAAGTTGAACTTGGAAAGTTCCCATCAACTGGTGATCCTGATAAAATGGCCAAGATGCAGTAAGTTGTAACTGTCAGTAGTGCTTCCCTTTTCGGTGCATTCGCTGCATCTGATTGACAAGCTTAAGCTTGCATATCGAACTTGTGGTGAACTGGGTGACGTTGACCCACTGCTTGTGTCCTCTTTTGGGGCTAACATGATCGCTGGGTGCTTCATTAAGTGACAATGGCCTCTCTGATTGAATTGCCTTCCAGGAGACAAAACAGATGAGTGACATCCTAGATGGACAAGTAATATTCCTTACCTCTACTAGGACAACCCAAAAACATTGTTGTGAAGGCTGCCACCTGCCATTGTTGTCCTTTTGTGTTATCCTTCAAGGGTGACCTTTACATACTTGCCTTGCTTGATTTCTCTGAAGGTGAGTGTAGTTGCCCTCCTTGCTTGAACAAAGAGGTGCTTCTTTCCTCACGTTGCTTGCCAGCATGTAAAACCATTCTTGTTTAGCTTATGTCATCATGTGTCTTTTTTGCCTGAAATTCCACTTGACAGATGTTGTGTGAAGTACACATAATATTTGTTATATTCCTCTCTAGATAGATGACCAAGCGACTATCCAATAGGCTTTGTTATGGGGAATATAACGTTTAATAATTTTAATGCTTACTGGGTTGAAAAGAGCTGCCGTGAGGAATGTCCTTATGACTACATATTTTGAACTGCTTGCGCGCACAGGACTATCTTATCTCAATTTACAGAGGAACAAATGAGCAGATATGAATCTTTTCGAAGATCTGGTTTTCAAAAATCCAACATGAAAAAAGTATGCCTCTTTCCTCTTGTTACATGTCTTATGCATATTTCTTAGAATTCATGTGATTGCATTATCCCATTCTTTCTGCAATATGGAAGAGTGATGGGACAAGGTGGATAGCGTTTCAAATTGTGTGACATCATCAACCTTATGTTTGATTAAAATCTTGTTTATATGATAATGCAGTTGCTTGTCAGTGTTACGGGCAGTCAGAAGATCTCTGTACCAATGACGATTGCAGTGTCTGGTATTGCAAAAATGTTTGTTGGGGACATTGTTGAGACAGGTGTGTGTTATCGATTATGTACTTAAACATGTCAACATTTCATGATTTACTCATTAAATTTCTAATTGCTTTATCTGTATTCCGTGGCTTTCTACCATTTTCTTCGATTCTCATTCTCAAGAACTGTTGAGGGATTTTATATTCCGAAGGAGCAGGTAATAAGAGGAGCTTTTTTTGGCTTTGTGGAAGTCTGGAGAATGCTAGATGCATATGTGCTATGTGGGATAACATTGATGATAACACTTGATGCGACTATAACACTGATGGATTAAGGGTAAAGAGGGGAAACGGAAGCGTGCACCGAAGATTTTTTTTTTTTTTTGGGGGGGGGGGGAGGGGGGGAGTTGGGGTGGGGTTGGGGAGGGGACGTTTGGTTGTCAATAAATAAGGGAAGGAGGTGAAGTTTTCATCTCCATTAATCCCTAATCCCCTATATCCCCATTGTTGGTTGACTCCTGAAATGAGGGCAAATGGGAGCTGTGGGGACAACATCTAAACGAGATTTTAATCCACTCTCTTGTTATGAAGATGAATCACATTGTCTTCCTTTGCTTGCCTTTGATTAACCTTATCTTTATTGCTTTTCTGTTTGTGGTATCCAACAGTGTAACGACTCTACCTTATGATATAGACGATCTCAGACTCTGGCATGGAACCGATAGATAGTTATAGGTTCAGTACTTTGTCTTCTCTTGCCCTACCTATCGACAAGCTCTGCATGGCCCATGAAGGGGCAGACAGAGTTCAATGTGAGATTAAATGCCCTCTGAATATTTAAACTCCACTTATGATGGGAGTCATATTAATCGTAGTTGTAGTCTATGGTTTTGCGTGCAAATGATCCTTGTTTTTTGTCCAACTAGTATGTTCTGAGTATTCGATGTTTAACGGTTCATCATCAGTGGCTATTTGATTGTTGTTATGTAATATGCAGCCAGACTTGTCATGACTGAAAGGAAGGATTCTGGCCCCATCAGGCCATGCCACATACGGGAAGCATATCGAAGGCTCAAACTCGATGGGAAAATCCCAAGAAGATCTGTTTCAAGGCTCTTCCGGTAGTTGCCCAGATAGCTGTATAGATGATTATCTAATCTTCTTGTTCTGTTTTGATCTCTTCCTATTAGTTATACTTATAGGGTTAAAATTTTGACCATAATTTTTTTGACAAAGGTTGTTGGATTTCAATTTTGAAGTGTAATATCTTTGAAATCAGATCTCTACCAAGTTTTGTTAAGTCATATTTCATCTTCGAGATCGACGACATTTGTAAGTAAATTTGGTCGAATTTTATTAGACTTGAGTTCCAAGGTATATTTAGGATAGACACAGGATAAAACCTTGATAAAGAGGAGAATTTCTTTGCTCAATTCTTCTCTGTTCAACAGTAAGTGTTACATAAAAACCCTTTTCAAAACTAAAAATGACTACCGGACTCGTTCAAAATACTTCTCAAACACGAAAAAAGGAAAACTTATGGAGGGTATTATATGTGATCAATGGGGGATTAATCAGCTAACTAATTAAAAGCTTATATGGTTCAAAGACCTGCATCGAAGGGTACACCGGTCGATGGCAGCCATGCCCGGCCAGCGATGAAGGTACCAACAGTGAACGTGGAAGCCACACTTGGGTTGGTTATGATATGGTAACCGGGCCAGTTGACCCGCCCACGAACGTTCGAGCCAGGCCCTGAGTTTCTGAACTCAGCATAATACAAGGTGTTCAAGTTGTCATTACCACTCCACGCCAACCAGCCGGCTGGGTGGATTAACTGGTCCAGGTATGTTTGCATGACAATGGTCCTGGAGTACTGCTGCCAGGGCCGGCCCAAGTAGGTGCTAACGGACTGGAGGAGTGGGACAAGGTCCCCAGCTGCTTGGATCCGACAGTTCTGGATCACAATCCCGGTGTTTTGGTTCGGGTCACCCCGCCCTTGAGCCGTGATGACGTTCTTTTGGCTCATAATAGGCTTTCTGACGTAGATGTTACAGTCTTGGAACACAACTGCCGCGTTACCAAATATGATATCAACTGTACCAAAAATGTTACACGATTTGTAGAACTGCCTTTGTGAATGCACAAAAAGGGTGTCTTGAAAACCATAGAAGTTGCATCTATAGAAGACCGATAGGTCCGAACCCGATCGGAGTGCCACGGCTTGGCCCATTTGTGGCCCGGCCGTGTTCCGGAAGGTTATGTCACGGGCCATGAAGCGAAGCCCATCAATACCTTTTAAAAAGAAAAAAGGAATTTAATTTGTTAGATTATGTAATGGAATTGATTGGTGTACACAAGTCAAGTAATACTGACTTTGTAACTAATAACAATGGAAAAGAAGTAATTAGGTAGTGCCAACTGGCGCCAATTAACTATATAAATTAAATTAAACATGATATAGGAACTAAGGTTGGGATATTTTAAATTAGCTATTAGTAGCAATAACTGAAAAGAAAAAGCTATTAGTTACTCTAATAGTAAGTTTTTCAACGGAGTACAAATAATATTTAGTCTTATATGGCTAAATAATTCTATGGATTAGGTCTAGATGGAGCACTATTTCAACAAGAATTCAGGTCAAAGTTGAATTGACTAATTCATATCTTTTAGACAAAGACAAAAATTTCAAAGTCTAGATAACCTAGCTGTAGATTAACACTACCAAATGTGAAATAGTTAACCTCTATTTATGCAAATTAAACTCAAAATTAAGTATGCTTATGGTAACTTGTAATAGTGTATCCGACATCTATTGCTATTCGGATAATCTAATGTTCATATTTTGTGGCTAAGTCAGGTCACTTGATTACATAAGTCAGTAAAACTGTATAGGTCCGCAAGACGTATAATAAGATGATTCTTGGTCAAAGGTATAGTTGCCTCCCATAGTTTGTTATCATGGGAATGGACATTCTAAGTCACAGGTAGATCTGGCAAAACTGACCCGAGACCCGAAACCCAAACCGAACGACCCAGACCTATACCCGACCCGATATCCGAAATATGCTCACCCGAAAGTAGACCCGAAAACCGAATTAACCCGAACTGAACCATACCCGACTCGAAATTTTCCACAAAGTTGCTTGTTTTGGCATGACGAGCCTATTTGACCAAAAATTAGTTGACCCGAATTCGACCTGAACCGAACCATACCCGACCCAATCTGAAACGACCCGAAATGTCATTTAACTCGAACATGACCCAACCCGAACTTGGCCTGACCCATACCCGAATCGAATGACCTATTTGCCAGGTCTAGTCACAAGACTTGAATATGGATCTCTTTGTTGAGCATAAATTAAAGATTCTATTCCACCAAAGCAAATACTCCCAAGAGAAAAATTTTTGCGCCTATTACTAGGATCTCAATGGGATCAACCATACATTAATCATGAAATAGACAACTCATAAGTTGATGTGGGATTGGCCCTTTAGGGGTAACCTCACGAAGGGATGTTTAGTTTTCACAAGAAAGATTAAGGTTCATGTCTTTTTGGATTGTGTGTGTAAAATTTATCCATCTAAAAAAAAGGTCGATGGAAACTAGGGAGGGGAGTGTACATACCAACGGTTGCAGAGCTGTAAGTGGTGTAACCACCATTGACACTTTTGCGAGAAGTAATAACAGTGGACCTCGTTCCATCACCAACCAACATGATATCATTGCCATTAGCATTCACATAGATACTTTCCCTGTAAATCCCTCTTTTTACATAAATCACTTTCCTCCCATTAATCCCGCTTCTAGCTGCGGCATTAATGGCCGATTGAACCGTCCTAAACTGGCCCGAACCATCTCGAGCCACCACGAACTGAGCCCTCGAGACAGCCATTGAGCTAGAGTATTCCAATAGCCTCCTGTCCTCATGGCTCACCCATCTAGGGTACTCACCCATTTGATCACTCTCAGCGAAGCTCGGACCCCCCATTAGCCCTTGATTGATTGCCAACCCGTTGGATATGAGGTCCGACACGTTGTACGAGACATGGGGCCACACTACTCCGGTCACTTTCATGTCCTCGGCCCCTAACCTGCATGTCTCGAGGTTGGTTAGGGCGGTACTGAGCCAGGTTTGGGCGTCAAAGTTAGAGCATTTGAGCTTCTTCCCGGTCAAACCCTGGAGGGTGCGGTTGAGTTGGAGGACGGTGTGGTCATAGAGCCTAACACAGTCAGCCCATGCAGCGCGCTCTCTGTGGCTCTTGCACCTTTTCCCCCACCGCCATGCATGGCCATGCGCGGTCAGGGCTCGTTTTAAGGCCATCTCGATGGTCACCCTCCTAAACTCAGTCTTCTCCTTGGGCCTCTCCATGCCGGGCATATGAGTCATGAAGTATTTACATGATTCAGGGTGAGGGACAGTATCACACCATTTATCGATATCGTCTAGGGTAGGAGGATTTTTGAGGGGGTGCGACGAGATACTTTTGGCTATGGAGGTAAATAGGAAGAAGAAGACTAGGAGTGTAAGCTTAGATGATGCCATTTGCATGGCCTCCTAATTTTCTTGTGGTTTTGTGAGTATGTTGGGAAGATAGTTTTAGGGTTTTAGTGCCGGGAAGTATGCTTGGATGATTCAAATCCCTAGGAAGGGTTGTTCATATATAATGGAATACATTAGTTGACCAAATCGTACACTGATAATGATTAGTTAGGCTTTGCTTTAGATTGTGAAACTTTGAATTAGATTGGTTGTTATAAAAAAAGTAAACGGAAGACTAACTAATAACTAAAGTGTCAGAAAATTTTCAAAACCTTGTGTCTTTAATCATTTCTTTGTTATATATGATGCTCTTTTACGTAATTATTTGCTCATGCATACAATTTCATGCCTTGGTTACTTCCATTTAATTTAGCTGGTTTTATTTTCTTTGTTTTTTTGGGTCAGGAGATAATAATAACCGTTCATTTCAACTGTTAAAATTAGTGATAAGAGTTAAGGAGTAGTAACATGCAATGATACATGATAAGGTGCGATAAATAATTATACAAGGGGCTGTTAAGATTTAAGAACTGTGATCTGCTGTTACTAAATACTGAAATAAACATGCTATAATTTATATATTACTATATGCTATTTTATTCGCATGCTATTTCATTTCTTTTCAAGTTCCTTATTGAAAATGTCTTCCTCAGATTCTATTAGTGTGGTACCACCAAATCCCAAAGTCACTGCCCGAAAACTTTTTATTTATTATTGTTTTTTTCTTAGGTGATTGTTTGGTAGGCAAGAAGGTAAACTTTAGGTGAGGGAAGTATGCAAAGTCTAACCCCCAGAAAATGAGCTTAATTAAAGAAAGAAATAGACAAATCAGAATTTCTTTCTTAATTCATATGCAACTTACTGCCACTTTCTTAATAAATTCACGATGTTGTCTCTTAACAAATTTCTATATGGATAGAGATATATGTAGAGATAAGATTGTCTATATTTGAATCTTCTTAGACTCTGTAAAAGCAGGACTCACAATGAGAAGTGTTATTGTTGTTGTTGTTGTCATTGTCCTCTCTGAAACACACATGGAGCTTGCTTGGACTTAGTATGTTACGTGCGTTGAATATCATGCTAGAAAAATGTTATACACATACGTTACAGTGAAACTCAAGGCTGTGCAATCCACTCATATAATCCCTGAAGTCACAAGGTTAATTTTCATCATTCTAATTTGACTTTCCTAAATATTCCTTATTTCCCCTTAAATAAGTTTTGTGCAAATTTTGTCTACATTCAAATATGATACTTTCATCATCCTAATATTTTCTTTATATTATTATAGGGTGATAATTGTACTTTTTTTATCGATAGATTGACTTAACTATTAGGGTGTTTTTGTGTCCAGCAACACCTATCCATCTCACCAAATGATGATTGGTTGTGATTAATTATCACCAACTCATTAGTTTTAGACCATCTGCATATTGTACCAATAAAGGTTGAAGCAAATCGAAATATTTGTGTGTTTCATCTATCAATACAGGCTAGTTCAAATAGTCTCATATTTGTTCCTTTTAAATAAAGTCTTAGATTCGGGTATTATGAATGAATGAGATATGTGATCTGAAAATTCTCTCTGTATAAGTCAACAATAGTATAACTTTGATAAGACAGAAGTCTAAATTTGCAAAAAAAATATAATAAAAATATTTTAACCAGTTGTGATGGTTTTTGAATATTGTAGCGCACTTACCAATCGTACTGCACTAGAGCATTAAACAAATGCATCAAATGGGTCAATTGGTTGTCATGTTTGCACATAAAATTAACTGCAACATGTCAATTAAGTGCAGCTCACAAGTCAAACGTTAAGAGTGGTTCAACTAAGAAAAATGAAATTTCTTCAATGTTTGAATTTTTTAAGAAGGAGATAATCTAAGCAATATTTTTCACCTAATGATGAATGTTTTCGTCGATTTCAAGCAACGAGATGAAGATTTTCAAGCAAACCGTTGAGTCAGGTAATATGATATATCCATACTTAGCATTATTCATTATTTTGGGATCAAGCAAAAATAGTTTTAAATTTTTGCCAAACTAGTTGACCAATTCAAAGGAAAGGAAATCGTACTAAAATTGCTATTTTCCTAAAGAATTTTAAAGCATAGTTGTCAAAATTGCCTTAATAATTTGAAGATGAGACGTATACTTTCACAAGATTTTTGGAATTATGTCCCTCTAATTAAGTTTACACAAGTTGGTTCAAGTGGTTTGACACTTGTTTCTCCCAAATAAGGTCTCGGATTCGAGTCATGTGAATGGAGAAAATCTGAAATGAGAGAGATTTAAGGGCCAACAGTACCTCGACTCCAAAGAAATGGAGGATCCAAGACCAAAAACAAAGACCAAAAAAAAAGGTTACGCGGCTAACCTTAATCTTCATGAACAGATTATTTGTGACATAATCAACCAATTAAGAATAATATCAATGACTTTTTAATCTCAATACCTATTATTCTCATTTTAATAAATTTAACTTTTCTTCCGTTCCACTTTTTGTCTCAAGACACAAAGATTGATAGAAATTGATGATTCATTTAATTTTATAGGATTTCTATTGAGACATCAAATGTGAATAGGGTTCTACTTAGGACCTCAAAGTACAAAGGATCATGATACATAAACTTAATTAAAATAAGCTACTAGGATTAATTGTCAACTGGTTTTGCATGTAACCTTATTTAAGTATAACATAACACTTAGTTTAGGCTACATTTTTTGGTTGTTTAGAAAAACTTCACTATAACATCTGACATAAACACGTTATCAAACTTAACAGTTTTACTTTTCTCGTCAAATCTCATCACATAAGTAGATATATATGATGCAGTAATGATTTGTAACAATAACACCTTCGATTAGATTTTTGCGAAGAGAACTAACTAATATAAAGGCCAACAAAAGAACAAAAGGTTAATGGGTATGTAAAGATTCTTAGGTCACAAAGCCCCCAGACTCCGTTAAAGTGGGACCCACACTAAGAGGTGGTGGTATTGTCGTAGCTCACAAAGCTCTTTTGGATGCTAATTAAATCAGCATACTTCTTATGGAGACCAAAAGGTCCCTTGGACAAGACCCACGTATGCAGAAAGGAGTCTCGTGTAGAGAAATCAACACCTACTTTGGACCATTCTTTGGTGGTTATAAGACTTACCAACTTGGGTAAGGATAATGGGAGTCGCAATTGTTGAGCAAAGGGCTCATTGGACCGCCTGCTTGTTCAATAATTATATTCCGGACTTGAATTTATAGACCTGAGTTATATAATATGTTTTTTTAAAGGAAATTAAAGTAATCACTTTGGTGAGAGAATATGGAGGTTTTAAAGATACAAAAAAGAAAATACCTATACTAGGCCTAGTTTATAGATCAAGAATAGTTTTCTAATTTAGGCTTCTTATTTAATTTCTGGAAAAATTATTGTCTTTTTTCTCTTTAAGGTATTTTGTCATGAATAAATAATCATTCTATTTGTAAGGATAAAGTGCGTGAAATTTATGTATTCTACTATTCTAACATTGTATTTTTAATTAGGTGGTTGTCATCATCTTTTCATTCTTTTTCTTTTTTTGGGGTAGCTCCTCTGTCTTTTTTGATAGGATGGGGGGGGGGTCAAATGACATTAGGTAACTCTTTTTTTGGATACTTCTGCTACATGAATTGGAGGGTGGTTAATATTGGAGTATAAAAGTGGGTATTATATTGTCCCACATTGATAAAATATAAAGAATATGAAAATGGTTATTGTCTGACATTGATAAAATTGAAGGATTTGAGCATGTATATAAAAGCTTGTGAAACCTACATTCAAACCTGCTTCAATCTGCCTAGGCCTGCTATCTACTAGTCAAACCTGCTCTAACTCACTCACAAACCTACTTTTAAACTGCTCCAATCTGCTAACTACTATATGAACAAATTTCGACATGCTTAAATTTGCCCAAATATGTTCAAATATAATTCAATCTGCTCAAATATGCTCATCCAATATGCTCATAACGAATAGACCCTTAATAGATATGATCTTTTTCATACTGAAGAAATAAGAAAGTACGGTGTTTTCATAGTAATTTTAGAATTCTAACTAAGATAATTTTGCTATCAGCCGCTCACATAGAAGCGCAACTACAATAGCTTTCAGAAGTAGACGGGGCATCTCTAACCATAACAATTGAGATGAATGTCTCTAGTTACCAATAAAGAGTAGTGACGTGGCAATTTATTTTTGGCAGTAGCAAACCTTGGCATTCCTGTTTCCTTGCCAAAATAGTGTTTGGTTACCAAATTAAAGAAACAGTAGTGAAGAGAAGGGAAAGCGATGTGGACTTGTTTTTTTTTTTTTTTTTTTTTTTGGGTTCAAATGAGTTACGAAGGCAGTACAATATAATAGGAGGAGGGGAAATTGAACCTAAGATCTAATGTAATCAGGATTTTAATGTTAATCACTTCACTACGTTAGATCTCATCGGTCCGTATAGACGTATATTGTCAAACTAGTTCAGATTTTACTTAAAGGTGGAGATCATTGAGTTATTATACAATTGTTTATGGCTTTTAGATCATCTCATGGGACTCTTATTTTATCATTGGATAAGAAGATGACTCTTTAACTTGAATTCAAAGACATGGAGAAATGCCCACCTAAAAAGATGAGTAGTAGATGCATGAATGTTTGCTGCTTTCCCATTATTCCCATTGACAAATCAAGTAAATTAAATATAGTTAAGATGCCCCAAACTAAAGTCAAAAAGAAGCATTTTAAATCAAAAATAACAGGAAGAAGGCATTATCCCTGAGAATCAGCCATACCAAGTTCCAAGTAGTACAAAATGCGGGAATATGAATATATGATCGTAGCTTAGGGAGGGGTGTAGTACTTCAATTCAATGAATTATAATATCACAAAAAATTAAAAGTTAGCTGCCCTCTATTCAAGAACCATCTCAATCAAAAATTTCAACTGATAGTTGAAGGTCGGAAACAATTTTATCTTCTAATGACCCCTCACATAGCTAATGTCTTTTGGGTTTCAAAACGTGGATTCTGCAATCTCCTGTTACCTTGTGCAATAATTCAATACGAGAACTATTGAGATTCAAACTGAATTGAAGATCCGTCGTTGAGAAATTAGCTCGTACCATATTTAAAAACAAAAAAAAATCACATCTCAAATCAAAATCTTAAACTTATGGCTAAAAAGCTTAGGAATGATTTTATACTTTCGACATCTTCGAATATGAATGACGATGAATGAATATTACCAAAAAGTGGAGCAAAATAACTTGAAAAATCAGTGAAGGGGCAAGAAAATGCAAGTGGCACAGTTCTCCTAATCCTAATTAACTTAATTGCCTTAACGACAATATTAACATACATATCCATCACCGCACGTTTAGCGCGCCTCTTCAAACCCTATCACCATTTGTTTTCTTTTCAAGTATTTTTGTGTTTCCCATGCTTCACTCTGCCCTTTATTTCTTCCTCTTCTCTGTTCTAATTAAGACAGCAGCCATCATATCATCAACATGTATGAATGCATGTCACATGAGTTTGTATATAAGATCAGAAACTCTGAGCAAAATATGACAAAACAAGAACAAAAGAAGAGAGATGATGATGGGAATTTGGAGATGGGAGAAGTTAGTGCTAAGGGTAGCTGTGGTGTTGATTGTTATTTGTCAGGACATACGAGGAGGTGCGGCATCACAGCATGATTATGGAGATGCATTGACTAAGTGCATACTGTTCTTTCAAGGCCAAAGGTCTGGCAAATTACCTCCTACTCAGCGCTTGACTTGGCGTGAGGATTCTGGCCTTCTTGACGGTTTCCAAATTGGTGTGAGTCTCCCTCCCTCTCTCTCTCCCCCCTCCTCAGGATATACTGGTCGTATTAAGTTCGCATCAAGTCATATTTGTGTCATTGATATTTTGACTTGGTTAGGTGGTTTTTGATCTGAGTCAACCAATGTTCGTTGTAGCACACTTTTCTTGCAAATGAAGTAGTTTTGTAGGAAATAAGTTCATTTTAGATTTTGGCTCCATTTTTAGATGGGGTCATTGTAGGTATCGGATCAAGAGTAGGCACGGGTTGTTTGGTTCGTGCTTCTAGTTTGGGTCAATTTTGTCAAGTCTCGACCCTCCAGCCCAATGGTCATGGTTATGAGTGAGTTTTATGATTAACTTGCCTATTTAAATTGGGTCAACATTTGGTGGGGTCAATTGGGATCTGTAGTCTGGCCCAACAATTGCTCAAATAGTTGTAAATTGACCTAAATGCCACCAACAGGCCCAATTTGTTGGTAGATTGGCTGTAAGATTAAGCCCATCCAACAAAATCCATTATGAATCCACTAACGCATTACATAAATTGATGCATGTTCACAAATTGCTCATTTTTGCCTAATGCCCATTTCACATGACCAAATACACAGGTTGATTTAGTAGGGGGGTACTACGATGCAGGTGACAATGTGAAGTTCACCTTCCCAATGGCATTCACCACAACCATGCTAGCATGGAGCGTGATCGAGTTCGGATCCTCCATGGGCTCCTCGGACCTCCACCATGCCCGCGAAACCATCCAATGGGCCACCGACTACTTCCTCAAGTGCACGAGCGTGCCAGGGTTCGTGTTCGTTCAAGTTGGGGAGGGTTTTGCTGATCATAACTGCTGGGAGAGGCCCGAGGACATGGACACTCCCAGGACCCCCTTTGCTGTTAGCCGAAACTTCCCTGGGTCCGAAGTTTCTGGTGAGGTTGCCGCGTCATTGGCAGCGGCTTCCATCGCACTTAAGGCCCTAAATCAGACATACTCTGCAGTTCTTCTAAGCAGGGCTAGGACGGTATAATTCTTGCCAAGTTATACCCTTCTAAAAGTCCATTCAGCTTATTATATGTGGCAATATTGCTGGCTTGTCTAATGAGTTTGTCAAGAAACTGCAATCAATATTTGATTTTCGAGTCAAGTCAGCTTTAATTTAGCAAACTTAAGCTGCGTTACAACCAAACTTAGGTTGTCCTATCTCAAACTTGACTTAAATTTCGTTTCATTTTAAGCGGACTGATGAATAATGTATGAGTCAAACTATACATGATTCAATTCATGCAGATGAAAGATTAAACTTCTACAACTTCACTAAATTTGTATGTAAAATTGTAACTGCAGGTTTTCAACTTTGCAGATAAGTATCGAGGCTCGTACAATGACAGTCTTGGACCCTGGGTGTGTTCTTTTTATTGCGATTTCAGTGGTTATCAGGTAAGATTATTCGAAACAATTAATTGGTACAACTTTATAATCAAGCTGCTCTGCACGATCTCAAGATTTCGTAACAAGGGCAAGATTGAATTTTTGGCAGGATGAATTGCTGTGGGCAGCAGCTTGGCTATACAAAGCAACAAAGTCATCCACATACTTGAGTTATGTTCAAAATAACATCCATAATTTGGAATCACCTTATGCAGGAGGTAGCTTTGCTGAATTTGGGTGGGATACTAAGCATGCTGGCATCTATGTTCTTGTTTCAAAGGCAAGTGCTACTGCATTATCACCAACTCTTTGAGCACATTACCCTATAAAATGATCAAACATCTGTAAATCTTTGCTATCGAATTCTAGTATTGACATCGTCATATGAATCTGTGTATTGTTGTGTCTTGCAGTTGGTGTTCGCTAAGGTTATCGAGCCTAGTTCATTTGTCGTCAATGCTGACAAGTTCATTTGTTCAGTGTTGCCTGAATCACCATCCAAAGTGGTTTCTTATTCTCCAGGTAACTCATCTAATTGAACTCTTGATTAAGTTTCATACTTCACGTAGCCTAATTTGTATTTTGAATTGCGTGCGATTGATGATCTTCTGGAGCTTGTTTTGTATTAGGCGGACTTCTATTCAAGACTGGAGGAAGTAACATGCAACATTCAACAGCACTATCCTTTCTTCTTCTAGTGTATGCCCGCTACTCAACTCGTTCAAACAGAGTGATCCAATGTGGAAATGTTGTGGCTAATCATTCGCGACTTGTACAGATTGCTAAACGTCAGGTCAGTATATGAGTCTTCTCCAACATAAAATTAGTCCCCGGTGGTGGTGGTCTAGCCGAAGCCAAGCTTTAGCTCGTTCAAGAAGGAACTTGTCCATACCAAAGTTTAGGGTTCAGGTGGCCCAGCCTAGAACGCCTTGGTAGGATTGCTAAAAGATTTTTTCTTCGATGTGGGCATCTAAAATGAAAAAAAGATACGACATGAGGTAAAAAGTAATGCATCATGCAAGAGGTCCAACAAAGACTAAAAAGAGAACAGTCTTATATATGGAGACAATTTGTGAGACTGTCTCAGACAAGAATTCCTATTTCTCAATGTTTGCTGGTATGTTGATCTTCTTTTGTATAACATGTAGGTGGACTATATACTCGGAGACAATCCATTGGGCATGTCATACATGGTAGGATATGGCAAGAAATTCCCACAAAAGATACATCATAGAGGCTCATCTTTGCCTTCCATTGATAAGCATCCTCAAATAATCAAGTGCCAAGAAGGAAGCTCCTACTTCTATAGCACTAGTCCGAACCCTAATGTTCTTGTGGGTGCTGTTGTTGGTGGGCCTGATATGCAGGACAAGTATGAGGACTCTCGAGCTGATTTCCCTCACTCGGAGCCAACCACTTACATTAATGCACCTCTGGTTGGCCTCTTAGCTTACTTGAAACAACATGCCACTTGATTTTAGCTTCTTCGTTTCAGTTAATTTCTTCAGATTTTGCTTTTGGGGCCTTATTCTTTTAGATTTTAATTGGGTATTCTGTTCACCCAATGTAAAATACCAATATGTAAGGGGACCATAGATAGTTATGAATTTGTCTATTGGCCAAAGATGTTTACAAAGATGAAGGTGCGCACATCTAGAACTCTCCATACCCGTAAATATAGGTCACACTGAAAGTTATTGCAGTTGTTATCTTGTATATATATTGACTAACATAGTGATGAACATACTTTTATTTGTGCATCTGAAGAAAGTAGGACGAGTTGGAGTATTTTTGATTAAAAATTTTAATTAGCAACTGAACCAATATACAAATATATATTAGTCTTACCAAACATAATTATACACAACTGAACTGATATACAAATATACCTTAGTCATCAATATGTACAGGTGCACACTTTTTGGCAAATTATACTTCACAAACACCATTTTGGCTACAGGGCTTATATCATACATCCAAGATTATGTACTCCTGGAAGCCCCGTAAACAAAATATATATTAATAACTGCTCATATGATAAACATGCGTTGAAAAATATATATCTATGTGACAATAAGAGTACAAACTCCTAGGTGTATATAATGATTTATCTTTTGGTTAAATGGCTTGAACGCACCCGAAACCAAAAAAAAGTGAAGTTGCTTAATTAGCCATGGAGGGATGCAAAACTGTTGATCAAAGCCAAAGCATTGCTAGTGAGATGACAGATATTGACAATTTTACCCCTCATAACGGTCTTCAACTTTCCATCCATGATCTTCCCACCAAACCCCTCCGTACACGTGTCCTCATTGGTCAACGCGGCGCTGACCCATGTTTGGATATCATTCATTTGTAGCCCAAAATTCTTGCTATTCTTAACGTCACCCATCTCAGTGATGGACTGTTGAAGCTCCTCCACAGTGGCCCTTAGCACCTCCAAACAGTCCCTCATGGCGCCAGCCTCCCTCGGCCGCATCCCTGCGTCTTTCGACATCTGAGACACCATGGCCGAGGTGGTCCTAGCGGTGGCTAGGGTCACCGAGAGGGCGGCGTTGGCTAGTAGCATAGGGCTTGTTTGGATGGCATTTGCTTGGGTATAGAGGGAATTAAAGCACAGGTCAGGGTAAACCGTGGCCTTGCATGAGGTTTTTATGAACTCTGTGCTGGCTACTGGTGCAGTGTGGCGTTGGATTGCTCGGATTGGGGTGATTTGTAAAGTAATTGAGATTAAAATCATCAAAAAAAGAATCAAGTTTGAAGATGATGAGATTGTCATCGTTTGGTATATATTGTTTTGATTTGATTTCTAGGGAAAGATTTTAGATGTTCTTTTTGTGATGGAAGTAAAGAAGAGAAATATTGCCAATTTATAGCGGTTTATGATTGATGTGGAAATAGGTAGGGCACTAGAAAGTGTTGTAGATATTTTCTAGCTTTGTGCGTCAAGTGGATCAGTTGTAGGATGTTTTAGTATGAAAATCCAAAGTACATAATACGTCATGGATTTTTCTTTTCTTTTCCGTCTTTTGAGTCTTGGAATCAGCTTCTCAACGAGCAGGTATTCATATAAAGGTAAAGTTATATACATCTAGATTTCCACAAACTCTATAAAAGTGGGACCCATATTAAAAGGTGGCATTGTTGTTGTCTTTCTTTTGGGTGGGATGAGTCATGTAACTTATATATCTTGCTAGCAATACTGTTTGATTGACTTGCTTGGCCTTTATAATGAAGGTACCTGAATCATTCACCGGTTTTAAAGAGTTGGGACCAACTTTGTCTTCCAACTTGCAAAATTAGAGAGAAATCAAAAAAAGTGTCCTTTTAATTAATATCGTCGCTAGCATTATCTCATTTTAACATTTTCTAGTATGTCATATCAGTACATCAAAGACTTAATTAGATGCTAAAGCTGTCAAATAATTGCTTCTGTTTCACTTATTAGCGGTACATCTCTTAACCAGAAAAAAATAGAAGTCGATCAGCTCAATTAGTAAAGTCTTCGAAAATTGTTGCCAAGAGTTTGAATTCGTACCCACCTAATTCAATCTTTATGCTCACAAGAACCCAAAAAACAAGTTAGCAAGAAAGAGAATAAACATACTTACATATGAGAGACTAACAACATATTTATGTGTCTTAAAAAATGTGCCCTACTATTCACTAACGGAATTGTTTTTAAAAAATTAAGTAAAATTCCTTAGTTTCCTAAAAAATGACACCCATAAATGTCAATTAGTACTTATTATATTTCGTGATTGATAAGTGGAACATCCTTTTATAAAAGTTTTGAATAATGTCACGAAGACCATTAAGTTTACACTGGATCTGCATTACAACAAACGTAGTTATTTGCAATAATCTTCACATTAACACTTAATTGTAATAACCATCAATTTTTAATTAGATGCTGCTTGTTATTAATAAAAACTATTGCAGTCAATAGTTAGAATAAAAGGATCATATATATCTTGATGCGAGACATTTTTAAATGTCTTGTTTCATGCTAAATGAACATGTTTGATGACTTAAAATTGTCAATTTGCAATAGTTATGCTTAGTTATGAATTGCTAAACCTAAATATTTGTCAGTTATGTTAGTAAAGTATTACAATCCTAATTGGATCTACTTTATCTATATCAGGGTATGATACTTGTACTTTAGAAATATGGGAGATTATGAATAAATATTTTGCACAATGTATATAAGTTGTAATATAATTCCACTATTTGATTATGTCATTTATTTTTTAATTTAGAAATATGATAATATGATTTTTAAATCTAAACAAGACACTTAAAAAATATCTTAAAATAAGGCATTTATCATTTCATTTGTCATTTCCATGAAAAATACACTTGATGAAATAATATTATCTGCAAAAATGTCTACGATTTGGTGGCACTTTTTCATGTCAATATTTGAATTTTGTAATCGTTTTTTAATTCTTGAAGATAAGTATCCATATAAGAAAGCCGACAGTCGCCACGTAATTGTCACAAGTGAACACTTTTTTGCTCTGATTGGCTAATGCTGCAAGGACAACATGTTGCGTAGGCCATGGAGGCCGTTCCACCGTCACTTCCATATAGTTGGATACTTATCTCCCTTCCATTGGCCTTTGGGACCAATCAACACCCCAAAATTTCAACTTGTAAAATAGGAACAATAAAGTACTTAAGTACGAAAGATCCCTACCTTTTGGAAGTATTATGCATATTCGGATATTAAATGCAGATTTTATAACTTTATAGTCGGTAACAATGGGTGGTATTTAAATTTAGATATTTTATAACAATTTCTATATGTATGATTTATCAATTAAACTAGTTATTATATCATCTAATGGACACCAGACTCATTAACTAATAAGTAACATGGAGATTTAGTTTTCGATTATGGTTCAATTTTTAAGATCCCCTTTCCCCCTACTTGTTATAACTAAAAGTCTAAAAGCAAATTGGAATGATCGATATATTCTAGCAGTCCTACTAATTGCATAGTTGATAACACAACAGAAAATGCAATATACGTTTAGGAGAAATTATTTAAATAATTCTCATGTATAGTAATATCTATGATTGATGTGTGAAAATCCAAAAAAGTATCTAATGACTACTCAATGCATGTACACACCTTTCTAAGTTACACTACATATATAAATATGGATATATATTATAAATAATATAAGATATAATTAAGTACAATCATACTACAGATATTACTACATTATAAATATATACGTTATATTACTCATAACGCACAACACTATATGAACTAATAACGGTTCTACGTACGTACCCACAAATGCATAAGAAAATTACATGTCAACAATTAATCCAGTGCACACCAACAAGGAAAACAACTACACAACACTACTCCACTTCCTATTTGCAAACCGAGGAAATTAAACCATTTCATGTTGATATTGACAAGATCAAGCTTAGTTGACCCCATGGATTGATGCATACTTGTTAATCAAAGCCAAAGCATTGCTAGTAAGATGAGAAATCTTCTCAACCCTTCTCCTCACACTCTTCGTCAACCTTCCATCCATGGCTTCCTCTTCAAATCCCTCCGTACACGTGTCCTCATTGGTCAAAGCCGCGCTGACCCATGTTTGGATGTTATTCATCCTTAGTCCAAAATCTTTGCTGTTAATTTGAACATGACTCATCTCAACGAGGGACTTTTGAAGTTCTTCCACAGAGTTTCCAAGCACCTCCAAACAGTCCCTTAGGGCGCCCACCTCCCTCTCCTGGAGCCTGGGGCCTTTCGAGATCCTTGACATCACACCCTTGGTGGTTCTTGGGGTGGTGAGGGTCACCGAGAGGGCAGCGTGGGTTAAGGAGTGAGGGCTTGTTTAGATGGCATTTGCATGGGTGGAGAGAGAAATGTAGCACAGGTCAGGGTAAGTTGCTGCCTTGCATGATGTTCTCAAGAACTCTGTGGTGGTGGCCGGTTTAGTAGACAGACATCGAAGTGCTAGGCGCGGATTAATTTGTGAATTAATGTGAGATCATTATGGTGAGACAAGCCAGAAGATAGTTTAAAGATGAGGTATTCCTGTTTGACATTATCTTAGGGTTAACAAGTTTTCTTTCTAGGTAGAGAAAAGTGATTATATCTTGCTTGGTTGTGAAAGTTAATGGGTAAATTGCTATTTATAGAAGAAGTTACTGAGGATAGTTTGTAGAATTCCTTTTTTGGGGGGGTTGGGGGGGGGGGGGGACGGGCCCAAAATCCTAGGAGGAAGCTCCTACTTCTATAGACCTAGTCCGAACCCTAATGTTCTTGTGGGTGCTGTTGTTGGTGGACCTGATATGCAGGACAAGTATGAGGACCCTCGAGCCCATTTCCCTCACTCCGAGCCAACCACTTACATTACTGCCCCTCTTGGCCTCTTGTTGGCCTCTTAGCTTACTTCAAACAACGTGCCTTTTGATTTTAGCTTCTTCGTTTTAGCTAATTTCTTTCAGATTTTTCTTCTGGGGCCTTATTTCTTTTAGATTTTAATTGGGTCTTCTTTCACCCAAATGTAAAATACTAATATGTAAGGAGAACATAGATCGTTATGAATTTGTCTATTGGCCAAAGATGTTTACAAAGATGAAGGTGCATATATCTAAAACTCTCCATACCCGTAAAAGTGGATCCCACACTAAAAGTTATTGTTGTTATCGTGTATATATGTTGATGACTGACATACTGATGAACATACTTTTATTTGTGCATTAGAAGAAAGTAGGAAGAGTTTGAATATTTTTGATTAAAAATTTTAATTAACAACTGAACCAATATACAAGTATATATTGGTCATCAATACCAGACATAATTATTACAACTGAATTCATATACAAATTTACCTTAGTCATCAATAGTACAGATGCACACGTTTTGGCAAATTATACATTATAAAACACTATTTTGGTTACAGAGCTTATATCATATACCCAGGATTATGTGCTTTCGGAAGCCCCGCAAATAAAATATATGTTAATAACTGCTCATATGACAAACACACGCTGAAAAATATATATCTATGTAATAGTAGAAGTACAAACTCCCAGGTGTATACAATGATTTACCTTTTGGTTAAATGGCTTGAACGCACCCAAAACCAAAAAAAAGTGAAGTTGCTTAATTAGCCATGGAGGGATGCAAAACTGTTGATCAAAGCCAAAGCATTGCTAGTGAGATGACAGATATTGACAATTTTACCCCTCATAACGGTCTTCAACTTTCCATCCATGATCTTTCCACCAAACCCCTCTGTACACGTGTCCTCATTGGTCAATGCCGCGCTAACCCAAGTTTGGATATCATTCATTTGTAGCCCAAAATTCTTGCTATTCTTAATGTCACCCATCTCGGTGATGGACTGTTGAAGCTCCTCCACAGTGGCCCTTAGCACCTCCAAACAGTCCCTCATGGCGCCAGCCTCCCTCGGCCGCATCCCTGCGTCTTTCGACATCCTCGACACCATGGCCGAGGTGGTCCTAGCGGTGGCTAGGGTCACCGAGAGGGCGGCATTGGCTAGTAGCATAGGGCTTGTTTGGATGGTATTTGCTTGGGTATAGAGGGAATTAAAGCAAAGGACAGGGTAAACTGTGGCGTTGCATGAGGTTTTTATGAACTCTGTGGTGGCTACTGGTGCAGTTTGGCGTTGGATTGCTAGGATTGGGGTGATTTGTAAAGTAATCGAGATTAAAATCATTAAAAAAACAATAAAGTTTGAAGATGATGAGATTTTCATGGTTGGTATATAATGTTTTGATTTGATTTCTAGGGAAAGATTTTAGATGTTCTTTTTGTGATGGAAGTAAAGAAGAAAAATATTGCCTATTTATAGGGGTTTATCATTGATATGATGTGAAAATAGGTGGGACACTTGAAAGTATTATAGATATTTTCTAGCTTTTGCTGTGTCAAATGGATCACTTTCAGGATGTTTTAGTATGAAAATTCAAAGTATATAGTACATCATGACTTTTCTTTTCCTTTATTTCTATTGGTTCTTGGAATTAGCTTCTCTACAGGCAGAGATGTCTATAAAAAAGTAAAGTGACGTGTATCTGAATTTCTCTAAACCCCGCAAACTCGGGGCCCATATTAAAAGGTGTTGTTTTTGTTGTCTTTCTTTTGGATGGGATGAGTCATGTAATGTATACATCTTGCTATACTGTTTGATCGAGGTTCTTGGCCTTTATATCGGAGGTACCTTAATCATTCACTGGTTTTAAAGAAGAGAAATATTGCCAGTTTATAGGAGTTTATGATTGATGTGGAAATAGGTAGGGCACTAGAAAGTGTTGTAGATATTTTCTAGCTTGGTGTGTCAAGTGGATCACTTGCAGGATGTTTTAGTATGAAAATTCAAAGTATATAATACATTAGATATGGCAAAACTGACTCGAGACCCGAAACTCAAACTGAACCACCTAAACCCATACTTGACCCGACACCCGAAATATGCTCACCCCAAATCCGAATTGACCCGACCCGAAATTTTCTACAAAGTTGCTTGTTTTGGCATGACGAGCGTATTTCATCAAAAATTGGTTGACTCGGAATCGACCCGAACTGAACCATATCCGACCCAAACCGAAACGATCCGAAATATCATTTAACCCGAACATGACCAGACCCGAACTTGACCCGACCCATGCCTGAACCGAATGACCCATTTGCCAGGTCTATAATACATCAAGGATTTTTCTTTTCTTTTCTTCTTTTTGGACCTTAGAATCAGCCGCTCTACGAACAGATATCCATATAAAGGTAAAGTTACGTATATCTAGATTTTTTACAGACTCTGTAAAAGTGGGACCCATATTAAAAGGTGGCATTATTGTCTTTCTTTTGGGTGGGATGAGTCATGTAACTTATATATCTTGCTATACTGTTTGATCGACTTGCTTGGCCTTGATATTGAAGGTACCCTAATCATTCACTGGTTTTAAAGAGTTGGGACCAACATTGTCTTACAACTTGCAAAATTAGAGAGAAATAAAAAAAAATGTCCTTTTAATTAATATCTTCGCTAACATTATCTCATTTCAACATTTTCTAGTATGTCATATCAGTACATCAAGGACTTGATTAGATGCTAAAGTCTTCAAATAATTACTTTTGATTCACTTATTAGGGTGCTTCTCTTAACAAGAAAAAAGTAAAAGTCGGTTAGCTCAATTAGTAAAGTCTTTGAAAATTATTGTCAAGAATTTGAATTCGAACCCACCTAAATCAGTCTTTATGCCCGCCTCACAAGAATAAAAAAACGAGTTAGCAAGAAAGAGAATAAATATACTTATATATGAGCTGGAGACTAACAACATATTTATGTGTCTAAAAAAATGTACATCCTTTTATAAAATTTTTGAATAATGTCACTAAGACCATTAAGTTTTTACATCCATGCCTACACTACAATAAAAGTGTTTATTTCCAATAATTTTGACATTAACACTTAATTCTAATGACCATCAATTTTTAATTAGATACTGCTTATTATTAAGAATAAAAACTATTGCAGTCAATATTTAAAAGAAGGTGATGATATGTACCTTGTTGTAACACGTTTTCAACTGTCTTATTTAATGCTAAATTAACATATTTTATGATTTAAAATTATTAATTTTCAATGATTATTCTTAGTTATGAATTGCTAAATTTAAATATTTGTCAGCTACACTGGCAAAGTATTACATAATACCCTAATTGGATCTACTTTATCTAAAACGGCATATGATATGCGTATTTTAGAAAATGTGGTATCAAAAATATTTTATACAATTTATAAGTTGAAATCACCATTCCATCATGTCAATTTTTTAAATTTAGAAATATAACAATATGATTTTTAAATTTAAACATGACACTTAAAAAGTGTTTGTCATTTCCATGAAAAATACACTTGATGAAATAATATTATCTGCAAAAATGTCTGCGATTTGGTGGCACTTTTTCATGGCAATATTTGAATTTTGTAATTGTTTTTTAATTCTTGAAGGTACGCATCCATATAAGAAAGCCGACACTCGCCACGTAATTGTCACAAGTGAACACTTTTTTTTCTTTTTCTTTTTCTTTTCGTTGTAGAGGTTGATACTCTGGTTGGCTAATGCTGCAAGGACAACATGTTGCGTAGGCCATTCCACCATCACTTCCATATAATTGGATACTTATCTCCCTTCGATTGGCCTTTGGGACCAATCAACACCCCAAAATTTCAACTTGTAAAATAGGAACAATAAAGTGGGAAAGATCCCCATCTTTTGGAAGTATTATGCAGATTTGGATATTAAATCCAGATATTATAAGTTTATAGTCGATAACAATGGATGATATTTAAATTTAGATATTTTATAACAATTTCTACGTGTATAATTCATCAATTAAACTAGTTATTATATCATCTAATAGACACCAGACTCATTGACTAATAAGTAACATAGAGATTTAGTTTTTGATTATGGTTCAATTTTTAAGATCCCCTTTCCCCCTACTTGTTATAACTAAAAGTCTAAAAGCAAATTGGAATGATCGATATATTCTAGCAGTCCTACTAATTGCATGAGTTGATAACACAATAGAAAATGCAATATATGTTTAGGAGAAATGATTTAAATAATTCTCATGTATAGTAATATCTATGATTGATGTGTGAAAATCAAAAAAAGTATCCAATGACTATTCGATGGATGTACATGCCTTTTTAAGTTACACTACATATACAAATATGGATATATATTTATAAATAATATAAGATATAAGTACGGTCATACTACATGTATTACTATATTATAAATATATATGTTATATTACTCATAACACACAACGCTATATGAACTAATAACGGTTCTACATAAGTACCCACAAATGCATAAGAAAATTACATGTCAACCATTAATCCAATGCACACCAACAAAGAGAACAATTACACAACACTACTCCACTTCCTATTTGCGCACCGAGGAAATTAAACCATTTCATGTTGATATTGACAAGATCAATCTTAGTTGACCCCATGGATTGATGCATACTTGTTAATCAAAGCCAAAGCATTGCTAGTAAGATGAGAAATCTTCTCAACCCTTCTCCTCACACTCTTCTTCAACCTTCCATCCATGGCTTCCTCTTCAAATCCCTCCGTACACGTGTCCTCATTGGTCAACGCTGCGCTGACCCATGTTTGGATGTTATTCATCCTTAGTCCAAAATCTTTGCTGTTAATTCGAACATGACTCATTTCAATGAGGGACTTTTGAAGTTCCTCAACAGAGTTTCCAAGGACCTCCAAACAGTCCCTTAGAGCACCCGCCTCCCTCTCCTGGAGGCCGGGGTCTTTCGAGATCCTTGACATCACACCCTTGGTGGTTCTTGCGGTAGTGAGGGTCACCGAGAGGGCGGTATGAGCTAAGGAGTGAGGGCTTGTTTGGATGGCATTTGCATGGGTGGAGAGAGACATGTAGCATAGGTCAGGGTAAGTTGCTGCCTTGCATGATGTTCTTATGAACTCTGTGGTGGTGGCTGGTTCAGTAGAAAGACATCGAAGTGCTAGGTTCGGATTAATTTGTGAAGTAATGGAGATCATTATGGTAAGAAAAACAAGAAGATAGTTTAAAGATGAGGTATTCATGTTTGACATATATTAGGGTTGACAAGTTTTCTTTCTAGGTAATGAAAAGTGATTGTGTTTTGCTTGGTAGTGAAAGTTGACAGATAAATTGCTATTTATAGAAGAAGTTACTGAGGATAGTTTGTAGAATTCATTTTTCTTTTCAATTTTTTTTTGGGGGGAGGGGGGTTAGATGGGCCCAAAATCCTAAGATGAGGATGTCTACAATATTGTATTGGTTAATTCTCGTTCGAAATTTATCATTAATTTTATCTGCAACAAGATTTTTCAAAAAGAATGTGATTGTCTAACGAGTTATGCTGTATGATTGAGGAAATTGGACTAAATTATTGCCAAATTTAAGTTTAATTGAGTAAAACTATTAACTTAAAAAAACCTATTTGGATCAAAGCATTCTAATTTGAAGGTCAATAGAATGACCAGTTTATTGATTCAAAGATAACATTTAACGATACATTCAAATATGCAGGAAATGATGTGCCCAAAATAGGAAGAAAATTCTACAATCAAACGAGACTGCAATTAAGACTTTAAAATGTTAACAATTTATTGATCACTTATTGTAAAATAATTTTACCATCAGAAATATGAACAAAATATTAAAAAATTCTCAACCGTTGGATAGATGAACTATAGAATTACAGTCTTCTATCCAATTACTGGCGATCTCAATATGTCCAAAGTATGGTTTATCTTAAAGGCGGGCAGCTATGAAATCAGATGGGCTGGCCACCAAAGCCATGTTGTTCGCGCGAATTTTCAAGTCCAATCATCCAATGGTTGAAGGTGGGTTCAACTGAAACGAATTAGTACACCAAAGAATGATGTCAAGTTGGGTTGGTTTTTTTTAGCCGACGCCGAAGAATTGTTACATCACAACATTTTTATTTTTTTTGGGAAAAAAGTTAACAACATCATAAAATCAAACATAAAGTAACATTATTATTATTATTATTATTATTATTATTATTATTATTATTATTACTAGTTTGAACCCGTGCTATGCACGGTGCATATTAAAATAGACATTTCATGACATATACTATGCAAGTAATGAACCGATAGTCTTTGTAGACATAGTTAATATTATAATTTAAGAAAGATGATAGAATAATCAATGAAAAAAAGTTAATATTATACCGTTCATGTTCATTGTCACTTAAATTTGAATACATAAGACGCATGTTGGTTCTAAGATGTTGAATATTGCAGTAAAACCAAAAGGTTGCCCTTGATATTGAAGATGCAATGATATCTGCTCTACTACTCTATGTAACAATGGGAAGTATTTGCCTGAAATCACCTCCAAAAATGACCATTTTCCCCCCAAATATTTAATGAAGTAGGCAAATTCTTTTTTTAAAAAAAATGTAGAACCGAGTTTAACTTGACACATAGAGACATCGCATCCTTTGCTCACATATAGAAAAGTATACGCAAAAAGGATGAAAAAAACGAAAATAGGCCAACAAATCCAAGCAAATATGAGAAACCCATTAAATGAAATAATTTTGAAAATAACAAAATTCAAAAACTATAATTTATCTGTGCTATATAATCATCATAATTTTCTTTCTATTTATTATATAATTTATTTGTATTATGCCTTTTCAAAAGAAAAACTGTGTATTACATAATCACAAATGAATTTATAAATTGTGAACCACATAAATAATAATGAGACCCTTGGATTCTCATGGCGTGCATTCAATGTAGGAACCTCATAAATTTGTGGAAGTGCCAGGAAAAATTACCAGTGTACCATTGTTAGAAAAGGTTGCCCTGTGCGACAATAAACAAAACAATAAAGTGAACTTAAATCACCATGCCTAAAATGGAAACCAATGCTAGCCAAACATTCGTCCGTCATGCAGAAGATTTGCACCCAAAAAAAAGTACCCCCTACATTTCTTGAAGACTTGAGCCACGTCAAGAAGTCGCCTTGTTGATGCACAATTATTCCTATACTCATAGCATTTCCATCGTAGTGAATAACATCAAGTCATCAACAGGCTGGACTAATCAGTTAATTCCTAGCCTAAACCTAAGGTATGTTGGTTTGAACTCCTCATTGCACCCCTCAAGTATCCAACCCGGAGTCTTAGATGCTTAGTATACATGGTGTCGACAATTGAGATTTCATTTTAGCCAAAAACCAGTAGAGTTTCCAGGAGATGAATAGTCCAATACCTACACACATTGATCTTGCATATCTAATAAGTAATTTTATTTCAGGTCGTATGGTCAAGGACATTAGTATAGTACTCAATTGTTGCATTTAATATGATAGGGGCATTTTGGGTTTGATAAATGAAAGATTTTATTGAAGATACCATTCTCAGCTCACTAAATTTAGTTCACGATATGATTATATTTGACATGCCATTTCTCAATTTTGAATATTAGTCTGGACCCGTGCTTTGCACGACATATGTTAAAATAGACATTTTGAATATATATATATATGTGTGTGTGTGTGTGTGTGTGTGTGTGTGTGTGTGTGTGTGTATTGTTGACATAATAATCGAATCCTTGTAGACATAATTGACTCATTGAAAAGATGACACAACTTCATTGACTCATTCAATTCCCATGCCATATTGACTCATGTAGCACAACAACTATTTGCGTAAGATTATATAAGTTGACATACCAAATGAAACTAAACCATAATTGATATTACTCTTACACAAAAACCAAAAATCCCTATAACTTAGTAAGAACAATACTAAAAACTATTTCTCCCGTTGTACATTCAGCAAAAAGAAGTGCTTTTGTTGATTAATATCTATAGCCCAACAACCAATTACTGTTCCTCCTTATGACATAAAATTTCCTCCAAACCGAGCAAGAGACTTAAACTTCATCTGGAAAAATCTAAGTTTCCCCATAACTTCGTAAGCATAATATTGAAAACTATTTCCACATATGTACATTTAGCACAAAGAAACCCTTTTGTTGGTTAATATCTATAGTCCAGCAACCAATTACTATTCCTCCTTGGGACAAAAAATTACTTCCTTGATCATTTGGGTCTTTCACTACACCACACTCATAAGGGATTTTTTGATAAATTATTTATTTTCTTTATAATGAAAACGGTACTATAACCAATTACCTCTCTAATCAATTAGATGTTTAGCCAAAATAACAACGATATAATATGTACACACTAATTTCATTTCCATCTAAAAGTTTAACTTGGTTCATTGAACAAAGAATACGACGGTTAGGTCTTCGATTAATTCAATATCAATAAAATTAGTCCCAAGTATTTTTGTCGATAAGAAAAAAGGGAGTAATAAATAATTGAAAAAAAATTGACAATGTGGGAAGGTAAAAATTAAGAAATTAACGTAATCGTAATGCTTTTTTGTCAAGTTTGCAAGAAATCATAATGTTATTTTCATAGAATTATGCTCAGTTATCTTCAACTATCCCACATCAAATTCACTTACACAATGCTTTTTATAATAGCATCTACAAAATTTTGTACAAGGTGCTTTATAATAGACTATTGCCTAAATCTTGTCCAATAAATATATAATGACACTTAAATACTAAAACAATAAATGAACTCCTCAAGGAAATACAATGATTAGATATTGTACCATTGTATTCAAATCTGTTTGGATTTCCTAATCTTTTCAGATTTCTTTTTATTTATTACTGCGGGGATATGTACATAGCAATATGGTTCCTTATTATTGTGGTTGTTTCATACTTTTTTTATTATTTTATTATTGCTACTTTTAAGTGTATAATACTAAACTTGT
>JAKOGI010000028.1:797500-860000 GCA_029747015.1 Carnegiea gigantea | reverse complement strand
TTCAAGTTTAATATTTATTGTTCTGCCAAAAGGCAGAAATTCAAGTTCAATGTTCATTGTCTGCCAAAAGACAGCAATTCAAGTTCAATGTATATTGTTCTGCCAAAAGGCAGAAATTCAAGTTCAATGTTCATTGTCTGCTAAAAGGCAGCAATTCAAGTTCAATGTTTATTGTTCTGCCAAAAGGCAGAAATTCAAATTTAATGTTTATTGTTCTGCCAAAAGGTAGAAATTCAAGTTCAATGTTCATTGTCTGCCAAAAAGCAGTAATTCAAGTTCAATGTGTCTTGTTTTGCCAAAAGGCAGAAATTCAAGTTCAATGTTCATTGTCTGCCAAAAGGCAGCAATTCAAGTTCAATGGTTACTGTTCTGCCAGAAGGAAAAAATTCAAGTTCAATGTTTATTGTTCTGCCAAAAGGCAGAAATTCAAGATCAATGTTCGTTGTCTGCCAAAAGGTAGAAATTCAAGTTCAATGTTCATTGTCTGCCAAAGGCAGAAATTCAAGTTTAATATTTATTGTTCTGTCAGAAGGCAGAAAGTCAAGTTCAATGTTTATTGTTCTGCCAAAGGGCAGAAATTCAAGTTCAATGTTCATTGTCTGCCAAAAGGCAGAAATTCAAAGTTATACGTTATAAAACCTTGTCAACTGGTAGAGGAACCAGGTTAATAAAGAATCTCAGTCCATATAATGAATTGTAAAACACTGTACTTTAATAAACAAGTATGAGAAATTCAAAGCGCATATTGCTACATCATTAGTATATTAGTCACATGACATAGTTACATGTTTCGCCTTATGGTTATCATTCCATGTTTCATCGAAGAGGTCTATTCCTGTATATGGCCTGTTACTGTATGGTGTAGTGAAATCATCAGTTTAGTGACTCTATCGCATTGAACGTGATGGTTATTCTAGTGTCAATGCTAAATTCATATAGTCTGTCACCTGACACCATCTTCAACGAAATTTAAATTTCCAGAATTTCAAGAAAAACGATAACACGCCTAACGCTTGGGTTGGGGGCGTTACATAAATAACTAACGTTTGCTTAACAACGCAGAGACAAAAATTACGTCATCTATAATTTCTGGCACGACTAACAAATATTTTCATAACATCCGAAAAATAAATAAAACTTTTTATAATTGTTATCGAACTATTTGTATACACAATTACATAAATTATAAAAGTTTTCAAAATATGAAAAATAGTAGTTATATGTAGGAGTGGGAAGGAGTGAGTAAAAGTGGGTAGAAGTGAGAAGGAGTGGGAAGAAGTAATATTTTTTCAAAGTGTGAAAAGATGTGAGAAAGGAGGAAGAAGTAGGTGGGAGTGGAAAAAAGTGCGATGAGTTCATTAAACCATGAAAAGAACAGGGTCTAAGTAAAGCAAGAAAAGTTACCATGTCCAACAGAGAGTGAACATTGTAACGAATGGATAAGGATAACGGTAATAATAGTCAACTAATCCGCATCTTCATTCCTTTTTGTTTGTGTACAATCTACAATGATCAACATGGAAAGAACCAAGTGCAAACAAGTATGATTATACAACCCTAGCTAGAACTTGCCTCGTCACCTTCTAAATCATCTCCAAGTGTATGCCTAGATTTATTGAACATTTCCGCAACAATAATTAACAAACAAATTTGAATAAATAAGCACATGCACAAATGAAAGATATGAAATCAAATCGACCCTAGATACAAGCAATTCTATGTATGTTTTAAAGGCCAGCAATCAATGGGACACCAGTTCCTGGCAACCAACTTTGCCCTCCGATGAAATTAGCGACGGAAAACTTGGATGCTTCAGTAGCATTGGTAATGACCTTGTATCCGTGCCACTGCACTCGTCCATTTGTTGAAGAACCAGGGCCAGAATTCTTGTACTCAGCGTAGTACAAAGTGTTGAGTGCAAAATTACCATCCCACTCGAGCCACCCTGCTGGGTTAATAAGCCCATCGAGGAACGTTTGAATGACAACCGTTCTAGAATACTGCTTCCATGGCCGCCCTAGGTAAGTAGGGAAGTTCTCGGTGACGGGTTTGAGATCTGAGAAGGCCAAGATCTGGGAGTTGTGGATTACAATGCCCGTGTTTTGGTTAGGGTCAGTCCTTCCTTGGGCAGTCACCGTGTTCTTTTGGGATCTCATGGGCTTTCTAGCATAGATGTTGCAGTTTTGGAGCACAACTGCTGCATTACCAAATATGAAGTCAACTGTGCCATAGATGTTGCACTGCTTAAAGAACTGTCTTTGAGAGTGGACGTACAGGGTGTCTTGGTACCCTTCGATGCTACATTGATAGAAGACCGAGAGGTCAGAGCCTACTCGGAGTGCTACCGCTTGGTGGTTTTGAGGTCCGGCTGTGTTGCGGAACGTGATGTCTCTAGCTATGAATCCATCACCTGTGACGGCTGCAAAAAGGAATACATAGACCACTATTTAGCATGCAAGCCAAGACGTACTTTAGGAACATAAGTTGGTAACAACCATTCTTGATTGCCGGCGTGATGGAACAAATTAATCATACATCCTAGAAGTCATATTAAATTATCATCGGTTAAAATTTCTTATTTGGCAATTCAAATAATCAATAAGGATAGTCAACCTAGCTAGGTACACGAACAACTATAATTATTTTAAGTATGATTCCCATTTTTACAAGAACTAGAGATATTCATATATAAGTAGCTTTACATTTATAAGCACTCCTACTATTAGACAGAACGATTCCAATGATCAGTCTAAGGTAAGGATCACATATTCAACTTCTTTTGTTAGTTATTGTCAAAAACATCACCAACATATTGGCTAAGAGAATTTGTAAGGTTAGTTATTTAACAGTCAATTACAAAACATTTCACCCCAATAAATAGATATAATCAAGCACATTAGAGCGAGTCCAAGTATATGGTAGTGAAAATAAGAGAGAGATTTTATCCTCACCAAAAGGAGCAGAGTTGAACGTTGTAGAGCCTCCACCAACGCTTTTGCTACCAGTGATAATGGTCTTTCCCATTCCATCACCAACCAACATGATATTATTCATCTTGTTCCCAATCACAACATTCTCCTTATACACTCCACTCTTAACATGAATGACAAACCTCCCACTCCCACTTCTCTTATTCGCGGCATTAATGGCCTCCATAATGGTCTTGTAATTTCCTGACCCATCTTGAGCTACAACGAGGTTGGCAGAATCACCAGCAGATTTTGATTGTAACAGCTTTCGGTCATGCCTTGATACCCAATTAGGAAACCCTTCTTCATAAGTTTGTGTTTGGGTTGTCGCGCTATAATTAGTACTTTGGAGGGATAAGCTATTGCTAATAAGCTTGGACACATTGTTGGACATAAAGGGTAGCATAGACTCAGACGCATGTACACCAAGCTCAATGAAACCGGCCTTACATGTCTCAAGGTTGGTCAATGCAGTACTAAGCCATGTTTGTTGATCAAATTCAGTGCAATCAGCCTTTGATAAGGTTCGATTAAGTTGAAGGATGGTGTTTTCATACAGAGTCTGGCAGTCGGCCCAAGCAGTCTTTCCTAGCTCTTCCCCACTCTGAGGCTGGAGCCACTGGGTGTGGGATTGGGCTAGTACTAGGGCTCGCTCCATGGCCGTTTGGACCGCCATTTTGTGGAACTCAGACTTTTGTGTCGGAGCAAAGTGACCCATGAAGTGTTTGCATGGGTCAGGGTAGGGGGTTTGGTTGCACCACCAATTTATGTCATTATTGGCAAGAGATGGTGGTGCTAAGAACACACACAATGAAGACATGAAGAAAAATGAAAGGGAAAGTTTTTCCATTGTTTTGAAACTTATAAGTTAAAATGAATTGGATGATTTTATGTGATGAGAATAGCTAAGATAAAGAGGGTATATATAGAAGACAATGAGGTGGTATTATTTGATTTGTAAACGTGCAAGATTACAAGAAGTCGTGGGTTGAAAAGGCAAAAAGGAGGCATATATTGAGAATCAAGTTAATTACCAAGTGTTTTCTTCTTTGTCTAAGATTATATTTGACCCTTTTTTTCCCCCTTCTCCCTGATTTGTATGCATGTAGATGTGGGGCGAAAACGAGTTGTTGATTAATTTCACTTTGAATGATAAGAAGACTTTATTTTTGAAGTACGCACATGAACTTTTCTTTTGAGAATAACACTGTGGCTGAGTCTATGGATTAAATATGATATGACCTTTGGCGGCTGCAGATGGTGCCAAGTCCTAATCAGCTTCTCATAGTGGTGTTATTTTGAATTTCTTTCCATCTACAGGCTTTAGGCAGTCTCAGACGTAGGATAATGGACTCTTTTACGTGCTGCAATATCATTTTGGGAAAAACACAGGATTTGGATCTTGTTCATCCGTAGGTTCAACAGATACAAATGACATTTTAATTAACCGAATTGAGTGAGCCCTTTCAATGAGGAATATCACACTATTCAATTACATAATTTTGCAGATTTAATACATGATAGTATGGTTATCTATGCAGAGACATTTAAAAAGTGTCTTGTGAGAAAATATTTATTATTTTACCTTTTCTTTAAAAAAGGGGATTTATGATGTTTTCATAATCCCGCCTATATAGATGTACATGATATTTAGTATAGTAATTAATCTGGTAATCATTTATACTCAAAGTTTTATGTTTGGTGATGGGTGAACCTTTTCTAAACAATTACCCTTGAGTTTCTGGGAGTATATAATTTGAGTAATTTTTCGACCAAAGTTTAAAAAAGATGATATTGGATTACCTTTTTACCCTCCTTTAATGTTGTTATCTGAACTATCGTTTTGGTACACCTATTAGTGCGATGAAATGATGGGAACTAGACCCTTTTTTACTAACTCGCTCTCTCTGTAAGAAAACTCTTTCACCCAACCTTATCCTGCCTCTCATTGTCTTTCTCTGTTGTTTTTTGTTTTTTTAAAAATTTATGTAAGCAATCTTCAAAGTACCAAGCCTCCAACCACTAAAAAGACGAGTAGTTAAGGCCATTCAAGGTTACGTTGCTTCATTTGTCATGTCATCATTTCACTAGAATTGGATCCTACATTAAAAAAACGTACATCAACGCTTAAGGATGATGAAAAGAAACAATTACTATCGAAAATCTACGGGATACTAAGTGCAAAAAAGACCCTTGCACATAATACCAGAGGCATAACTTGGATCTACCCCTGAAGGACTTGGGGTGGCAATTGAAAATTTAGCTTACCTGTAAGATTTCAGGGTGAAGTCTAACTTAAGGGTTATACTTGGCTCATACATAAAACTTTAAAGTGGTTAAGTTAATTTTTTAGGGAATTCTAAAGATTAATTATGTAAAAAAAGTTCCCAATGACTTGAGATAAACATGGAGAAATAATTATAAAAAAAACCATGTCATATATAATCGCCTCATTGGATCAAAAGTCTATCCCATTCATGGACCAACGACTGTGCATGCTTTTCGTGTTTATGTCAATTAGTTAAAGTAATACCCATTTCAATGATGTAACTAATGAACATTGTTAGCCTGATTTGGCTAGTTAAATCACCATAGAGGGAAGTGAATAGAGTGGTGATCAAAGTCACAAAATAATCAAATGCGGAAAAATATGAAAAAGTAAATGTGAACAAGATACAAGTATTGGTTAGCCTCAACCAGGCTTAGTCCCCGCCTAGAGTTTTCTAATTCTAGGATTAACCCAAATTTTTATAATGTTAGGAGGGATGATTACACAACTCTAGAGTGTACTTACTCTAAGTTCTAAGTTCCAAGTTGACACCTTCAATAAGGCTTGATAGAGTTGACCCTTCAACTCTATAATCCCAATTAATTGCAACTTGAACAATACAAATCAAATGTAATAGAAGCAAATTGAAGCTCAATATATATGCCAATAAGTGCTTGAGTTATATGTATGCCAATGAGTGCTTGCTCTTCTTGTTATCTCCAGCCCTCAACCAGCTTTTGTATTTATAGCAAGTCTTGGAGAAATCATAGAAAACTAGCTATTAGACTCATCCACAATTTCAGCTTTAGTTCAAGGCCTTGAACAACAGTTCAGGGTCCTTGATTATCACACAACTCTAGCAAGTAACGGCTAGGTGGCTATTTTTGGCTGATTTGAGATTCTTCTTGATGTGATTTGCAATGCCTTCCATGATCAAGGCAAATATCAAGCATTTAAAAATTGAAATCTTGTTGAGTAAAGTTAAATATTTGCCAAATGAAAATCCCTAATAAAATGGGATATTGCATAATCGACCATACTCATAATATAATATTATCAACCATAATTAGAATCATATAATCAAGAATTGTATATCAATAAATATCTTAGGAGTAGAGATGACTGGATATATGTATCAATCAAATGTGGATATTAAGCATATTAGTTAAATATATAGGATAATTTTTCATCTGTTTATTCACCCATTGGACATCTATAACTAGTTATATTTTTTCTATACAACAAAATTATTAATTATATAACTTTTTCAAAGAAGGCACATTGATGTACCACATGCCTAACTTCTTGATCTTTTTTTTTTTTTTTTTGGGCTGAATCTAACTTCTTGATCTTTGATGCCTTTTGTTGTCATTTTTTCTATTTTATTAGAACATTCTTGTTTGTTAGTGGTTACATGAATTTCACTGGATTTTTTTATCATATATATTCCTTAAAGAAGTCAAACTACATGGGTCGAATTAGAAAATATTTATGAAGTGATTTATTAGTTGGATACCCAATAGATATCCAATCACCCCCTTCATTTGATGGATATGGTCTGGATATGAATGGATGAAAGAAAAAAATAAATAAATATGGATGTGGACATGAATGAGGCGAAAGTAAATGGATATAAATATGGATTTCACTTCACCCAAGCCATATTCGACCTATTGTCATTCCTACTTGGGAGGCTCAAGTCTCCTCATTTGAGGTGACTATTCTCTTTCAACCAAGTCTACGTCCATGCGTGCAGATGCGTGCTAACTCCCCATCAAGTCAATATACTAAAATGTAGGGGATAACGGATCAGATTTAGGTAGGGTGAACTACTGTTTGCATCCATCACTTGCTTTCATCCGTTTCATCCAGGTCGTCAATTAAGCACCCCATATCTTATGAAAATCTAATCCAATCCACCCACCATTTGCATGTAAAAACGGATAGATTGGATAGTAAACAGGTGGCTAAAGCTTATATATAATATATGAAGCAAATTCATAAGAAAATATTTTGAAAAGAACATTAAAAAAAAAAGACATTTTAAGTATAAAAAATAAATAAATATCATATTTATTACGTTAACTTTTACATTTGTTATAAAAGTAACTATATCATGTCAGAAATATCAAAATGAATGTTGTCCCGCATTGATAAAATTAAAGGGTTTGAGCATGTATATAGGATTGTGAGTTACTCCATTCATTGTCAATTAGTTTTTAGTTGGACCCTCATTCAAACCATCTATTCATTATCCATTTCTCATCTATATATTCCATGTTTTTATCCCTTTTTTCGAGTAAGATAGAATGGATATTTGTTGGATGTAATCGAAATTGCTATTCCTATGCAGAAAATTCACCTCTCCCATTAGGCAAAAGCTGCAGGAGTCCCTAAGAGTTGCATTACAATTTATGCCTCTACTCTTTCTTTCCATGATTTACGCGAAACTTGGTGATACGAGATGACGCAAGTGCGGTCTAAATCCTTCAACGGATACCATTCAAAAAGTTGATATCCTTGTCAAAACTGTACTGCAAGTCTCAAAGCTATAGTCCCAGTACCTTTTTTAAAGCGTTGTCAAATTTCATTTCAACAAATGAAACAAGAGGAGGTTCAAAATCAAGCCATTTGCCCAAATTGAATTGCAAAGTCAATTCAAACTAACTAGCTCTTATTTAGTAAACTTGTTTTTATAAAATATGGAGGCTATGACATTGAATTAAAATTTATAAAACCCCGAATATTTGTATTTATGTCCCTTTGACCTTCATCCATTTATTTTTCTGCTTCCTTTATTTGTATATATACCAAGTACTAAAAGAAATGAAAAAAAATTATATTTAAGACGGATCCACATAAAATATATAAATCAATACTAAGTCCTTTGATAATATATTTAATTTTTTTTCAAAATCTTAATCGTGGACTTATTTAAAATTTTCAAACAGCCTAATAGAGGTATCAGTTCTTTTTTAAAAAAAAGTTTCAAGGTTTTATTTAAATTAAGTTTCATAATTTTCAACAAGTGAAAGAGTGGACACAAAATAATTTATAAAATAAGCATGAGCTAGCAAGGTCAACAATATTGAAGTCTATGAATATTAGTAATATCACCATGATGTCATTATGTGTTCACAATGTCTTCTATTATCTAAATTAGAAATGAAACTTAGGGTCTATTCTTTAGGAGCATATTAAATATGTTATCTGCTTCAATCCTCTTCAATCTATTCTAATGTACTTTCTGTTAGTCAAACTTTCTCTAATATGCTCGGATTTGTTTCAATCTGCTCCAATCTTCTCCTGCTTGCAAAAGACGGTTCATATTTTGATGTAAAAAATTGTCTTACCTACATGCATGGAGTAATAAAAACTATTTTTTAAAAATAATTTTGAATTTATATATATCGAGATCCTTAGAATGAATCTAAAAAATAAATTTTTATTTTTACCAATTATCTAATGAATATAAATATGTTGTTAAATAAATTAGTTTCATGTGATAAATTTTATTTTTGTTGACTTAGAAAGAATGAACATTAGGAGAAAGTTTTATTTTTACATTTTAAAATAAATTGTATATTTATCTTTGCCTTGCACAAATATAAAAAATTACCTTTTAATTACATTTTTTAGTAAATAATAAAAATAATGTAATTTACTAACCCTAATCCTCAATAAAAATAATATAAAAATTACACTTGTTAGCATAATTTTTTTGGTTGTAAACTAATATTACAAAAGCAAAATGTTATTGCACAAAGTCATCAAAAATTACTCCAAAAATGCTCAAGCAAAGACATTCCAATCTACTCCCAAATGACCTCAATATGATGCAATCTGTTTCAATTTGCCTTCCACTAGTCAAATCTACTTTAAGATCCTTTATGCTTGTCAAACTTTGCTCCTCTAATCTTCTTCAATATTCTACAATCAACTTTCTACTTCAATTTTCTTTCTACTCTGATCCTCCAAGATACTTATAACGATTAGGTCTTTAAAGCACATTGGTGAAATATCATAGCTAATAGTATGAAATTGTTTTACTTAATATCAAGGTATTTTTTTTTCTTTTTTTCAACTAGCATCTACACCCTTTTCTCTTACCTTACTATAATTGTTTTATCTTACTCATAACCGGAGATTTCATATATATCGATAGAAATTTCAAATCTATTATTTAATATACCCAATACTTAATGAATTCTTACCGCCAAATTAAAACCTCATGGACTTTATTGAATCAATATTTGATTTCAAAAGGAGGTCATGATGATGCGTTTTCAAATCCAATTAAATTCAAATTCAATACCTCAAAAATGCCGCCACCAGGTTAGGTGTGGGGGGCTGATATAGTAGCCTCACCTCTGAATTACAAAATTACAGATCGAAAGACTAGTTTTGATTGATCCTAATAAATTTAAAAATTATAAACTACCTACTACTCTACAGAAACCGAGTAGATAAAGTTTAGAGAGACATTTTGCTATAATCCATACAATAATATCCCATGCTCCACTGTTTCTCTCACTTTATCCCGTGAAGGTGTACGGAACACAACTTATATAATATTTATATATATACAACATTGTTATTTTTTTGATCGAAAATAAAATATTTTACGTAGGCATATACAACACCACCTTTCAGTATGGGTCCCGCTTTCGCGGGATCTGGAGAGATTTAAATGTAGGTAACCTTATCTTTACCGACATCTCTACTTGTAGAGGGGCTGATTCGAAAAGACCCATACAGGCATATAAGTCAAGATAATTAATCTTTCCTTTAAAGTCAAAACACTTTATTAATAAGACTATGTACCCCAGGTTGACATTTGACAAGAAATGCTGCACGTGTTCAAATATCATATTTTTCATGCAGGCACTTGATGGTACTTTATTTGTGCATATTTCAATTCGAAAGTTCTTAACAATGCTATATTGTTGGAAGGCACACCAACAATACGTAGCGCGTGATAGTTGCCATTACCCAAAAATCTTTAATTTAAGTATTGAAATTTTTCATAGAATATTCAAATGCAAAACAATTGTCCATCCATATTATCTAGATATCCTATGTACGTAATCAATGACCAAAAAAACTTATCCTGGTCAAAATTAATAACCTCTTCCTAATGGATTTTCATAGAAATTTATTTGATAATGCATGGAAGCCTAAGGTTCCATCAACTATATAAACAGGCATGCAGAGCTTAGTAGTCACAATCTCAAACACCACAATTAAAGAGCATTAAGCCAATTTAATTTGCTCATTCCATTACATAGTTTCTTTTTAAGAGAAATGGCTAGGAGCAACTACTATTTGGTGTTCTATTCATATCATTCTCTTTTTTGCTCCTTGCTTCACCATCTCTCTCTGATACCAATGGTGACATAAATTGGTGGTGCAACCAAACTCCATACCTTGAACCATGCAAGCACTTCATGGGCCATCTTGAGCCAAAACACAAAGCTGAATTCAATAAAATGGCGGTCCAAATAGCCCTTGATTGTGCTCTAGTTGCACATAACCACACCAAGAGCTCGAACCCACGTGCCAAAATGAGCTTGAAAAAGCTGCATGGACTGACTGCTTAACCCTATATGAATCCACCATTATCAAACTAAATCAAACCCTAAACCCCACGACCAACGGTTGCACCGAGTTTGATGAACAAACATGGCTTAGCACTACTTTGACAAACCTTGAGACTTGCAAAGTAGGATTTGTCGAGTTGGGCGTCTCTGACTTTATCTCCCCTCTCATGTCAAATAACGTTTCTAAGCTTATTAGCAATGGTTTAGCCATGCATAATAACACAATTACTGCTACAACACGATATGAAGAAGGGTTTCCTACATGGGTTTCTAAGCATGATAGGAAGCTATTGCTCATCTTGTTTCCAATCACAACATCCTCCTTATACACTCCACTCTTAACATGAATGACAAACCTCCCACTCCCACTTCTCTTATTCACGGCATTAATGGCCTCCATGATAGTTTTATAATTTCCTGACCCATCTTGAGCTACAACAAGTTGATAGAATCCCCAGCAGATTTTGATTGTAATAGCTTTCTGTCATGTCTCGATACCCAACTAGGAAACCCGTCTTCATAAGTTCATGTTTGGGTTGTCACAATGTAATTAGTACTTTGGAGGGCTAAGCTATTGCTAATAACTTGGACACATTGTTGGACATGAAGGGTAGCATAGATTCAGACACACCAAGCTCAATAAACCCGGCCTTACATGTCACAAGGTTGGTCAACGCGGTAGCCATGTTTGTTGATCAAATTCAGTGCAATCGGCCTTTGATAAGGTTAAATTGAGCTGAAAGATGGTGTTTTCATACAGACTCTAACAGTCGGCCCAAGTAATCTTTCCTAGCTTATCCCCACTCTGAGGCTGGAGCCACTGGGAGTGAGATTGGGCTAGTACTAGGGCTCACTCCATGGCCGTTTGGACACCATTTTGTAGAACTCAGACTTTTGTTTAGGAGCAAGGTCACCCATGAAGTGTTGGCATGGGTCAGGGCAGCTAGGGGGTTTGGTTGCACCACCAATTTATGTCATTGTTGGCAAAAGATGGTGGTGCTAAGAACACCCACAATGATGATATGAAGAAAAATGAAAGGGAAACTTTTGCCATTGTTTTGAAACTTATAAGTTAAAATGAATTGGATGCTTTTATGTGATGCGAATAGCTAAGATAAAGAGGGTATATATAGAAGACAATGAGGTGGTATTATTTGATTTTGTACACATGCAAGATTACAAGAAGTCGTGGGTTGAAAAGGAAAAAAGGAAGCATACATGAAAACCAAGTTAATTAATGTTGACTCTAGGAGTCACTTAATGATTTTGATGATAACAAACAATGTGGATAATAATTATATATGAAATAGTCATTTGTTGAATATTTATATTATTTGTCAGTTTCATATACAACATTCTTATTGGTCCAATTCATCAAATCGATTACATGTCTGATTAATACATGGGCTTAGTAGTTGAATAGTTCAAGTCTTGGACGAAAAGCCCTGGTTAATTACTAATAGAAGTGATATGAGAGAATATTGAGTATCCATAGATATTTATCTATACAATCTAAGTGAATAATATTAACGGATTTGATTGGATTAAGTTGTCTATCTAAATATGTGTTTATGGATGAAAAAATATGTGGGAATCATCTAATATCTAATGATTTTATTTGATTGATATACTCTAGCCAATTCAAATTTGAAATTCAAAATTTGAGTACCATATAAGATCAAGTATGAATAATATTACTTTGCTTAAATCTCATATGATTTTATCTTGCTAAATTAACTTATATGGTGAAATATCCTGCTGAACATGCTAAATGAGACATAATATTGATTTGCAAAATAATATCAAAATGATGATCAAATCTCTTGTTATTTGTTTCTAAGTGATTACTAATATCATTTACATTATCAAAGGCAAGAAAAAGATCTTATGCAACTTATCCACCATGGCTGATTTGTATAGAAAATCAAATCAGAATATTTAGCTCACAGAAAATCAAATCAGAATCTCCAAATTATATTTCAAGGGCCTGAAATAATATTTTAAGATATTTTGGGCAGGAACTTCCTTCTTGACTGGTTGAGTTCACGACTCGCAAGCCTATAAATAGAGGCCACAAGAGCAAAAGCGAGCAAGTGAGAAAAGGCATTGAGAATACACATTGAGATATTGTACTAAGCTTTCTTTTGAGATCAAAGGATTGAGGTGTGAAAAATTATTAAGGAGTGAACTTGGAGTTTGTGAGGTCAACTCTACCCAAACTTAAACAAAGAGGTTAGCTTAAGTGATTAGGATCTCTAGAGTAAGGTAACTCTAAGAGATTGTTGAAAGTTCATCTTACTAAAAAAAGTAGAGTATTGAATCCTAGAGTTGGATAACTCTAGGCGAGGATATAAACCTAATTGAGGCCCAACCTCGTTAAAATATCATTGCGTATCATCTTTATTTAATTTTCACATTTACATTTGATTTCGATTTTAAGTTTTTACAATCACCCTATTCACCCCCTCTGGGGCGATCTGAATATTCAATTACCAAGTTTTTTCTTCTTTATCTGAGATTGTATTTGACTTTTTTTTCCCCTTCTCCCCTGATTTACACGTCCATGCATGTAAATGTAGGGCGAAGACCGTACTAGTTGTTAATTAATTTGACTTTGAATGATAAGAAGACTTTAATCTTTGAAGTACGTATATAAACTTTTCTTTTGAGAATTTTGTTATCCTGTGGTTGAATCTATGGATAAATTATGATATGACTTTGGCCGCTGCGGATGGTGCCAACTCCTAATCAACTTCTCATAGTCGTGTTATTTTGAATTTCTTTCCATCTACCGGCAGTTTGAGACGTAGGATAATGGACTCTTTTACGGGCTGCAATATCATTTTGGAAAAAACATAGGATTTGGATCTTGTCCACCTTAATCGACTTGATCAACAAATACAAATGACATCTATATAATACATAATAGCAATCTTATGGGCCCTATGATTTATTTAAATTCTCAAAAATTAGAGTTTTTCGACCGTTAGATTGAGATTGTTTTTTATAATTACCGTTGGATTTATACAAAAATAAAATTAATTTTAAAAAATCTATCTATCTATAATCTAACTATATCCATAATATCTATAATCTATCTCTCTATATAATAGCAATCCTATGAGTCTTATTATTTATCTAAATTCTCAAAAATTAGAGTTTTTAAATTGTTAGATTGAGATTATCTTTAATAATTACCGTTGGATTATAAAAAATCAAATCAATTTAAAAAAATCTATCTATCTGTAATCTATCTATATCCATAATATCTATAATATAATCTATATCTATATAATACATACTAGCAATCTTGTGGGCCCTATGATTTATCTAAATTCTCAAAAATTAGAAATTCTCAACCGTGTTGATTAATGGTGTTTTTAATGGTGACCGCTGGAGTTCCTTAAAAAAATTATTGTAACTTTAGAAAAAAGAATTATTAAAACAAAAAATAACAACCGTTAGATCAATGATTATTTTAGTATCCACACTTTACAACTAACAAACCTGATCAACTATGTTAGCAGTAAGATGAGTCTAAGAGGTTAGGAATGTAAATAAATATAGTTACTGAAAAATTGAAACTTTTTGAGATGAAAATTTATGGGATTTGGTTCACTTAAACTTGCTTCACATTCACAAGAGCACACTCACTTCTCCCTCTCTCTTTCTTCTTTCTCTCTCTAAAAATCTAATTGCCCCCCAACTGAACGGGAAAGACCAAATGAGAATAAATTAGTGTTGTTTTTAGAAAAGTAAAGTCAGATAGGGTCACCCCATATTTGCGGTCCATTTTTTTAGCTATGTTGAGTTAAATTTAATTTTCACGTCATCTATGTGTATGTTACATTAATAATAATCTTTGAAAACCTCTAAAATATAGTAACTTAAACTGATTTGCAAACTTTGGTTTAATCTCAGCTAATTATTTATTCATTATATCTAAACAGGCAATTTTAAAAGTAAAATATCCCTTTGTGTACTTAAAAAATCTTGCATACTTTTGGATATGCATGATGAATGATAGATCATATTTTATTGTCCAGGAAAAAAATCTGGATAGCTAAATTTGTTCATTAAATTCAAACTGTAAATTTTAAAGTTTTTTCAAAAAAAACCGTACTGTATTCAAGTAAAATACCCCTTTATTTTTATTTTTAAAAAATCCCTCATAAATTCGGTTGTATTGATAAAGGTTACGTGATAATCCCATTACCTTAAAAAAAATTCCACGTAGTTAAAAAAACATGACAATCTTTGTAAAACCCTAAAATGCTGCAATGGGAGTGATTTGTGGAATTTGATGTAATCTTAATCTTAAAAAATACTATTCGTTAGATCTAAGCTGTCTTGTATCTTCTTTTAAAAAAATCCCGCATAATTTCGGATAAACATGATGAAGGATAGATGATATGTTATTATCTAGAAAAAAAATCTGGGCAGTTATATTTATTCATTAAATCTAACTATAATTTAAAACCTTAAAATCTAAGTTAAAAAAAATCTGGGTAGTTATATTTATACATGATAATCCTATTACCTAAAAAAATCCCTAGCAGTTAAATAAAAAGTGATAATCTTTATAAAACCTTAAAATGTTACAATGGGAGGGATTTGCAGAATTTGATGTCATATTGACCTTAAAAAATATTTATTTATTAAATCTAAGCTGTCAATTTTTAAAGTTCATATATTTCTTTATTTTTCTTTTAAAATAGCTCATGGTTTTGGATATATATGATAAAAAATAAATGATAATTCTATTATCTAGGAAAAAAACTACGCAACTATATTTATTCAGAATAAAAAACTTACTTTATCGAAGTAAAGTACCTATTTATTTTTACTTTCTAAAATTCTTCATAGTTTTGATTATCCATAATAAAGAGTACATGATAATCCTATTATTAAAAAAAAAACCCTCAAGCACTTAAAAAATTACGATAATCTTTCAAAAATCATGAAATGCTAACAGAAGCGATTTGCGGAATTTGATATTATCTTAGCCAGAACAATTACTCATCTTTTAAATCTAAGCCATCAATTTTATCTCAGAAAATAATGCACCTTCTCCAAAAAAGTTATTTCTTTATTACTAATATTTTAAAAAATAATAATATTTTTAGTTATATATGTGATCAATGATATGATAATCCTATATCTAGTGGAAAAGCAAATGATACGCCATTAAATCAATTCAATTTTTTATTTAAAATATACCCATTTTTTTCTGTTTTCAAAAACAAATTCTTCATAATTTCAGTCATATGTGATAAAGAATACATGATAATCGTATCATCTAAAAAAAAAATATGTAATTAAATGAAAACATGATAATCTTTAAAAAATTCTAAAATGTTGCAATGGAAGTGATTTTAAAGTTAAGAATACCAAAAAAAATCGCCCAATATTTCACATATACATGATAAAAGATAGATAATAATCCTATTATCTAGGGGGGAACCTAGGTAGTCATATTTACTTATTAAATCTAAACTATAGATCTAAAATTAAAAATAACTAACCTTCCTAAGCAATATACCTTTTTATTTGTATTTTTTAAAAAATCCCTCATAGTTTTGGTTATATTTAGTAAAGCATACATGATAATTGTATTATCTATATAAAAAAATCAAGCAGTTAGAAAAAGATGATAATCTTTAAAAACCCTCTAATGGTGCAATGAGAATGATTTGCTAGATTTGATGTAATTTTAGCTATACAAATTAGTCACGTATTAAATCTAAGCCATTGATTTTTATCTTAAAAAAAATGTATCTTTTTTCAATAAAACATCTCTTTATTATTATTTTTTTAAAAATACCCATATTTTCAATTATATATGTCATAAAGGATAGATGATAATCCTATTTTATATATGTCATAAAGGATAGATGATAATCCTATTTTCTAAAGGCAGTTACTATTAAATTTAAACTGTCGATTTTATGTCTTATAGAAAGCACCTTCTCCAAATAAAACATCTATTTATTACTATTTTTTAAAATAATATCCATTATTTCAGTTATAGAGGTAATGGATAGGCGAAAATCTTATTACCTGATAGAGGAAAAAAGCAAATAATCTGCCATGATATCACTTTATTTTTTATTCAAAAAATACCATTTATTTTTATTTTTTAAAAAAATCTTAAGATTTTAGCTATATATATGTAAGAAAAGGATTCATGATAATCTTATTATCTTTTAAAAAAAACACAAGTGGTTAAATAAAGGTGATAATATTCAAAGAACCCTAAAATGATGCAACGGAAGTGACTTGCGAGACTCGATGTAGAACAATCTTAGTTATAAAAAATAGTCATCTATTAAATCTAAACCGTCAATTCCTATTTAAAAAAAACACATCTTCTCCAGATAAAATATCTTATTATCATCATTATTATTATTATTATTATTATTATTATTATTATTATTATTATTATTATTATTATTATTATTATTTTAAAAATATCTGATAAACATCTCTTTGTGATATTCATTACTTTTCACCCCATTTGCCACTTGATTACTACTTACTAACAATGTCATGTTTATATATTTTTTAAGTCATCTGGTGACCTTTCACTATACACTATTCTAGATGATTATCAAGAAAAATGATCCCTATTTATTATTAAGCCTCCACACCATCATAAAATAGAAGTACCTACCACTCTTAATACATCGATCGACTGAGAGGAAGAAGTGCTATAGTTAAAAGAATTAATCCAAGTATACCATCTAATTAAACATAGTATGCACATATAAACTTGGTTTTTATCAATGTCCACAATAAAATGACTACTAAAAAATTTATTTTCTGCATAAGTACTGGAAGATGAAGAGTGTTTCCATCTCACTCTACTCATTAACTTATCATCATGTTATTTATCATAATTTTTATCTGTCTATATATTACCATAATATATTTTCCACGTTATTAATATTATTTGTAGTATATGAAATTGATAACTTTTTATTTTTTCAGTAATTACTTATTATCTTATCTTTTTAAAGTTATAATATCAGTTATGTATGTAGTGATAATTTTATAATTTTTCAATAGTACATATGTTATACCGATCTATTTCATCATATACCGTGCATAGCACGGGTCTATATTAGTTCTAACTAAATTGAATGAATCGTCTCAGTGAAGAATATCTCACTATTTATTTGCTTAATTTTGTTAGATTTAATACATGATAACATGGTTATCCAAGCCTAGGCATTTAAACAATGTTTTGCGACAAAATATTTGTCGTTTTACTTTTTCTTTAAAAAAAGGGACTTGTAATAGTTTCATAATCCCACCTATAATAGATGTACATGATATTTAGTATATTAATTAATTTTAATCATTTTTACTCAAAGTTTTATGTTTGGTGATGGGGTGAACCTTTTCTAGAGGATCGTCCTTGAGTTTTTAGTAGTATATAATTTGAGTAATTTTCTGACCAAAGTTTTAAAAAGATGATATTGGATAATCTTTTTCCCCTTCTTTAATGTTGTTATCTGAACAATCAATTTTGTACGCCTTTTAGCGCGATGAAATGATGAAAGCTAGACTCTTTTTTACTAACTCTCTCAGTAAGAAAGCTCTTTCACCCAACCTTATATTCTACCTCTCACTGTCTTTCTCTGTTGTTTTTTGGATTTTTTATTTATTTATGCAAGCTATTTTCAAAGCACCAAACCTCCAGCCACTAAAAGGAGGAGTAATTAAGGCAATTTAAGTTTGCTTCATTTGTCACGTCATCATTTCACCGGAATTGAATCCTATATTAAACATGCATCAATATGTAAGGGTGATAAAAAGAGACAATCAATATTGAAAACTTAAGGGATACTAAGTGCAAAAGAACAAGTGCACATAACACCCATGGGCATAACTTAGGTCTGCCCCTGAAGTTCTTGGGGCGGCAATTGAAAATTTCGCTTGTTTAGAAGAGTTCATGGTGAAGTCTAACTCAAATGTTATACTTGACTCATACATAAAACTTTAAAGTGGTTAAGTTAATTTGTTAGGGAATTCTAAACATTAATTATGTAAAAAAAGCTCCCAATGACTTGAGATAAACATGGAGAAATAATTATAAAAAAACGATGTTATATATAATCGCCCCATTGGATCAAAAGCATATTGAATTTATGGACCAACGATTATGCATGCTTTGGCTGCCCCTGGCAACAACGTTACCGATTTAATACACTAATCAATCAATTCTTAGTATTTGGTAACCTAATTTTTTTAACTAATATTTCAAGTAGCATTTAACATTTTAAACAGCGTTTCTTAAAAGCTAACAATATTAGCTTTTGGTATTTAGAAGTGGCGTTTCATATTCTTTTGCCAAAAAATATCCTTTGAAAATTTTGTATTTGGAAACTGTTTATATTATTTTATGTCAATTTACATTAATCAGCTAACCCAATAGCTAAATTTATCAAACAGATTTATTTCAACTACTCATCTAAATAGCTATCTACTAACAGCTAAATTAGACGCTATCAGCTACCGAAACAGCTATCTGCTACCTGAACCACTATCCGCAAGCTAAACCGTTAATTTTATTGAATAGGGTCTTTATGTTTTATGTCAATTAGTTAAAGTAATACGCATTGCACTGACGTAATATGCATGACCAATGTGTTATATGCACGCCGTGGTTAAAAATTCATGAAATAGCGTCTTGAAATGTACAACTTAGCTAAGGAACGTGTATGGAAAAAGCTAATCAAATAAATGAATTAGTACTAGGTCGTATAATTTATATGGTTGACCACTTTGATTAATTGCACTAGCTAGGACTTTTCTATGGAAAGTAGTTAGGGGAAAAACAGAGTTTTAATATTTATAAACCCCAAGTGCAAGGTGTATCGTTGAGTACTTGGGGTGTTGTTCGCAGGCAATTGTGTTTCCAAATACCAAGGCCAGCTAAAGCGTCTCGAGCTAGACAAGATCGAAGGGGAAAGAGGAAAAACTAAACTACACTACAAACATAGAAAAGGCGACTTGAAGTTGTGATTTGACTAATGAATGAATCAACTAACCAAGACGAGTCCTAACCTACCCAAACTGCATCACGAACTAAAGATGATCGGTTGCACCATCAAAGGCCACCCAAGCCTTCTCTCAAGGGTCATGAGCTAGTCTAGTTAGCCTAACCACCTATTTTCATGGAGTTAACCCAATTAGACCACAAAACTAGCAACCCCGGATTTAACTCGACTCGGATACTATTTTCATGTCCCGATCGACTATTCCCTCTCCCACACTAGCTAATTGACCTCACTTCTCAACATAAGTCAATCGCCCAAAAATATGGATGAAAGCTCTCTCAAGCATTTCATCGAACACTTGGCGGGCGTGAAGGAAAACTTTAAATTCTTGGCATAGATTGGGTATGGTTAGGTCAAATACAAGATCAATTAGCCATCAAGAGGTTAATCACAATCCAAGCCAATACAATCTACCAATTAAACATCACAAACACATGAAAACCTAAATTAACCAACAAGAACATAAACATGAAGAACAAAACAAAGAGAATGAAATAAAACAAATCTAAACAACTAAATAACATAAATCAACAATGAAAACTAAACAAATAAACTAAACAAAGCAAATACAAGAATTAAAACTAACAAAACATAAACAAGAACAACATATAAACTAAAGAGATAAAAGGGGAGAAAACTTAGTCTTGAATTGATGAAGGAACTTGAAATCCAAAGGTTGAATCCAAAATTACAATCTTCAATCCTAAACTAATTCTCCTCTTGAGGTTTTATTTGCTAAACTAACCTAAAATCTAGCCTAAGAATCGCCAGAGAGATGCCCCAAGCGAACCCCGTGCGACCCCCCGCAAAAACTGGCTGAAAAGGGCTTTTTATCGCGAAATTGGGCCCGACGCACGGCCACCACGCACGGCCGTGCGCAAGGCCGTGCTGGCCGTGCGTGGCTTCGGCCACCGGTGCACGGCCGTGCATCGCTGCAGGGTGGCCGTGCACTGCTGTTTTCTGCTGTTTTTCGCCGGTTTGTCCCATCTTCGCTCCTTTTCGCGACGTTTGCTTGATTTGACATTATTTCCTACAAAACATAAATAAAACAAGGTAAAATCCTAAAGATTAAGTTATTATACGAGCTAAAAATGGGTGAAAGAGGCACGTAAAATAGAGTAATTTATCGCCTAACAAATATCCCCACACCTATCTTTTGCTCGTCCTCGAGCAAAACAAAAGAAAAACTAACTTAAGAACCTAACTCACTTTCGTAGGAATCACGGTTGCATTGAGCGTATGCAACAAGCCCTTTAAACCCCTTGGTTCCCCCAAGTGGACAAGTAAGGTCTCGTGAGGGTTTGCAGAAGATATACCCACAAAATCTCCAAAAAAAAGGAAAAACAAAGAAAAGAGAAACAAAAATCGAAAAATAAAAATGACAAAACACAATATATACATTGGGATAAACTGTACACAATCGAATCAATCAAAACCCCCTAGTAGCTCAAATATTAGTCTGTACACAAGCATCATATGCATTTCAGGATACATCATCCCAAAGAATGGCATCCAAACATCAGCTTTTCACCCCACGACGCATGAGAACACTGAATCCATCCTGATGCCTGGTGTGCAAGTGTATCATTACCCTGAAACTTGGCCTACCAAAATCAAATTCAATCCCATGCAACTGACGCAAGCTACCTTTTTGAATGGCTAACATGGAAAGCAAGTTTCCCCAATAGCAGTATTGCCTCAAAGGGTAGCACTCAGTAGCGCATGCCTCAAATGAGTACTTATTATTCCAAACTCTTTTCTTCCCCACTTTTTTTCTTTTCTTTCCATTATTTTTTTTAGTTACAAACTCTTGCCACGCCTCAAAGGGATACACCCAGTAGCGCTTGAATTTGTTTGTCTTTGCTTTTGTTTTTGGAAAAGGGGGGTGCAAGCACATACAAAGGGAACTGTGCAGTAGACAAGTGAGAGAGCCGATCACGGAAGACTAAGAATATAAGGAATGATAATATAATAGTCAGGATTGGATTACAAAGTTACAATGGACTGTTAGGGTTAGAACTGAGGCCTAAAACGATAGATTGGGGATAAATATCTATCATGCACATTATACTTATATACGAACTAATAGTCAAGGTATCGGATATCAAGGCTGATCAAAATAGTATAAAACTCCCCTAAACCTCAAAAGAAAAGAAAAATTATACAAAAAAAAAGAAAAAGGTGAAAAATCTACACAAAAATGAAAAAATTTCACAAATAAGAATACAATCTTCAATCCTAAACTAATTCTCCTTTTGAGGTTTTATTTGCTAAACTAACCTAAAATCTAGCCTAAGAATCGCCAGAGAGACGCCCCAAGCGAACACCGTGCGACCCCCCCGTAAAAACTAGCTGAAAAGGGCTTTTTATTGCGAAACTGTGCCCAATGCACGACCGTGGCACCACGCACGGCCACCACGCACGGTTGTGCGCGGCTTCGGCCACCGGTGCACGGCCGTGCATCCCTGCAGGACGGCCGTGCACTGCTGTTTTCTGCTGTTTTTCGCCAGTTTGTTCCATCTTCGCTCCTTTTCGCGACGTTTGCTTGATTTGGCGTTATTTCCTACAAAACATAAATAAAACAAGGTAAAATCCTAAAGATTAAATTATTATACGAGCTAAAAATGGGTGAAAGAGGCGCGTAAAATGGGGCAATTTATCGCCTAACAAAAGTCATAAACCTACGACTGCATGTGCATGGCCGGAGCCACAAGAGACGTAAAGTGAATTAATCAACTCATCTATGTAGTTGTCCATTTTAGATTTTGTATTTCTTCTAAATGGATTGTCCACCTTTTGACCTTCTCAAATCCTATTGAGTCAAGTGGGATATATATTGATAGCTTTTTTGGTCCTTCTGGATGGGTTGTCATTCTTACTATGTTTTCTGTAATCAATAGTATGAATGATGATCTATCTTGTTAGAAAGAGAGATGATAATCGAGAGATAGTAATGGAAGAGTAGAGACCTTAATTCAAAATGTAGCCCACGCTCGCCTTTTATAGGGGAATATATATTGAATCTTAGGAGTAGCTAGGGATGACTTGATATATGTATCGATCGAAGAATATAAATATTAATCGGATTAGCTGGATATGGATGACAATTTTTCGTCTGTTTATTCATCCTTTGAGTATCCATACCCAGTTATATTTTTTAAAAGAAAATTATTAATAGTATATCTTTTTCAAACAAGGAACATTGATGTAACACAATGTAGTAGTTGTAGAATACTAATTTCCACGCCTAACTTCTTGATCTTTGATGCCTTTTGTTGTCATTTTTACTATTTTATTATAACATTGTTATTTGTTAGTGTGTTACATGAATTTCACCAGAATTTTTTTCATTTATATTCCTTAAAGAAGTTTCAATTACATGGGTCAAATAGGAAAATATTCACATAGCAATTTATTAGTTGGATACGCAACAGACCTTCAATCACCCGCTTGATTGGATGAATATCCTCTGGATATGAATGGATAAGAGGGAAAAAAAGTCGTGGATGTGGCAGTGGCGGATCTAGATGTTTAAAATAGGAGTGTCCATCTATTAACGTCATTACTACTGTACAATATCAATAAAAAGCAAATTATATGATACATATTATAAATGGTAGTCTATTTTGTGCAAACGCTCCGTTTATTTTTCTCCCTAAACATTCTGTTTCGTATTTCTATACTAGCAGAAGTTGACAAACAATAATAATGTAACCCACTTTTTTACTCCCAGAAAAACTATGGTACCTCTACTGTTACATTTGTTCTTTACTGTTTTCATATTTTGAGTTGATATATAAATTGAGCTGAAATTACAGAATATTATGATTGCGTAGCATTTATTAAAACCTTTAGTTACAGAGGACAAATCATTGGAAAAAAAGAAATAACATTAAGTTCAAATCAATCATTAGGGCCACGTTAAAGAAAAGTCTGTACAAAAATACATTACAACTAAACAACTAAAAAAACTAAATAATAACAATAAAAGAAACTTAAAGTGACTAGAATTAGATTAAATTAAAAGTCTAACCCTAAATAAGAGACGAAGGGAGATATAGAAATTTGGACTTGGGTGCATTTAATTTTATTTTACTTTAAATTCTAACTTTATAATTGTACTTTTGATATTTAAAGAAATTAAAAATATCAATATGTGGGCTTGATATATTTAACATTTTTTGGACCACATTTAGGGGTGTCCACATATACCAATATATTCCCAATTAAAATAGATGATTAGATATTTTTGGGGGAGAGGGGTGTCCATGGACACCCCACCCCTACGAGTAGATCCGCCTATGGGAAGTGGACATGGATAAGGGGAAACTAAATGGATATGGACATGATTCACTCCACTTGAGCCATATTCAATTCATGGTCATCCCTACTTGTGAGGCTTTGTTCTCCTTGGTTGATGTGGCTATGCCTTTCAACCAATTGTCCTTCCATGTGTGCATACGTGTGCTAGCTCCCCAGCAGGTCACTATACTAAAATATAGGTGGCAACGGATTGGATTCAGGGAGGGTGAACTATCATTTGCATCCATCACGACATCACCTGTGTTCATCCGCTTTATCCAAGTAATGCACCCATCATCCATGAAAATTCAATCCAGCATGGAAAAACGGGTGAATTTGATAGTAAACAGGCAGCTAATTAAAGCTTGTATATAATATATGAAGCAAATTTATAGGAAAACATTTTGAAAAGAGCACAACAAAGACATTTTAAGTATAAGAAATGAATAAATATCATACTTATTAGATTAAGTTTCACATGTGTTATAAAGTTAAATATATCGAGTAAAGAATATGAAAGTGGGTATTATCCCACACTGATAAAATTAAAGGGTTTGAGCATATATATAGGATTGTGAGTTACTCCACCCATTGCTAATTGATTTTTGGTTGGAACCTCATTTGAGCTTTTATATATGATTCTTTATTTATGAGCCAATTGATATATGAAATTTAACATATAATCATCCAAAAAATAGGTAAAGTATAAATCACAAACATTTAAAAAAAATTAAAGAATTGAATACAAATATATGGGTGACAAACAATCGGAATTAAGCAAAGAAGGACCACAAGACATGTGGGATGGAGCATTATTTGAATCCAACTCAATTTGTCTTATTTCAATCCAACTCAATTTGTCAAACCATCTATTCATTATCCATTTCTTATCTATATATTCTAGGTTTTTATCCTTTTGTTTTTTTTGAGTCAGATAGCATGAATGTTCGTGAGATGTTATCGAAATTGCTATTCCTATACAGACAATGCACTTTTCCCATTAGGCAAAAGCTACAAGAGTTCCTAAAAGTTGCATTACAATTTATGCCTCTCAACTTCTTCTTTCTATGATTTACGCGAAACTTGGTGATTTGAGATGTCGCAAGTGCGGTCTAAATCCTTCAACAGACACTATTCAACAGACACTATGATTTACGCGAAACAAGAGAAAGCTCAAAATCAAGCCATTTGCTTAAATTAAATTGCAAAGTCAATTCAAACTAGCTAGCTCTTATCTAGTAAATTTGTTTTTAAAAAAATATGAAGGCGATGTCATTGAATTTAAATTAATTCCCTCAAATATTTGCATTTATGTCCTTTGACCTTCATCCATTTTATTTGATAATCCTAGTCAATACTAGGTCCTTTGATAATATATATATTTAAATTTTTTTTTCAAGATCTTAAGCATGGACTGATTTAAAATTTTCAAATAGTCCAATAGAAGTATCAGTTCTTTTTTTAAAAAAAAATTCAAGGTTCTATTTAAATTAAGTTTCATAATCTATTCTAAAACACCCTATTTTTCAAAATTTTAATACCGTGCATTTAGCATTTGACAAATGTGCACGCTGCCCTCTTCTTCTTCTTCTGTTTTTTTTTTTTTTTTTCCCATTATTACGTGTCTTATTTGATCAGGCTTTTGACATACAAAAAGTACGTATATTAACTGTGCATGCATGCATGTATAACAACCCCTTTTTCCCTTCATGACCAAGCCATAATTAGGTTAGGTGACAAACATCAAAGAAGAGAATTATATGGACACAAAATAGATAACTTATAAAATACGCATGAGCTAGCAAGGTCAACAATATTGAAGTTTATGAATATTGGTACTATCACGATGAAGTCATTATGTGCTCGATCATAATGTCTTCGATTATCCAAATTAGAAATGAAATTTAGTGTTTGTTCATTATGAGCCTATTAAATTTGTTATCTGCTTTAATCTGCTTCAATATACTCCAATCTATTTTCTGTTAATCAAATCTCATCCAATATGCTCGGATATGCTTGAATTTATTGCAATATGCTCTAATTTTCTCTTGTTTGTAAAAAGCCATTTATATTTTGATGAAAAAGCGATTTATATAGCTTGTGAAAATAATTCTGAATTTATATTTATCGAGATGCATAGAATGGATCTAAAAAATAAATTTATGTTTTTACCAACTATCTAATGAATATAAGTATACCGTTAAATAAATTAGTTTTATGTGATAAATTTTATATTTGTTGGCTTACAAAGAATGAACCTTAGGAGAAGGTTTTATTTTTACATTTGAAAATGAATTTTATTTTTATGTTTACCTTGAACAAATATAAAATATTACCTTTTAATTATACTTTTTAGTAAATAATAAAAATAATGTAATTCACTAACCTAATCCTCAATAAAAATAATACAAAAATTACACTAATTGTTAGCAAAAAAAATAATATATTTTTTTGGTTGTAAACTAATATTACAAAAACAAAATGTTATTGCACAAAGGCATCAAAATTTTTTCTGAAAATACTCAAGCAAAGACATTCCAATCTACTCCCAAATTACTTCAATATGATGCAATCTATTTCAATCCACTTTCCAATAGTCAAATCTACTTTAATATGCTTTATGCTTATCAAATTTGCTCCTCTAATCTTCTTCAATATGCTCCAATCTGCCAAATTATTTTACCTTACTCATAAGAGGTGATAAACAAAATTTCATATATATCGATAGAAATTTCAAATCTACAATTTAATATACCGAATACTTATGAATATTTACAGCCAAATTAAAGCATCACAGACTTCATGAAATCAATATTTGATTTAAAAAAGAGGACAGAATGACAAGTTTTGAAAGTACAAAATATTACCAATCCATGCTCCATTGTTTCTCTGATCACTTTATCCTAGGTGAAGGTGTATGGAACACAGCTTATATAATATTAATATGTATATAGCATTGTTATTTTTTTGACCGGTAATAAAATATTTTACTTAGGTATACAAGTCAAGAGAATTAAGTTGTTATCTCTCTTTTAAAGTCAAAACATTTTATTATCAGACTACGTACCCGATGTTGAGATTTGACAAGATATGCTGCACGTGTTCAATTACCATATTTTTCATGCATGCATGCGTGCGCTTTGTTTGTAGATATTTCCAATTCGAAAGTTCCCAACAGTGCTATATTGTTGGAAGGGACACCAACAGCACGTACGTAGCGTGTGATAGTTGCCAAATAAAAGTAAAACGATTGTCCAAAAACCTTTACTTGTAATATTTGAAAATTTTTATGGAATATTCAAATGCAAAACGATTGTCCACCCACATTATCTAAATATCCTATGTACGTAATAAATAATCAAAAAACTTGATCCTGGTCAAAAATAATAACCTCTTCGTCTAGCGCGTGATATTGCATGGAAGTCTTAAGGTTCCATGCATCAACTATATAAACAGGCATGCAGAGCTTAGTAGTCACAATCTCAAACACCACAATTACATTAAGCCAATTTGCTAGTGTTACGTTAAAATTATTACCTCAAGTGCACGGTGCCAGTTGTAGCTAGCAACGGCAAATACGGGTCGTGTCTACAAGGAACTTGGTTTTAGTCACCAGGTTGACTGCAACACTCAATTCAGGCAGAAGCTGATTCGGGTCGATGAAAACGAATACTATGAAAATTATCCAACTTAATGGTAGCAAAAATCTCAGGTTAAGGTTCATCACACTATTATGATCTTTGGATCAAACACTAAGTCATGCGAAGTCGCCCTGCACAGATAGCTGAAGTGGAATGGTTACAAGTTAAAGCATGTCTATGCCTTCTCTCAAAGGTCACTAGACTGGTTGAGCAATCCTAGTTATCTATATTCATGAAACTAGAATCAACAAAACTACAAAATCGGGTAACCTGCAATTTTCTAATTGAAATCCTAACTATTTTCATATTAAGTAATTCAATCGCTCACAAAGTGGCCCTAAATTAAGGATTCAACTTTCGTTGATCTCCTAAACTTAATTAAGAGCATGAATACAACCCTCTCAGGCAATTCATCGAACATATGGTGCGCTAAGTGAGAATTCAACCGTAAGCACAGACATTCATTCACAAAAACCTAGGACATGGATCCAAATTACATAATAGGGGCTAATCCCAACTCAAGATAGGGGATTTAGCCACTGATCATTTCAATAATCTCAATCACAAACAAGCGACTCAAAAACATGACCAAAGAAGCAAGCTTGGATCAAGATCACAAAGAGAGAGAAAGGGAAACGTACTTTGATTGATAGCAAACGTCTATCAATAAATCCAAAAACAAGATTCTTTACCTTCTATTAAATCTAGATTGATGCTAAAATATGATGAAAAATTCCCCAGCAAAATCGCCTAACCCCTGCTTTATAAAAACTAAAAACTCCCCCCCTGACTGCCACCCGCAAAACTGGTTAAGTCGCGAGAAAAATTGGGGACGCACGGTCGTGCCTGCACGCACGGGTACCCGTGCGTCCCAGAGATTATGCACGGCTGAAACGCACGATTGTGCGCCCGACTGTGCGCAGCTTCTGGCTTCAATGCACAGTTGTGCGTATCCTGTAACCAACCGTGCGCCTGCAGCAGCTACTAGTTCTGATTCTTTTGGCTCTCGGGGCTTCATTAAAGCTTCATTCTTGTTGGAATTCCAATCCTAAAGCTCCCCTTTTCGGCAAAATTGGTAAAACTCTCTCATTTTTGGGCAAGATACCTGAAAATTGAGAAATACCACTTGTAAGCACAAAATGAGCTAATGAAAGCATATTCACCCTCATCTTGCTAAGATTAGTCAAGAGATTGTGGAGTAAAATAGGCAAATTAGGATCAAAAATCAGTCAAAAATCGAGGTTTATCAGCTAGCTCATTCTATTACATAGTTTCTTTTCAAGAGAAATGGCTAGAAGCGACTCCTTGTTATTTGGTTTTCTTTTCATGTCATGCTCCTTTTTGCTCCTTGCTTCACCATCTCTCTTTGATCCCAATGGTGACATAAATTGGAGGTGCAACCAAACTCCATACCCTGAAACATGCAAGCACTTCATGGCTCATCTTGATCCAAAACACAAAGCTGAATTCAAAAAAATGGCGGTCCAAATAGCCCTTGATCGTGCTCTAGTTGCCCATAACCACACAAAGGAGCTCGACCCAAAGTGCCAAAATGAGCTTGAAAAAGCTGCATGGACCGACTGCTTAACCCTCTATGAATCCACCATTAATGAACTAAATCGAACCCTAAACCCCAAGAGCAAGAGTTGCACCGAGTTTGATGAACAAACATGGCTTAGCACTGCTTTGACAAACCTTGAGACTTGCAAAGCAGGATTTGTCGAGTTGGGTGTCTCTGAATTTATCTCCCCTCTCATGTCAAATAACATTTCTAAGCTTATTAGCAATGGTTTAGCCATGCATAATAACACAATTACTCCTACAACACGATACGAAGAAGGGTTTCCTACATGGGTTTCCAAGCATGATAGGAAGCTATTGCAGTCTTCTACAATAGCCGCAAACCTAGTCGTTGCTCAAGGTGGATCAGGCAACTATAAGACCATCACCGAAGCACTTAATGCTGCTTCGAAGAGAACTGGAAGTGGGAGGTTTGTCATTCATGTTAAGAGCGCTGTATATGCCGCGTACCTTGTAATAGGTAATGCTTTGAAGAATATCATGCTAGTTGGTGACGGCATGGGAAGTACAATCATCACAGGGAGTCGGAGCAATGGAGGAGGCTTCACTACATTCAATTTTGCCACTGTAGGTAAAGATTTGAACCTGATGCCTTCAGCATTGGAAATTTTGTCTAATAGGTGACTTTGAAGGTTTAGGAACATGTTTTATATTGTGCTTTGTCATTAATATTTCTAACTGTATTATTTTAGGTGTGATAGGAGATGGATTCATAGCACAAGGAATCACATTCCGCAACACAGCAGGCCCACAAAATCACCAAGAAGTGGCACTCCAAGTAGGCTCTGACCTCTCGGCCTTCTACCAATGTGGCTTCGAAGGGTACCAAGACACCCTCTACGCCCTATCCCAAAGGCAGTTCTACAGAGAGTGCAACATCTACGGTACAGTTGACTTCATATTTGGTAACGCAGCCTCAATCTTCCAAAACTGCAACATAATTGTTCGAAAACCCCAACCTTCCCAAAAGAATACAGTCACGGCTCAAGGCAGGACCGACCCTAATCAAAACACAGGCATTGTCATCCAAAACTCAAAGATCACCGCATCATCTGACCTTGAACCCGTCATTGGATCATACCCTAGCTACCTAGGGCGGCCATGGAAGCAATATTCGAGGACCGTTGTCATGGAGAGTTTCCTTGATAAGCTTATTAACCTGGCAGAGTGGCTTGCATGCGATGGTAATTTTGCACTCAACACTTCGTATTATGGTGAGTACAAGAACTCAGGGCCAGGATCTTCAACAAGTGAAAGAGTGAACTGGGGAGGATTCAAAGTTATCACAAGTGTTAATGAAGCTTCTCAATTCTCCGTTGTCAACTTCATTGGTGGTCAATCTTGGTTACCTGCCACTAATGTTCCTTTTACTGCTGGGGTTTAAGGATGCTTAGGGTTTGATTTATGCTTGTGTGTTTATTTTAATTTTCTTTTTCTTTAAGAAAGATTTGATTCATTCCATTTAAATTCAATTTATATGTACAAGTGTTTCAGGTGTCCAAGATGCAATATTGTTTTAGCTCTTTCGGAAGTCTAATATTATTGTATGGGTATTCAATTATTAATAACTAGATTTTAGAAGAATGAAAGGGAATTAATATTTCTTACGTTATATATAAATGAAAAATATAGGATGATAATTTATCACAGTATAAATATTTTAAATGGAACGCATGTACATGGAATTGACTAATATGTAGATCAGGTATGTTATTTCACCTATCATGTGAGTTATCCTATCATCATATCATATCATAACATATATCATCATATCGTCATATGCATATACATAATAGTGAGTGAGTGCAAATGCTAGCAGTCTGGACACATGTCTCGTAAGCATTAATTGGAGCGAGCTTTGTTGAAAAATTATACTTGTATTAATTTGCGATTTACAACTGTAAGAGTGAAGAGAGTCTTTAAAATTAGGGTGTGATAATTGAAAATGGGGGCATATGCATTCGGGTGAGGCTTAACTTGCCTCACGTCCATCCCTATAGTTCCATGGCTCTGTTAACAACATGTCAAAAAAAAAAAAAAAAAGGGGAGAACTAAAATTAAAAAGCATGCAAAAAAAAGTTCAAATAAAAATTTTAAAAATAATTGTAATGAAGAAAGAGAACCCACATAAGAATTTGAATTGGATGATGGTTACAACTAGGGGTGGACAATGGATCGTGTCCGGTCGGATTATGGTCAACACGTTTACAAAGCGAGCGGGTCACGATCGGCCCATTAATTATTTGGGTCCAGTCGGGCCTTTTACGAAAATAAATGGGTCAGCGGGGTGGGTTATGGACGACCCGCTTTTGAACCGTTTTAAAATGGAATAGACTTGCATGAAAAAACTTTGTATGGTAACTATTGTTACATATAAAGCATTGGTAATAAATTTAACTAATTATAACGCACAAATTAATGTAATAAGTAGGTTGAAAAATTAATGGGTAACTAAATGGGTTGTTAATGGCCCGACCCGACACGACCCGTGAATATGCTTTAATGGGTTGGCCCACTGTTGACCCGATCCGTTATTGACCCAATTCTTTGTTTACCCCTTTTAAATGGCTCAATCCCCTCGACCCAATGAATACTTGATCTGTTGCTCACTCCTAGTTACAATGAACCGATCCCCTTTATCTCGTTCGTAGTTAAGCCAAGTCCTAATCAACTTCTCAAATTGTTGTTATTTTGAATTTCTTTCCATCTATAGGCAATTTGAGACGTAGGATAATGGGCTCTTTTATGCGCTGCAATATCATTTTGCGAAAAACATAGGATTTGGATCTTGTCCATCTTAATATATCGGCTGGATCGATAGATACAAATGACATTCTAATTGAATTGAATGAACCTCTTAGTGAAGAATATCACACTATTCAATGACATAATTTTGTAGATTTAATACATGATAATATGGTTATCTACGCCGAAACATTTAAAAAATATCTGGTGAGAAAATATTTATTATTTTACTTTTTCTTTAAAAAAGGGGACTTGGGATGTTTTCATAATCCCACCTATAATAGATGTACATGATATTTAGTATAGTAATTAATTTGGTAATCATTTATAGTCAAAGTTTTATGTTTGGTGATGGGTGAGACTTTTCTAGAGGATTACCCCTGAGTTTTTTAATAGTATATAATTTGAGTTATTTTCCGATCAAAATTTTTTTTTAAAAAAAAGATGATATTGGATGACTTTTTTCCCTCCTTTAATGCTGTCTGGTTCGAGTTTATAGTTTGGGTCAATTTTGTCAATTCTCGACCCTCCAGCCAAATGATCATGGTTATGAGTGCGTTGTACAATTAACTTGTCTATTTAAATAGGGTCAATATTAGGTTGGAACAATTGGGGTCGATAATAAAAGGTCCATTTAGAGCATGTTATCGACCTATATTAGTTTGGCCCAACAATTGCTCAGATAGTTGTAAAATGACCTAAATGCAGCCAAATGACCTAAATCATTATGAATCCATGAACGCATTACAAAAATTGATGCATGTTCACAAATTGCTCATTTTAGTCTAATCCCCATTTCACATGACCAACTGCATAGGTTGATTTAGTAGGTGGGTACTCCGATGCAGGTGACAGTACTAAGTTCACCTTCCCAATGGCATTCACCACTACCATGCTAGCATGGAGTGTGATCGAGTTCGCAGCCTCCATGGGCTCCTCGGATCTCCACCACGCCCACGAAGCGATCCAATGGGCCACTGACTACTTCCTCAAGTGCACGAGCGTGCCAGGGTTCGTGTTCGTTCCAGTTGGGGATGCTTTTGCTGATCATAACTGCTGGGAGAGGCCTGAGGACATGGACACTCCACTGTTAGGCTTAGCACTTCCCTCGGTTCAAAGTTTCCGGTGAGGTTGCCATGGCATGGGCAGCATCTTCCATAGCACTTAAGGCCTTAAATCACACATACTCTACAGTTCTTCTGAGCAGGGCTAAGATGGTATGCTTCTTGCCAAGTTATGCCCTCCTAGAAGTCCATTCAGCTTATATGTTGGCAATATTATTGGCTGGTCTAATGAGTTTGTCAAGAAACTACGATCAATATTTGATTTTTGAGTGAAGTCAACTTGAATTTAGAAAACTTAAGCAGAGTTACAACCAAAGTTAGCTTGTCCTATGCACGATGAATAATGTATGAGTCAAACTATGCACGATTCAATTTATGCAGATGAAAGATTATACTTCTACAATGTCACTAAATTTGTATGTAAAATTGCAAATACAGGTTTTCAACTTTGCAGATAAGTATCGAGGCTCTTACAATGACAGTCTTGGACCCTAGGTGTGTTCCTTTTATTGCAATTTCAGTGGTTATCAGGTAAGATTATTCGAAACAATTTATTGGTACAACTTCATAATCAGACAGCTCTGTACGATCTCAAGATTTCGTAACAAGGGCAAGATCGAATTTTTGGCAGGATGAATTACTATGGGCAGCAGCTTGGCTATACAAAGCAATAAAGTCATCCACATACTTGAGTTATGTTCAAAATAACATCCATAATTCGGAATCACCTTATGCAGGAGGTAGATTTGCTGAATTTGGATGGGATACTAAGCATGCTGGCATCTATGTTCTTGTTTCCAAGGCAAGTGCTACTATATTATCTCCAACTCTTTGAGCACATTACCCTATAAAATGATCAAGCATCATCTGTAAATCTTTGCTATCAAATTTTAGTATTGACATTGTCATATGAATCTGTGTATTATTGTGTCTTGCAGTTGGTGTTCGCTAAGGTTATCGAGCCTAGTTCATTCGTTGTCAATGCTGACAAGTTCATTTGTTCAGTGTTGCCTGAATCACCATCCAGGCATCCAAAGTGGTTTCTTATTCTCCATGTTACTCATCTTGGGATTCTTTATTGAGTTTCATACTTCATGTAGCCTAATTTGTATTTTGAAATGCGGGCGATCGATGATCTTCTGGAGCTTGTTTTTGTTTAGATAGACTTCTATCCAAGACTGGAGGAAGTAACATGCAACATTCAACAACACTATCCTTTCTTCTTCTAGTGTATGCCCGCTACTTGACTCGTTCAAACAGAGTCATCCAATGTGGAAATGTTGTGGCTAATCATCCGCAACTTGTACAGATTGCTAAACGTCAGGTCAGTATATGAGTCTTCTTCAAGATAAAATTAGTCCGCGGTCGTGGTGGTCTAGCCAAAGCCAAGCATGAGCTCGTTCAAGAATGAACTTGTCCATACCAAAGTTTAGGGTTCAGGTGGCCTAGCCTAGATCACCTTGGTAGGATTGGTAAAAGATTTTTTCTTCGATGTGGGCATCTAAAATGACAAAAAGATACGACATAAGGTAAAAAGTGGTGCGTCATGAAAGAGGTCTAACAAAACTAAAAAGAAAACAGTCTTATATATAGAAACAATTTGCGAGACTATCTCATACAAGAATTCCTGTTTCTCAATGTTTGCTGGTATATTGATTTTCTTTTGTATAACATGACATAAGTGGACTACATACTAGGAGACAATCAATTGGACATGTCATACATGGTGAGGTATGGCAAGAAATTCCCACAAAAGATACATCATAGAGGCTCATCTTTGCCTTCCATTGATAAGCATCCTCAAAGAATCAAGTGTCATGAAGGAGGCTCCTACTTCTGTAGCACTACTCCGAGCCCTAATGTTCTTGTGGGTGCTGTTGTTGGTGGACCTGATATGCAGGACAAGAATGAGGACTCTCGAGCCCATTTCCCTCACTCCGAGCCAACCACTTACATTAATGCACCTCCGGTTGGCCTCTTGGCTTACTTCAAACAACATGCCTCTTCATTTTAGCTTCTTCGTTTTAGTTAATTTCTTTCAGATTTTTCTTTTGGGGCCTTATTTCTTTTAGATTTTAATTGGGCCTTCTTTCACCCAAATGTAAAATACCAATATGTAACGGGAACATAGATAGTTATGAATTTGTCTATTGGCCAAAGATGTTTACAAAGATGAAGGTGCATATATCTAGAACTCTCTATACTCGTAAAAATGGGTCCTACACTGAAAGTTATTGCTATTGTTGTCGTGTATATATATTGTTGACTGACATATTGATGAACATACTTTTATTTGTGCATTTGAAGAAAGTAGAAAGAGTTTGAATATTTTTGATTAAAAATTTTAATTAGCAACTGAACCAATATACAAATATATATTAGTCTTACTAGAAATAATTATACACAACTGAATTGATATACAAATATACCTTAGTCATCAATACGTACAGGTGCCCACTTTTTGGCAAATTATACTTCACAAAACACCATTTTGGTTACAGAGCTTATATCATACACCCCGGATTATGTACTCCTGGAAGCCCCGTAAACAAAATATATATTAATAACTGCTCATATGATAAACATACGTTGAAAAATATATATATCTATGTGATAATAAGAGTACAAACTCCCAGGTGTATATAATGATTTATCTTCTGGTTAAATAGCTTAAACGCACCCAAAACCAAAAAAAATGAAGTTGCTCAATTAGCCATGGAGGGATGCAAAACTGTTGATCAAAGCCAAAGCATTGCCAGTGAGATGACAGATATTGACAATTTTACCCCTCACAACGGTCTTCAACTTTCCATCCATGATCTTCCCACCAAACCCCTCCATACACGTGTCCTCATTGGTCAACGCGGCGCTGACCCATGTTTGGATATCATTCATTTGTAGCCCAAAATTCTTGCTATTCTTAACGTCACCCATCTCAGTGATGGACTGTTGAAGCTCCTCCACAGTGGCCCTTAGCACCTCCAAGCAGTCCCTCATGGCGCCAGCCTCCCTCGGCCGCATCCCTGCGTCTTTCGACATCTGAGACACCATGGCCGAGGTGGTCCTAGCGGTGGCTAGGGTCACCGAGAGGGCGGCATTGGCTAGTAGCATAGGGCTTGTTTGGATGGCATTTGCTTGGGTATAGAGGGAATTAAAGCACAGATCAGGGTAAACCGTGGCCTTGCATGAGGTTTTTATGAACTCTGTGGTGGCTACTGGTGCAGTTTGGCGTTGGATTGCTCGGATTGGGGTGATTTGTAAAGTAATTGAGATTAAAATCATCAAAAAAAGAATCAAGTGTGAAGATGATGAGATTGTCATCGTTTGGTATATATTGTTTTGATTTGAGTTCTAGGGAAAGATTTTAGATGTTCTTTTTGTGATGGAAGTAAAGAAGAGAAATATTGCCAATTTATAGGGGTTTATGATTGATATTATGTAGAAATAGGTGGGGCACTTGAAAGTATCGTAGATATTTTCTAGCTTTTGTTGTGTCAAGTGGATCACTTTTAGGATGTTTTAGTATGAAAATTCAAAAAATATAGTGCATCATGACTTTTCTTTTCCTTTATTTCTATTGATTCTTCGAATCAGCTTTTCTACAGGTAGAGATATCTGTAAAAGTAAAGTTGCGTGCATCAGAATTTTTTCAGACCCCGCAAAATCGGGGCCCGTATTAAAAGGTGTTGGTTTTGCTGTCTTTCTTTTGGGTGGGATGAGTCACGTAACGTATAATCTTCCTATACTGTTTGATCGACTTGCTTGGCCTTGATATTGAAGGTACCCTAATCATTCGCTGGTTTTAAAGAGTTGGGACCAACATTGTCGTACAGCTTGCAAAATTAGAGAGAAATCAAAAAAAGTATCCTTTTAATTAATATCTTTGTTAACATTATCTCATTTCAACATTTTCTAGTATGTCATATCAGTACATCAAATACTTGATTAGATGTACAACTTGCAAAATTAGAGAGAAATCAAAAAAAGTGTCCTTTTAATTAATATCTTTGTTAACATTATCTCATTTCAACATTTTCTAGTATGTCATATCAGTACATCAAATACTTGATTAGATGCTAAAATTGTCAAATAATTACTTTTGATTCACTTATTAGGGGTACTTCTCTTAACAAGAGAAAAGTAAAAGTTGGTTAGCTTAATTATTAAAGTCTTTGAAAATGGCTGTCAAGAATTTGAATTCGAACTCACCTAAATCAATCTTTATGCCTGCCTCACAAGAACAAAAAAACGAGTTAGCAAGAAAGAGAATAAATATACTTATATATGAGAGACTAACAACGTATTTATGTGTCTAAAAAACTGTACATCCTTTTATAAAACTTTTGAATAATGTCACTAAGACCATTAAGTTTACATTCGTACCTGCACTACAATAAAAGTGTTTATTTGCAATAATTTTGACACTGTCAATTTTTAAGTAGATCCTGTTTATTATGAACAATAAAAACTATTGCGGTCAATATTTAAAATAAGATGATGATATATGTCTTGTTATAAGAAACATTTAAGTGACTTGTTTCATGCTAAATTAATATATTTTATGATTTAAAATTGTCCATTTTTAATGATTATGCTTAGTTATGGATTGCTAAATGTTAGGATTAATATCAGAATAACAATATAGCGGAAGCGATAGGATGCAATAGAAAATCAGAAATTCAACCAATCACAAACAACAGAACAATAGGAAGAGAACAAGAACACAGGAATTTAACGTGGAAAACCCAATGTGGGAAAAACCACGGACGGCGACAGCACTAGAACAATTCACTATGAGCAGGAAAGTACACCACGATCACAATCACCTCAGTGATTCGATCAAAGAGCAGAATTACAATCTCTCTATTGTAATCTCTCACAAACGACTTTTACCTCTCAATGTGTTTATGAGTACTGAAGTGTGTTTTGAAACAAGGCCCTAGACCCCCTTTATATAGGGTCTGTGAGGCAGGGTTTCCCCCTGAAAACCCTAGCTACCACCTTCCAAAACCGTCACCAAAGCGCAACCCTAGCCGCCACTTTAAGTCGGCAGAAAATTTCCCCTGGCACGGTCGTGGTCGTGCCCATGTGGCACGACCGTGCCACATGGCACGGGCACACCGTGTCACTTCTCTGCTGCTCTGTTCTTCGGTCTTCTATGTCGCGGCACGCCCGTGCCCATGCAGCATGGTCACCCCGTGCCTAAACCCGAGATTTTGGGCCATAAAACCCAACAATCTCCACCTTGGACCAAAATCTCCAATCTTCAATTACTGTCGTCGTCGTCACACCCCAAGGGGTGATGCCCCCTATGGGGCTATGCCCCGCAGGGCCCTCAAATACTGTGAATACCAACTGAGTTCAAGCAATGCTTGAACTTAGCTCTAGGAGATGATTTATATGAACTTTCCTTCATATAACCTGTCACAGTAGATGCCTGCAAGACATAGAGGCCTCCTTGCCTCAGACCCTTCAGCAGAATCCTACTGCCCTTTGAGACCTTCAGAACTCCACCTTCAGCTGAATATTTGCACCCTTTGGATTCAAGGGTGCCCAACGAGATGAGGTTACGCTTCAAGTCAGGAACATGACGAACATTCGATAAGGTCCTGACAACGCCATCATGAGTCTTGATTTTAACAGTACCAATTCCAGTTACATTACACTGGGCATTATTGCCCATGTGAACTACAGTTGAATCAACTGGATCATATGTTGAAAACCAGTCCTTGTGAGGACAAATATGATAGGTACACCCAGAATCAAGAATCCAATCAGAATCGCTCCCCCCTTCAGTAGAGGTAGCAAACAGAACGTCCCCATCAGAATCAGATTCAGCAAATGAAGCTTCAGCAGGCTCCTCAGAATTATCTTCCTCTTTCTCCTTCTTCTTTTGCAGTTTCCAGCAGTTAGCAATAATATGACCCAATTTACCACAGTAATTGCAGGTCTTACCAGCATGAGGATTTTTAGACTTAGAACGGTTCTTACTCCTATTACCGTTCCCCTTTTCAGTTGCTGTACCCCTTACTGCTAATCCTTCAGCAGAATCATGAATGTCAAGATCAAACTTCTCTTTAGACAACAGGTTTGACTTAACATCTTCAAACGATATAGTATTAGAATTACTATATAGTATAATCTCCTTAAAGTGTTTATAAGAAGGGGGTAACGACACAACAAGCAAAATAGCCTTATCCTCATCCTCAACTTTCACATCTAGACTCTCCAAGTCAACAAGAATAGAGTTAAACTCATTCAAATGTTTTTGAATAGGGGTACCTTCAGCCATACGAAAGGTATACAACCTTTCCTTCAAACGGATCTTGTTGGCGAGACTCTTCGTCATGTAGAGTTCCTCCAGCCGAGCCCAAAGATCCACCGCAGTTGTCTTATCAAGCACCTCTCGCAGGACATGTGGTGCCAAGCACAACTGTATGGCTGAAACCGCTTTCAGCTCCAGTTCCTCCCATTCGTCCTCCGTCAACGACCCACGTCGCTTCTTCTATTCTTCAGCCCATTGCTCATCTGTTGTCTTCTCGGGTTTGACATGAGGTCCCTTCAGAACCTTCCACAACCCGTGCTGAATGAGAACCGCTCTCATCTGCACCTTCCAGAGATTAAAACTAATCTCCCCGTCGAATTTCTGAATATCTACCCTCATGATTGAAGACATCCTATAACCAAAGCTCTGATACCACTTGTTAGGATTAATATCAGAATAACAGTATAGCGGAAGCGATAGGATGCAATAGAAAATCAGAAATTCAACCAATCACAAACAACAGAACAATAGGAAGAGAACAAGAACACAAGAATTTAACGTGGAAAACCCAATGTGGGAAAAACCACGGACGGCGACAGCACCAGAACAATTCACTATGAGCAGGAAAGTACACCACGATCACAATCACCTCAGTGATTCGATCAAAGAGCAGAATTACAATCTCTCTATTGTAATCTCTCACAAACGACTTTTACCTCTCAATGTGTGTATGAGTACTGAAGTGTGTTTTGAAACAAGGCTCTAGACCCCCTTTATATAGGATCTGTGAGGCAGGGTTTCCCCCTGAAAACCCTAGCTACCACCTTCCAAAACCGTCACCAAAGCGCAACCCTAGCCGCCACTTTAAGTCGGCAGAAAATTTCCCCTGGCACGGTCGTGCCAGGGCGGCACGGTCGTGTCGTGCCATGTGGCACGACCGTGCCACATGGCACTGGCACACCGTGTCACTTCTCTGCTGCTCTGTTCTTCGGTCTTCTATGTCGCGGCACGCCCGTGCCCATGCAGCATGGTCACCCCGTGCCTAAACCCGAGATTTTGGGTCATAAAACCCAACACTAAAATTAATACTTTGTCGGCTACGCCGGTAAAGTATTACATAACACCTTAATCAGATTTACTTTATTTACGATGGCATGTGATACCCGTATTTTAGAAATGTGAAAATGATGGATACAATATACTTTATATGATATATAAGTTGTAATATGCTTCCACTATTTGATTATATCATTTTTTTTTTCAATTTAGAAATATGATAATATAATTTTCAAATCTAAACAGGATAGTTACAAAGCATCTTATAACAAGACATTTATCATTTAACTTTAAAATATGATCAATTTCCTTGAAAAATACACTTGATCGAATAATATTATCTGTAAAAATGTCTACGATTTGGTGGCACTTTTTCATGTCGATATTTGAATTTTGTAGTTGTATTTTAATTCTTGAAGGTAAATATCCATATAAGAAAGCCGACACTCGCCACGTAATTGTCACAAGTGAACACTTTTTTTTCTTTTTCTTTTGGTTGTAGAGGTTGATACTCTGACTGGCTAATGCTGCAAGGACAACATGTTGCGTAGGCCATTCCACTATCACTTCCATATAATTGGATACTTATCTCCCTTCCATTGGCCTTGGGGACCCATCAACGCTTCAAAATTTCAACTTGCAGAATAGGAACAATAACGTAGGAAATATCCCCATCTTTTGAAAGTAATATGATATTAAATGCAGATATTATAAATGCAGATATCTTGTAACAATTTTCTGTTAAACTTATTAACTAATAATTGGAATGGAGATTTAGTTTTCTATTATGGTTCAATTTTTAAGGTCCCCTTTTCCCCTACTTATTATAACTAAAAGTCTAAAAGCAAATTGGAATGATGGATATATTCTAACAGTCCTACTAATTGCATGAGTTAATAATACAATAGAAAACCCAATACATGTTTAGGACAAATGATTTAAATAATTCTCATATATAGTAATGTCTGCGATTGATGTGTGAAAATCCAAAAAAACATCTAATGACTACCCAAAACATATAAATACTTTTTTGAGTTATACTACATAAATAATATGAGCACAGTCATATTACAAATATTACTACATTATAGATATATACGTTATATTACTCACAGCACACAACACTATTTGAACTAATTGCGGTTCTACAAACCAACAAGGAAAACAATTACACAAAATTAACTACTCCACTTCCTATTTGCACACCAATTAAGGAAAACCATTTCATGTTGATATCGACAAGATCAAGCTTAGTTGACCCCATGGATTGATGCATACTTGTTAATCAAAGCTAAAGCATTGCTAGTAAGATGAGAAATCTTCTCAACCCTTCTCCTCACACTCTTCGTCAACCTTCCATCCATGGCTTCCTCTTCAAATCCCTCCGTACACGTGTCCTCATTGGTCAAAGCCGCGCTGACCCATGTTTAGATGTTATTCATCCTTAGTCCAAAATCTTTGCTGTTAATTTGAACATGACTCATCTCAACGAGGGACTTTTGAAGTTCTTCCACAGAGTTTCCAAGCACCTCCAAACAGTCCCTTAGGGCACCCACCTCCCTCTCCTGGAGCCCGGGGTCTTTTGAGATTTTCGACATAACACCCTTGGTGGTTCTTGCGGTGGTTAGGGCCACCGAGAGGGCAGTGTGGGCTGAGGAGTGAGGGCTTGTTTGGATGGCATTTGCATGGGTGGAGAGAGAAATGTAGCATAGGTCAGGGTAAGTTGCTGCCTTGCATGATGTTCTTATGAACTCTGCGGTGGTGGCTGGTTTAGTAGGCAGACATCGAAGTGCGAGGCTCGGATTAATTTGTGAATTAATGGAGATCATTATGGTAAGAAAAGCCAGAAGATAGTTTAAAGATGAGGTATTCATGTTTGATATTATAGTAGGGTTAACAAGTTTTCTTTCTAGGTAAAGAACAGTGATTATGTCTTGCTTGGATGTGAAAGTTAATAGGTAAATTGCTATTTATAGAAGAAATTACGGAGGATAGTTTGGAGAATTCGTTTTTCTTTTCCCTTTTGTAATTTTTTTTTGGGGGGGGGGGGTGTAGATGGGCCCAACATCATAGGATGAGGATGTTTACAATGTATTGGTTAATTCTCTTTTTAAATTTGTCATTAATTTTATCTACAACAAGATTTTTCAGAAAGAATGACCATTTTATTGATTCAAAGATAACATTTAATGATGCATTCAAATATGCAGGAAATGATGTGCCCAAAATACTAAGAGAATTCTGCAATCAAATGGGACTGCAATTAAGACTTTAAAATGTTAACAATTTATCGATCACTTATTGTAAAATAATTTTACCATCAGTGATATGAAAATTTTGTTAAAAAATTCTTAACTGCTAGGTAGACAAACCATAAAATTGCAGTCTTCTATCCAATTACAGACGATCTCAATATGTCCAAAGTATGGTTTATCTTAAAGGGGGCCAGCTATGAAATCAAGTAAGTTCGGCTCAACTTCCTCAACAATTGGTGGGGTAAAAGAAAAGGAAGACCAATTAGCTCCTGAGGAGATGCTCTATCAGTCACTGTTAAAAGGTGATGAATAGGCCAATGCCAATCAGATGGGCTGGCCACCAAAGCCATGTTGTTCCCGCATATTTACAAGTCCAATCATCCAATAGTACAAAGTGTTGAGTGCAAAATTACCATCCCACTCGAGCCACCCTGCTGGGTTAATAAGCCCATCGAGGAACGTTTGCATGACAACTGTTCTAGAATACTGCTTCCATGGCCGCCCTAGGTAAGTAGGGAAGTTCTTGGTGACGGGTTTGAGATCTAAGGAGGCCAAGATCTGGGAGTTGTGGATTACAATGCCCATGTCTTGGTTAGGGTCAATCCTTCCTTGGGCAGTCACCGTGTTCTTTTGGGATGTCATGGGCTTTCTAGCATAGATGTTGCAGTTTTGGAGCACAACTGCTGCATTACCAAATATGAAGTCAACTATGCCATAGATGTTGCACTGCCTAAAGAACTGTCTTTGAGAGTGGACGTACAGGGTGTCTTGGTACCCTTCGATGCTACATTGGTAGAAGACCGAGAGGTCAGAGCCTACTCGGAGTGCTACCGCTTGGTGGTTCTGAGGTCCGGCAGTGTTGCGGAACGTGATGTCTCTAGCTATGAATCCATCACCTGTGACGGCTGCAAAAAGGAATACATAGACCACTATTTAGCATGCAAGCCAAGACGTACTTTAGGAACATAAGTTGGTAACAACCAATATTCTTCATTGCCGGCTTGATGGAACAAATTAATCATACATCCTAAGAGTCATATTAAATTATCATCGGTTAAAATTTCTTATTTGGCAATTCAAATAATCAATGAGGATAGTCGACCTAGCTAGGTACACGAACAACTATTATTATTTTTAGTATGATTCCTATTTTTACGAGAACTAGAGATATTCATATATAAGTAGCTTTACATTTATAAACACTCCTATTATTAGACAGGACGATTCCAATGATCAGTCTAAGGTAAGGATCACATATTCAACTTCTTTTGTTAGTTATTGTCAAAAACATCACCAACATATTGGCTAAGAGAATTTGTAAGGTTAGTTATTTAACAGTCGATTACAAAACATTTCAACCCCATAAATAGATATAATCAAGCATATTTGATCGAGTCCAAGTATATGGTAGTGAACATAAGAGAGATATTTCATCCTCACCAAAAGTAGCAGAGTTGAACGTTGTAGAGCCTCCACCAACGCTTTTGCTACCAGTGATAATGGTCTTTCCCATTCCATCACCAACCAACATGATATTATTCATCTTGTTCCCAATCACAACATTCTCCTTGTACACTCCACTCTTAACATGAATGACAAACCTCCCACTCCCACTTCTCTTATTCGCGGCATTAATGGCCTCCATAATAGTCTTATAATTTCCTGACCCATATTGAGCTACAACGAGGTTGGCAGAATCACCAGCAGATTTTGATTGTAACAGCTTTCGGTCATGCCTCGATACCCAATTAGGAAACCTTTCTTCATAAGTTTGTGTTTGGGTTGTCACGCTATAATTAGTACTTTGGAGGGATAAGCTATTGCTAATAAGCTTGGACACATTGTTGGACATAAAGGGCAGCATAGACTCAGACGCATGTACACCAAGCTCAATGAACCCGGCCTTACATGTCTTAAGGTTGGTCAATGCAGTACTAACCCATGTTTGTTGATCAAATTCAGTGCAATCAGCCTTTGATAAGGTTCGATTGAGTTGAAGGATGGTGTTTTCATACAGAGTCTGGCAGTCGGCCCAAGCAGTCTTTCCTAGCTCTTCCCCACTCTGAGGCTGGAGCCACTGGGTGTGGGATTAGGCTAGTACTAGGGCTCGCTCCATGGCCGTTTGGACCGCCATTTTGTGGAACTCAGACTTTTGTGTAGGAGCAAAGTGACCCATGAAGTGTTTGCATGGGTCAGGGTATGGGGTTTGGTTGCACCACCAATTTATGTCATTATTGGCAAGAGATGGTGGTGCTAAACACACACAATGAAGACATGAAGAAAAATGAAAGGGAAAGTTTTTCCATTGTTTTGAAACTTATAAGGTAAAATGAATTGGATGATTTTATGTGATGAGAATAGCTAAGATAAAGAGGGTATATATAGAAGACGACGACAACAACAACAACAACTCTCAGTGTCGATCCCGCTTTCGCGGGGTCTGGGGAGATCCAGCTGCAGGCAACCTTACCTCTACTGGTATTCCTACCCATAGAGAGGCTGATTCCAAAAGACCCACAAAAACAGTTTTGTGAAAAAGTTTTATAGAGAAACGATTGCAAACTATTTACCGAGGCGAAAAGGTTGCGAAGAAACTGAAGCTGCAGGAACCAAGAGCAAATAAACAGGGGCGGAGACATACCTCAACAATCCAAGAGACGCCGATGCCGTCACTTCCCAGAAAAGCACATCCTGCAAAAAAGCACGCCAAAACCCTACCCGCACCCAGCCACTGAAGGTACTGCCACCTATGGGGCCGATCCCCTATAATCTGAGACCCTAATCCTATTCCACCACAACCTCCTATCCTGAGCCATGTCCTCCGTCAGACCAACAACTTTCAGGTCCTCTCTAACCACTTCGTCTAGGCTCTTATTCGGTCTACCCCTCCCTCTCTTACCACCGGGGACGTCGATCATCTCCCACCTCCGCACTGGACGACCACACTTCTTCTCTTCACGTGGCCGAACCATCTAAGCCTCGATTCTCTCATCTTCTCCTCTATGGGGGTCACTTTAGCTAAGTCCCTGATTACTCCATTCCTAATTCTGTCCAATCTCGTAAAACCACACATCCACCTGATCATTCTCATCTCCGCTACCATCAACCGTTGGGCCTGCGTCTTTTTTAGAGGTCAACACTCCGTTCCATAGAGAACAGTCGATCTAACTACCATCCGATAGATTTTGCCTTTCAATCCTAGGGGGACCCTCTTGTCACACAGCACCCCTGAGGCTGACTTCCGTTTTTGCCAGCCCACTCTTATCCACTGGCTAATATTCTCGTCAATGTTCCCATTCTGCTGGATGATCGAGCTCAGATACTTAAACGTAGCTACCTTTGGTATCACCCTCCCATCCAGTGTGATTTCTTCCCCCTCTTCTATCCTTCCACTGAAACAACAATGGAGGTATTCTGTTTTCGATCTACTTAATCGAAAACCTCTAACTTCCAGCGTATGCCTCCACCTCTCCAACCTGTCATTCACCCCTTGCCTGGTCACATCGATAAGAACGGTGTTATATAGAAGACAATGAGGTGGATTATTTGATTTGTAAACATGCAAGATTACAAGAAGTCGTGGGTTGAAAAGGCAAAAAGGAGGCATATATTGAGAATCAAGTTAATTACCAAGTGTTTTCTTCTTTATCTACGACTGTATTTGACCCTTTTTTCCCCCTTCTCCCTGATTTGTATGCATGTAGATGTGGGGCGAAAACGAGTTGTTGATTAATTTGACTTTGAATGATAAGAAGACTTTATTTTTGAAGTATGCACATAAACTTTTCTTTTGAGAATAACACTGTGGCTGAATCTACGGATTAAATATGATATGACCTTTGGCGGCTGCAGATGGTGCCAAGTCCTAATCAGCTTCTCATAGTGGTGTTATTTTGAATTTCTTTCCATCAATATTATTTTGGAAAAAACATACGATTTGGATCTTGTTCATCTTAATTCGTTGGTTCAACAGATACAAATGACATTTTAATTAACCGAATTGCATGAACTCTCGCAATGAAGAATATCACACTATTCAATTACATAATTTTATAGATTTAATACATGATAATATGGTTATCTAAGCCGAGACATTTAAAAAATATCTTGTGAGAAAATATTTATTATTTTACTTTTTCCTTAAAAAGGGGACTCGTGATATTCTCATAATCCCACCTATAATAGATGTACATGATATTTAGGATGGTAATTAATTTGGCAATCATTTCTACTCAAAGTTTTACCTTTAGTGATGGGTGAACCTTTTTTAGAGGATCACCCTTGAGTTTTTAGTAGTATATAATTCGAGTAATTTTCCAACCAAAGTTTTAAAAAGATGATATTGGATGACCTTTTTACCCTTCTTTAATGTTGTTTCCGAACAATCGATTTTGTACACCTCTTAGCGTGATAAATGATGAAAGATAGACCTTTTTTTTTACTAACTCTCTCACTAAGAAAACTCTTTCACCCAACCTTATCCTACCTCTCATTCTCTTTCTCTGTTGTTTTATGGATTTTTTATTTATTTACGCGAGCTATTTTCAAAGTAACAAACCGGCCTCCAACGACTAAAAGGAGTAGTAATTAAGGTAATTCAAGGTTACTTCATTTGTCATGTCATCGTTTCACTGGAATTAAATCCTATGTTAAATGTGCATCAATATTGAAGGGTGATGAAAAGAAACAATCAATATTGAAAACCTGAGGGGTGCTAAGTGCAGAGAACTCCTGCACATAACACCCATAGGCATAAGTTGGGTCTGCCCCTGAAGATTTTGGGGTGGCAATTGAAAACCTAAGGGGTGCTAAGATTTCAGGGTGAAGTCTACCTCTAGTGTTATACTTGGCTCATACATAAAACTTCGAAGTGGTTTAAGTTAATTTGGTAGGGAATTCTACACATTAATTATGTAAAAAAGTTCCCAGTGGCATAAGATAAACATGTAGAAATAATTATAAAGAAAAACGATGTTATAATCGCCTAAAGGGATCTAAAGAACGTATCCAATTCATGGACCAATGATTATGCATGATTTGGTTGCGTCCGACAACAGTGTTATCTATTCAATGTACTAATCAGTCAATTTTTAATATTCGTTAACCTAATTTTTTTACTAGCATTTCAAGTAGTACTTAGCGTTTTAAACAATGTTTCTGAAAAATTAACAATGTTAACTTTTGATATTCAGAAGTAACGTTTCATATTCTTTGGCCAAAAAATATTCTTTGGAAATATTATATTTGGAAACTGTTTATATCCTTTTATGTCAATTTACAATAATTAGCTAACCCAACAGCTAAATTTACCGAACGCATTTATTTTAACTGCTCATCTAAATAGCTATCCACTAATAACTAAATTATAAACGCTATCAACTATCTAAATAGTTATCTACTTGCTAAACAACTAATTTTGTCAAATAGGTTCTTTATGTTTTATGTCAATTAGTTAAAGTAATACCCATTTCAATGATGTAGTATGCATGACCAATGTGTTATACGCATGTCGTGGTTCAAAATTTATGAGATAGCGCCTTCAAATGTACAACTTAACCACGGAAATGGTTGACCAGTTTCATTAATTGCAACAAGAGACTTTTCTATGGATAGTCGTAAACCTAAGGTTGCCTGTGCATGGCCGGAGCCACAAGAGACGTAAAGCGAATTAATCAACTCGTCTATGTAGTTGTCCATTTTAGATTTTGTATTTCTTCTAAATGGATTGTCCACCTTTGACCTTCTCAATTCCTATTCAGTCAAACGGGGATATATGTTGAGAGCTTGTTTTGTCCTTCTGGATGGGTTGTCATTCTTTCTATATCTTCTGTAATCAATAGTATGGATGATGATGTACCTTGTTTGAAAGAGAGATGATAATCAAGAGATAGCGATAGAAGAGTAGATCAGAACTTAATTCAAGATGTAGCCTAGGCTTGTCTTTTATAGGGGATTATATATTGAATCTCAGGAGTAGGGATGACTGAATGGATACTAAGCAGATTAGCTAGATATGGATGACAATTTTCATCTGTTTATTCACCCATTGGATATCCATACACATTTATATTTTTTAAAAGAAAATTATTAATTGTATGCCTTTTTCAAACAAGGAATATTGATGTAAAACAATATAGTAGTTGTAGAATAGTGAAGCCCATGCCTAACTTCTTGATCTTTGATGCCTTTTGTCGTCATTTTCACTATTTTATTAGAACATTGTTATTTGCTAGTGTGTTACATGAATTTCACTAGAATTTTTTTTCATTTATATTCCTTAAAGAAGTTTCAATTACATGGGCCTAATAGGAAAATATTTACATAGCGATTTACTGGTTGGATACCCAATAGACCTTCAATCACCCGCTTCATTTGATGAGTATGCTCTAGATATGAAAGGATAAGAGGAAACAAAAGATGTGAACGTGGACATGAATGAGGTGAAACTAAATAGACATGGATATGATTCCATTCACTCCACTTGAGCCATATCCGATCCATTGTCATCCCTACTTGTGAAGTTCCGTTCTCCTCGGTTGAGGTAGCTATGCCTTTCAACAAATTCTGCTTCCATGTGTGCATACGTGTGCTAGCTCCCCACCAGGTCACTATATTAAAATCTAGGTGGCAACAGATTGGATTCAGTTAGGGTGAACTATCATTTGCATCCATTATCTGCCTTCATTCGCTTCATCCAAGTAATATATGCACCCACCATCCATGAAAATTCAATCTAGCATGTAAAAGCGGGTGGATTTGGTAGTGAATAGGTGGCTTAAGCTTATATATAATATATGAAGCGAATTTATAAGAAAGCGTTTTAAAATGAATACAAAAAAGACATTTTAAGTATAAGAAATGAATAAATATCATAGCTATTAGATTAAGTTTCACACTTGTTATAAATATCATGTGAAGAATATGAAAGTAAGTGTTATCGCACATTGATAAAATTAAAGAGTTTGAGCATATATATGTGTGTGTGTGTGTGTGTGTGTGTGTATATATATATATATAGGATCGTGAGCTACTCCACTGATTACCAAGTGGTTTTGGATTGGACCATCATTTGAGCTTATATATATATAATTCTTTGTTTATACCTTAGTTGATATATATATATAAAATTTAACATATAATCATCAGAAAATTAGGTAAAATATAAATGACAAACATAAAAAAAAAATTGAATACAAATATATGGATAATAACAAGTGGGATTAAGCAGTGAAGAACCAAGAGACATGTTGGGTGGAGCACTATTTTAATCCAACTCAATATGTCAAATCATCCATTCATTATCGATTTCTCATCTATATATTCTAGGTTTTTACCCTCTTTTTGAGTACGATAAAACGGATGTTTGTTGGATGTCATCGAAAGTGCTATATCCCTTTGCAGAAAATGCACCTTTCCCATTAGGCCTTTCGTTGCACTCTCTCTATGATTTACGCGAAACTTGGGAATCGAGGCTGGTCTAAATCCTTCAATAGAATAACAACACCACCACCTCTCAGTGTGGGTTCTACTTTCGCGGGGTCTGGGGAGATCTAGCTGTAGGCAACCTTACTCCTACCGCCATTCCTACCCATAGAGAGGCTGATTCCAAGAGACCCACAAAAAAAGGATTTTGTGAAAAAAGCTTTTGCGAAAACATTGAAGGGTCACATATCCAAGAATGATCACAATATAAAAAAGGCAACTGGCTGGAGCTACGTAGCGTAATAACAATCTATCAGAGGAAGGTGACATACCTTAGCAGCCCGTAAATCCTTCAACTGACGCTATTCAAAAAGTTGATTTCCTTGTCAAAACTGTACTGCATGTCTCAAAGCCATAATCCAAGTACTTTTTTTTTTCTGTGTTTTCAAATTTCAACAAATAAAACAAGAGAAAGCTCAAAATCAAGCCACTTGCTCAAATTAAATTGCAAAGTCAATTCAAATTAGCTAGCACTCATCTAATAAATTTTTTTTAAAAAAAATATGGAGGCTATGATCTTGAATTTAAATTAATCCCATGAATATTTGCATCAATGTCGTTTTGACCTTGATCCATTTTATTTTTCCGCTTCCTCTATTATATTTGTATGTACAAGTACTAAAAGAAATGAAAGAATTAATTAAACACGGATCCACATAAAATAAACCAGTCAATACTAGGTCCTTTGACAATATATTTATTTATTTTTTTTCAAAATCTTAATCATGGTCTTATTTAAAATTTTCAGACCTACATTCTAATAGAAGTATTAGTTCTTTTAAAAAAAAAAAAATTTGAAGGTTCTATTTAAATTAAGTTTAACACAATATATTCTGAAACAACCTATTAAAACTTTAAGACCATGCATTTAGCATTATTTCATGACTAATTCTGAAGAAGAATTGAATAGATGAGACGAAGAATACTGCATGGATGTGACAGTGCAGTAAATTGCTTGCTGAAGTATTTGACAAATGTGCATGCTTGCCTCTTCTTTCTTCTTCTTTTTTTTCATTATTACGTGTCTTATTTGATCAGGTTTTTGACATACGAAAAGTACGTATATTAGTTGTGCATGCAGGCATGTATAACAACCCCTTTTTCCCTTCATGACCAGGCCATAACTAGGTTAGGTGACAAATATCAAAGAAGAGAATTATATGGACACAAAATAAATAACTTATAAAAGACGAATGAGCTGGGAAGGTCAACAATATTGAAGTCTATGAATATTAGTAATATCACGATGATGTCATTATGTGCTCATAATGTCTTCGATTATCATATCTAAATTAGAAATGGAACTTTGGGTCTGTTCATTATGAGCATATTAAATATATTATCTATTTCAATCAATTCCAATTGACTTTCTGTCAATCAACCTTCATCCAATATGGTCCAATATGCTCGAATTTGTTTCAATCAGCTTCAATCTTCTCATGTTTGTAAAAAACAGTTTATATTTTGACGTAAAAAAATTATCTTTACCTACATGCATGGAATAATAAAAACTATCTTGTAAAAATCATTTTGAATTTGTATTTATTGAGATGCGTAGAATGAATCTAAAAAATAAATTTACATTTTTACCATTTATCTAATGAATATAAATATGTACTTGAATAAATTAGTTTTATGTGATAAATTTTATTTTTGTTGACATACAAAGAATGAACATTAGGAGAAAGTTTTATTTTTACATTTTGAAACAATTAAATTCATTTTTGCCTTGTACAAACATAAAAAAAGTACCTTTTAATTACACTTTTTAATAAATAATAAAAATAATGTAATTCACTAACCCTAATCCTCAATAAAAAATAATATAGTTACACTTTTTAGCAAAAACAATGATATAATTTTTTGGTTGTAAACTAATATTACAAAAACAAAATGTTATTGCACAAAATCATCAAAAATTACTCCAAAATATGCTCAAGCAAAGGCATTCCAATCTACTCCCAACTTACTTCAATATGATGCAATCTATTTCAATCAGCCTTCCACTAGTTAAATCTACTTTAATATGCTTTATGCTTTTCAAATTTGCTACTCTAATCTTCTTCAATATGTTCTAATCTGCTTTCTGGTTCGATTTTCTTTCTGTTCTAATCCTCAAATATACTTATAAGGAATATGCCTTTCAAGCATCTACACCCTTTTCTCTTACTTTAATATAATTATTCTATATCACGTAGGAGAGTCAATAAACAAGATTTCATATATATAGATTTGGGTCAGGTTCGTGTTTCTCTTAGTAAATTCAGGTCGAATTTGGGTCGGGTTATCGTATCGGGTCATATTTTAACAACCCTAATTTTGAGAGCACAAAATATTACCAGTCCATGCTTATTGCTCCATTGTTTCTCTCACTTTATCCTGGGTGAAGGTGTATGGTACACAAGATATATATATGTATATATGTGTGTGTGTGTATATATGTGTGTGTATATATATATATATATATATAATATATATATATATATTTATATATATATATATATATATATATATATAATATATATATATATATATATATATATATATATATATTTGTATCTACATATATATACACACACACATATATATTATACACACACCACACCACACACAACACCACACACACACACACAATATATATATATATATATTATATATATATATATATATATATATATATATATATATATATATGTGTGTGTATATATATAACATTGTTATTTTTTTGACCGGTAATAAAATATTTTACCTGGGTACGGTGTACAAGTCAAGAGAATTAAGTTGTGACCTTTCTTTTAAAGTGAAAACATTTTTTTTGTTATACTATGTATAGTGGCAGATCTAAATGCTTAGAACAGGGGTATCCAATAAAATATTTTACCTGGGTACGGTGTACAAGTCAAGAGAATTAAGTTGTGACCTTTCTTTTAAAGTGAAAACATTTTTTTTGTTATACTATGTATAGTGGCAGATCTAAATGCTTAGAACAGGGGTATCCATCTATTAACTTTATTACTAATGTACAATATCAATAAAAAAATATATGACACATACTATAATAGTCTATTTTATACAAATATTTCATCTCTTTTTTAATAAATGCTCTGTCTCGTATTTCCACACTAATCGAAATTGAGAAGTAATAACAATACACTCCACTTTTTTATTCTTAAAAAAATTATGGCACCTCTACTGCTGCATTTGCTTTTGTGATTTTTCATATTTTCAATTTAATATATAGATTGTACCGAAAACGCAAACTGTTACAATTACCTAGCATTTACTAAAACCATTTGTTACAGAGAACAAATGATTAGCACAAAGTAATAAAACCAAAAAAAAAAAAAGGAACATGAAGTGAACATGTCAAACATGGAATACATCTAGAAAAAGCATCTACGCCAATTAATCGCACCAAAAAGAAAAAAAATAGCATCAAGTCAAATCAATTAGCAGTGTCAAGCTAAAGATAATCTGCACCGAGAACATATTGCAACTAAATAGTTGAAAATAAACAATAATAATTAAAAAATTAAAGAAATTAGAATTAGATTAAATCAAAGTTTAAACCCTAGATAAGAGAGGGGGAGATAGAGAAATTTGGGCTTAGATACATTTAGTTTTATTTTTTTTTCTACCAAGTTCCAACTTTATAACTGTACTTTTGATATTTGAGGAGATTAAAAATGTCAATATGTAGGTTGGATTTATTTAAAGAGTATCTGTAACTTTTTGGATCTAATTTAAAAGTGTCTATATACACCAATTTAGCCCCATTTAAAGTAACGCATTATAATTTTTTTGGGAGAGAGGTGTCCATGAACACCCTCCCTAACATATGGATCCACTCATTACTATGTACCCCAGGTTGACATTTGACAAGATATTCCGCACGTGTTCAAATACCATATTATGCATATATGCACTTTATTTGTACATATTTTCACTTTGAAATTCTTAACAATGCTATATTGTTGGAAGGCACACCAACATTTGACAAGTATTTGAAAATTTTAATAGAATATTCAACTGCAAAACAATTGTCCACCCACATTATCTAGATATCCTATGTACGTAATAAATGACCAAAAAACTTGATCCTGGTCAAAATTAATAGCCTCTTCGTCTAGCGCGTGATATTGCATGGAAGTCTAAGGTTCCATGCATCAACTATATAAACAGGCATGCAGAGCTTAGTAGTCACAATCTCAAACACCACAATTACATTAAGCCAATTTGCTACCTCATTCTATTACATAGTTTCTTTTGAAGAGAAATGGCTAGAAGCAACTCCTTGTTATTTGGTTTTCTTTTCAAGTCATTCACTTTTTTCCTCCTTGCCTCACCATCTCTCTCTGATCTCAATGGTAACATAAATTGGTGGTGCAACCAAACTCCATACCCTGAACCATGCAAGCACTTCATGGGTCATCTTGAGCCAAATCACAAAGCTGAATTCAAGAAAATGGCGGTCCAAATAGCCCTTGATCGTGCTCTACTTGCCCATAACCACGCAAAGGAGCTCGGCCCCAAGTGCCAAAACGAGCTCGAAAAAGCTGCATGGACCGATTGCCTAACCCTCTATGAATCCACCATCATTGAACTAAATCGAACCCTAAACCCCACGAGCAAGGGTTGCACCGAGTTTGATGAGCAAACATGGCTTAGCACTGCTTTGACAAACCTTGAGACTTGCAAAGCAGGGTTTGTCGAGCTGGGTGTCTCTAAATTTATCTCCCCTCTTATGTCAAATAACGTTTCTAAGCTCATCAGCAATGGTTTAGCCATGCATAATAACACAATTACTCCTACAACACAATACGAAGAAGGGTTTCCTACATGGGTTTCCAAGCATGATAGGAAGCTATTGCAGTCTTCTACAATAGCCGCAAACCTAGTTGTTGCTCAAGATGGATCAGGCAACTATAAGACCATCACCGAAGCACTTAATGCTGCTTCGAAGAGAATTGGAAGCAGGAGGTTTGTCATTCATGTTAAGAGCGGTGTATATGCCGAGTACCTTGTAATAAGTAAAGATTTGAAGAATATCATGCTAGTTGGTGATGGTATGGGAAGTACAATCATCACAGGGAGTCGGAGTAATGGAGGAGGCTTCACCACATTCAATTCTGCCACCGTAGGTAAAGATTTGAACCTGATGCCTTCAGCATTGGAAATTTTGTCTAATGGTTGACTTTGAAGGTTTAGGAACGTGTTTTATATTGTGCATTGTCATTAATATTTCTAATTGTATTATTTTAGGCGTGACGGGAGATGGATTCATAGCACAAGGAATCACATTCTGCAACACAGCAGGCCCACAGAATCACCAAGCAGTGGCACTCCGAGTAGGCTCTGACCTCTCGGCCTTCTACCAATGTGGCTTCGCAGGGTACCAAGACACCCTCTATGCCCTATCCCAAAGGCAGTTCTATAGGGAGTGCAACATCTACGGTACAGTTGACTTTATATTTGGTAACGCAGCCTCAATCTTCCAAAACTGCAACATAATTGTTCGAAAACCCCAACCTTCCCAAAAGAATACAGTCACGGCCCAAGGCAGGACCGACCCTAATCAAAACACAGGCATTGTCATCCAAAACTCAAAGATCACCGCATCATCTGACCTTGAACCCGTCGTTGGATCATACCCTAGCTACCTAGGACGGCCGTGGAAGCAATATTCGAGGACCGTTGTCATGGAGAGTTTCCTTGATAAGCTTATTAACCCGGCAGGGTGGCTTGCATGGGATGGTAATTTTGCACTCAACACTTTATATTATGGTGAGTACAAGAACTCAGGGCCAGGATCTTCAACAACTGAAAGAGTAGAGTGGGGAGGATTCAAAGTTATCACAAATGTTAGTGAAGCTTCTCAATTCTCCGTTGCCAACTTCATTGGTGGTCAATCTTGGTTACCTGCCACTAATGTTCTTTTTACTGCAGGGATTTAAGGATGCTTAATTAGGGTTTGATTTATGTTTGTATGTTCATTTTAATTTTCTTTTTCTCTTTAAGAAAAATTTGATTCATTCCATTTAAATTCAATTTATATGTACAAGTAGTTCTAGGAAACACATGTTTCAGGTGTGCAAGATGAAATTAATAATTTCTTGTTATACAAATGAAAAATATAGGTTGATAACTTATCACAGTATTGTTATTTTATCTATCATGTAATTTATCCTATCATCATATCATATCATAACATATGTCATCATGTTTCAGGCGCGCAAGATACAATATTGTTTTTAGCTTTTTTGGAAGTTTAATATTATTAATTGTATGGTTATTCAATTATTAATAACTAGGTTTTAGAAGAATGAAATGAAATTAATATTTCTTCCTTTATATGTGAATGAAAAATATAGGATCATAATTTATCACATTATAATAAATATTTTTAAATGGAGTGCACGTACGTGGAATTGACTACGTTCTACATCAAGTATTGTTATTTCATCTAAAATGTAAGTTACCCTATCATCATAGCATATCATAATATGTATCGTCATGTCATATGCATATACATAATAGTAGTGCAAATGTTGCGATCTTGACACCTGTCTCTTAAGCATTAATTGGAACGAACTTTGTTGAAAAACTATACTTGTAATAATTTGTGATTTACAGCTATAAGAGTGAAGAGAGTCTGTAAAATTAGATGTGTAATTGAAAATGGGGGCGTATACATGCAGGTGAGGCTTAACTTATCCCACGTCCATCCCTACAGTTCAATGGCCCTGTTAACAACATGTCAAAAAACAAGTGAGAATTAAAATTTAAAAGCATGCAAAAAAAGGTTAAAATCAAAATTTAAAACATAATTGTAATGAATAAAAAGAACCCACGAAAGCATCTGAATTGGATGACAGTTATAATTAGAGGTGGGCAATGAATCAGGTCGAGTCAAGTTATGGTCAGCCCGTTTATAAAGCGAGTCAGGTGATGGGTGAACCTTTTCTAGACAATCACCCTTGAATTTCTGGTAGTGTATAATTTGAATAATTTTCTGACACAAAGTTCAACTGCTTATCTAAATAACTATCTGCTGACAGCTGAATTAGAAACGCTATAAGTTACTCAAACAACTATCCGCTAACTGAATAACTATTTACAAGCTAAACAGCTAATTTTGTCGAATAGAATCTTTATGTTTTATGTCAATTAGTTAAAGTAATACCCATTTCAATGCCGTAATATGCATGACCAATGTGTTATATGCATGTCGTGGTTCAAAATTTATGAAATAGTGTCTTCAAATGTACAATTTAACCGAGGAACGTGTATGAAAAAACCTAATCAAATAAATTAATTAGTACTAGGCCGTATATTTATATGGTTGACCAGTTTCATTAATTGCAATCGGTAGGACTTTTCTATAGATAATCGTAAGCCTAAGGTTGCCTGTGCATGGCTGGAGCCACAAGAGACGTAAAGCAAATTAATCAACTCGTCTATGTAGTTGTCCATTGTAGATTTTGTATTTCTTCTAAATGGATTGTCCACCTTTTGACCTTATCAAATCCTATTCAGTCAAACGGGAAATATATTGAGAGCTTGTTTTGTCTTTCTGGATGGGTTGTCATTCTTCCTGTGTTTTCTGTAATCAATAGTATGGATAATGAAGTATCTTGTTTGAAAGAGGGATGATAATCGAGAGATAGTGATGGAAGAGTAGACCAGAACTTAATTCAAGATATAGGCCATGCTTGTCTTTTATAGGGGGTTATATATTGAATTTCAGGAGCAGGGATGACTGTATGGATACTAAGCAGATTAGCTAGATATGGATGACAATCTTCATCTGTTTATTCACCTATTGGATATCCATGCACGATTATACTTTTTAAAAGAAAATTATTAATTGTATGTCTTTTTCAAACAAGGAATATTGATGTAAAACAATATAGTAGTTGTAGAATAGTGAAGCCCATGCCTAACTTCTTGATCTTTGATGCCTTTTGTCGTCATTTTTACTATTTTATTAGAACATTGTTATTTGCTAGTGTGTTACATGAATTTCAGTAAAATTTTTTTCCGTTATATTCCTTAAAGAAGTTTCAATTACATGGGTCTAATAGGAAAATATTCACATAGCGATTTATTAGTTGGATACGCAATAGACCTTCAATCACCCGCTTCATTGGATGAATATCCTCTGGATATGAATGGATAAGAGGAAAAAAAAGATGTGGATGTGCGGCAATGGTGGATCTAGATGTTTAAAACAGGCATTCATTTATTAATGCATTACTACTGTACAATATCAATAAAAAATAAATTATATGATACACATTATAAATGGTGGTCTATTTTGTACAAACATTTCGTTTATTTTTTCCCTAAAAGTTCCGCCTTGTATTTCTATACTAGCGAAAGTTGACAAACAATAATAATATAACCTACTTTTTTACCTCAAAAAAACGGTGGTACCTTTACTACTACACTTGTTTCTTTACTGTTTTCATATTTTGAGTTGATATGTAAATTAAGTCGAAATTACAGAATATTACGATTGCGTAGCGCTTATTAAAACCTTTGGTTACAGATGACAAATCATTAGCGCCAAGCAATAAAATCAAACAAGATTGAGATATGAGGTGAACATGTCAAACATGAAGTACAACTACAAATAAGCAATTTGCACCAACTAATTGCACCAAAAGGAGAAAAAAAGAAATTGCATTAAGTTCAAATCAATCATTAGGGCCAAATTAAAGAAAAGTCTGTACCAAGAACACATTACAACTGAACAATTGAAAAAAATAAATAATAACAATAAAAGAAACTTAAAGTGACTAGAATTAGATTGAATTAAAAGTCTAACTCCAGATAAGAGAGGGAGGGAGAGAGAGAAATTTGGGCTTGAGTGCATTTAATTTTATTTTATTTCAAATTCTAACTTTATAACTGCACTTGTGATATTTAAAGAAATTAAAAATATCGATATGTGGACTGAATATATTTAACGGGTGTCTATAATTTTTTGGACCAAATTTAGAAGTGTCCATATATATCAATATATTCCCATTTAAAATAAAAATGATTAGATTTTTTTGGGGGAGAGGGGTGTCCATGGACACCCCACCCCTATGAGTAGATCCGCCCATGAGATGTGGACATGGATGAGGGGAAACTAAATGGATACGGATATGATTCACCCCACTTGAGCCATATACGATTCATTATCATCCCTACTTGTGAGGCTTTGTTCTCCTTGGTTGATGTGGCTATGCCTTTCAACCAATTCTCCTTCCATGTGTGCATACGTGTGTTAGCTCCCCAGCAGGTCACTATACTAAAATATAGGTGGTAACGGATTGGATTCAGGTAGGGTGAACTATCATTTGCATCCATCACAGCATCACCTATGCGTTCATCCGCTTTATCCAAGTGATGCACCCGTCATCCATGAAATTAAATCCAGCTTGTAAAAACGGGTGAATTTGATAGTAACAGTAGCTAATTAAAGCTCATATATAATATATGAAGCAAATTTATAGGAAAACATTTTGAAAAGAGCACAACAAAGACATTTTAAGTATAATAAATGAGTAAATATCATATTTATTAGATTAAGTTTTACATTTGTTATAAAATTAAGTATATCATGTAAAGAATATGAAAGTAGGTGTTGTCCCACATTGATAAAATTAAAGGGTTTGAGCATATATATAGGATTGTGAGTTACTCCACCCATTGCTAATTAATTTTTAGTTGGAATCTCATTTGAACTTTTATATATGATTCTTTGTTTCTGGACCAATTGATATATAAAATTTAACATATAATCATCAAAAAAATAGGTAAAGTATAAATCACGAACATTAAAAAAAAAAAATAAAGAATTGAATACAAATATATGGGTGATAAACAATCGGGATTAAGCAAAGAAGGACCACAAGACACGTGGGAGGGACCATTATTTGAATCTAACTCAATCTCACTACAAGAACGCGCATGGTTGGAGACCGAAAATTTTCGATCTCCAAAATAAAAGAATTCGGTCTCAATCTGTTTTCAGAGACCGAATTGAGACCAAAAAGGGGCCGGTTTCGAAAGCATTGGTCGCAAATTTAAATTGGAGACCAAATTTTCCGGTTTGGTCTCTACTAGAGACCGTGACTTGAGACCAAACAAATTTGGTCTCTAATCGAGACTGGGCCTCACGCGGTCTCAGTTGGAGACCAAATTTGGCGGTCTCTTTGAGACCAGGAGGCCTGGTCTCCACTAGAGACCAAAATAACATGGTCTCTAACTGAGACCATAGAAATTTGGTTTAGAGACCAAAAATTTCGGTCTCCAGTGGAGACCGCTACTATTCGGTCTCTGATTGAGACCAGAATTTGGGCGACCAACCATTATGATTTTTGAGACCACCACGGCCGGTTCGGTCTCCACCGGAGACCGATTTATTTCGGTCTCTAAAATATTTTATTAAAAAAAAAATTTGGCTTGTTTTTTCACCAGATCCTGCAATTTATAGTTTTTTCTCAAATGCTATACAATTGGTACAACATTTTTGGACGGCAAAAGTGCCACTATATATGGCAAAATCTAAATTACATTCCAAATGTCATTGATACAACAATTATACACCAAAAAATTCCACAACCTAAATATAAATATTTACAACCAAATGTATGTACTTGTGACGCACCTGACATGTGGTACGTACATAAGCCTACGAGGACGATTGAGAGTTGTCTGCACGAGTAGGGTGGCCAAGGAGTGCCGAGAAGCTATCAAACCGAGCATTTAACTCCAGCAGTCCTATTCTTTGATCATCCAACTGCTTCTTTGCAGCTTCCAACTCCTCCCTCGTACTCCTCAACTCCTCCTCTGTCGAATGTAGTCGAGCTTGAGTGGTCTGCAACTCATTCTGTGCCGTATGCAATTGATCCTGCAGCTGCGTAACTAATGGAGAGGAATATGCAGAAGAACTGCTGCAGCTAGTACGCCTAGACGTCGTCGGTCTCTCAAACATAGCAGGACCCTCTCTTCCAAGTCCGTATATAGTGCCCTTGTCACTCCAGCCACCACTTGCCTTGCAGAACAGGTGATCATCTGCAGCTGAACCCACTTGCACATCAGTTCCTGCCTTCAGTTGCTCATATTTGTCCTGCATCAGTGGGATAAAATGAAACAGTGATTCAAAAAGGGAAGCTAAACGATATTTCTGGGAAGAAACGGACAGAGTTCCCCCTAAAAGTTGACAATATCCCAGGCTTATAGCCATAATTTATACCCTGCTATACATAAAAATCACATAACACGTTCGCACGCTCAACGGGCCACACGCCCGAAATACACCAAATCCACAGCTCAACGGATCACACATCCGGAGTATATCATGTAGTACTTCTATAAATATAACTGAAGGAAGGGGATCAAGTGAACTGGGTGGTAAGAGAAGTCCAAATGTACATATCAAACATATCTATCATGTAGTACTTACATAAACACTCTGCGCGTGAGCATCGCACCAAATCCGTTGACCACTCTCATCAACCTTTGAATGAGTGGTCACAAACAATTCAGCTGCAGAAGGTCTTCTTCCCAATTGCTTCGCCTAACAGACAGTAGTATATATATGTTTACGTGAGTAGCCTTCCCAAATGAAATTAACGTATTCATGTCAAGTGTTTCAGATATTCATACCAGTCTGTCTGCCCACATTGTCGCTGATATTGACCCCTGACTGTGCCCAATCTTTGCCTTCGGTCCCTCTGTCTTGTTCTTCGTGTTCCTCTCAGACCGCTTCTTGAATTCCTCATCACTTTCCCTCTTGTGTCGCAATGACGCGCGAAGATCATCCGTCATCCAAGTAATGAACTTGTCCGGAGAGCCCCTCGCGACCTTGTTCACTATGTCTTTCACCCTTACACGCACCTTTTGTTGCCATTCTCTTCTGACTAAAGCCTCGTGCTCGGGATCCCATGTGAATCGTTGCTGCATAGGAAATTTCAAATAATACCATATAATACGATTGCATTGTGTTAGTGTTCCAAAAAACTCAGTTGTGGTCGTTTATTTCACGTAACTCATAATATGTGATCATGTTTAACACATACTCACAAAAGACACCAACATGAGGATAGATGACATACTTATTCGCTAAAAGATTGCATCAGCGACATATATATTTAGTGTATGTTAAATATAGGTGAATGAACAATTATTTGCATGCAGTCATATTTCTG